>OY754969.1:36066336-36497370 GCA_963576475.1 Molanna angustata | reverse complement strand
AAGTCTACCAGAAACGTCGTATGTGTCAGTTGCTAGAACATAGCATCGTTTCGGAGTTTCTAATAGAGCTGGTGCTGCCATAGTGTCTGCCACGCTCCAAGACATCGGTTTTTATTTTATTTTATTTTATTGGTTAATTAAATAACAATTGAAAATCGTGATAATATTGTTGATCGATCCAAAAATTTGTCGAGTGCGATTGAAGACAAGAAAATCAGGTGGTTGACTGGTAGAAATTGCTTGCGGGCAATAAGTCCGCCACGTTGTTTAACTCAAAAAATTCTTTAATTATTATTATTATAGAGAATAGTTCGACTGCCTTTCAAAATTATATTGGTATTTCGTTTGATAACAGAAAGGATAAGACTTTAGTTCAAGAAGATGACAGAAGGAGTGTAATATTTGAAGACCACGTAACTGTTTTGAAACAGCCGGGGTCTCAACACCTAGACCACATATTCTTAAAGTCTGGGAATGCTAGAACAAAAGCCAATAAGTTGTTCACGTTTTTTATTGAAAACTCTATAAGTTTGACAAAAATAGTGACTTTTGGTTGTGACGGAACCGCCATTTACACTGGTTACAAAGCTGGAATTATAAAACTGCTTGAAAGCAATCTGCAACGTCCACTTTTGAATTGCTTTTAAGACATATTTTTGAACATTTAGACGGCACCACCACGGGTTTAAAAAACTTTAGTTGTCCATCAGGAAAGGCACTAAATAGCTGTGAGTGCCTTTCAGTCAAGACATTCAATGCAATAACATCTTGTATGCCAGATATAACAAAGGCCCGTAACGATTTGAGTACAGACCAATTATATCTTTTAGAATTGTGTCAAGCAATCGATAAAGAACAGCATCAAGAAAAATTGGAAAGAATGTCACTCAAGGTGGCTTTCCACGGCAAATAATATTCTTCAGCTCTACGTTGCAACTGAAAACCCGTCTTAATATCTGAAAATACTGTCATAATTCGTAGTAAAAGTCTACGCTTCTATGTGGTTCCGTATTAAAACCCAGCCGAGTTTTATTTATGGAGCCAAACATCTGTATGAAACCAAAAGACGAGACCTGCCAGATATCCTGAAATTAGTGATATATCCTGTGAAACAGCGAAATGTTTTTTTTTTGACTATTGTGAAAATATATTAATTGCCATGCTAGCGGACGATCGAAAACATATTAGAGAAATTGTTCTTTGAAGAATTTTGAAGATGCGTGATCGTCATATTAGTTTTACTCCTTTGCGAATATTTAATTACAAAAATTCGACTTTGGTTCCCGAGATTTTTTCGATCTTATACCACCACTTACCAATATTATTCCCCGAGAAGTAATTTCAGAAGCCTTGGAAGACAATACTATAGTGGAATCCGAAATTTTGTTGGTTTTTCGCGGGATCCCATGTCATACGCAAGCAACCGAAAGGTGCATTAAGTTAGTGATAGAATCTTGCTTAGCAGTCTGAGGACCAACAAGAAGAGAAGGTTGGATCAGAAATAAGTTGGAATCATGATGTATTATGCCCTCATCCAATACAAAAAATAATTATAAAATTTAAAAAAATTAACTATTTTGTCGCATCCATATTGTAAGAAAAAATTCTAATTTTATTTAATTTTTTTGTTTTTTTTTGTGTCATTGTATCTTATTAACCAGTAAATTGTCTTATTTTTATTAAAAAACGGTTCGTTTTTTTTTTTTTTATTAACCTATTGACCGTATTTTTTCCGTTTTTTTGAAAAATTCAAGGGTCTTGGGGCAGTACTTCCACTAATTTATTTTAATTGCCCCCATAATAAGTATTGACCCTGATACCGAGATGCAACTTTCCCGCAATACGCAATTTCAAAATTCTTAAAAAAAGGAAAACGCTCCACCCTAATATTTATTATTGAAGCGAGGAAAATTATTCTTAGGAGTAACAAATACAACATGACGTAGAAATATAAAACATGGGTGACCAGTGACAAGTTTAGTTAAAATTGTTGAAAAATTCAACATGTCTTCACATTATTTATGTACTCTGAAAATAAACAAGCTATGTGAAACTATAATTTTTCTTTATTTATTTTTAAATTTTAAATATTAATCTTTCTCTACAATTAATCACGAAACATTGTAAATATCAACGTTTACAATGAAATTTTTATTAATTTTTGTAAAAATTAATATTATTATTCAATTAATTTAGCCTCAATATAATAGTACTTACCTGTTATAAATCCAATCTCTGACGCTATTTTAATTTCAGAACCATAGAAAGAGACTAGTTAACTATGTTTGTGTAATTAATATGAATCACATGCGTCCCAAATAAAATAAAATATTTTTGTGTATTACTCAAAGAGCATCGCAAACACAATACGGCATAATTACAAATGTTATAAATTATTTTAATTTTGAATAATTTAAGTGTTTATTGTTATGTATATAGATATATCATGTATAAATTTTAGGTGTCTGCACAACTCCATATGAACTTACTATGCGAACTCCTCTGTGCGCGCAGGATGTTTGCAGGATGGGTACGATGTTTCTGCTTTAGTATTCATATGTATGATTTGAAATATATTCGCAAGAAAGAAGAAATTAATAACATCCTTTTTAACAGTATTTGTCAACACCCATATTTATTTATATAAACGCCCTAAATGGGCTTTTACATACACACTTACAAATTATTGAAACATATGTTCATGAACCACGAATTAAAATATATACATACATAATTATAAATAGGTACCTGATGGAAAAGATAAAGGTATAGGGAGTTACCTTGCCTCGATATTTATTGTGCTGGTTCTGAATAATCTTTTCACCACATTCACAGCGTATGAAAACTTTGACACTTCACTAGTAATTCACAAGTTAATTAATTTCAGCGGATTTTGAAGATATAATTTTAAGAGCGGTGCGGTGCGGTGTGTTTATCAAGATGACAGTTGATATAATAAGAAAATTTATATGCAACAATACTTTTTTGCATATAGCTGGCAGGTATGTAGGTAGGTTGTTTTTAGGCCGAGGTAAACTAGGATAGGATAGGAAAGGTGTGTGTGTGTGTATATGCGTGTGTACCCAACTTTGCGTAACCATAACTCCCGGCCTTGGAGTATTACTCCAACAAAAAATTCAAAAAACATATGACTCACCGGATGGTAAAAGAAGAATACAAATTTAAACAATAGAGTGAAAAATTCAAATAAACGTAAACTAACTTAAAAAATAAAAAGAAATATTAAATTAAAAACATTTTGATTATTGGGAAGGTAACGGACATAATCGAATAGCTGGTCTTAAATATGTACCATTCCGGGTTCGAACTTTTACAACTCGAATGACGTTGTCTTTTCCCGGATATATTTCCTTGACTATGCCAAGTGGCCAAGATAATTTAGGGAGATTTTCCTCTCTAATAATAACTATTTGGCCAGGTGTAATGGGTTTTGTGTACGTATTCCACTTTTCACGCATTTGTAAAGAGGTGAGATATTCTACATGCCATCGTTTCCAAAATGACTGTACTAATTTATCGATCAACTCATATCGTTGAATGCGGGTTATTGAAATATCATCAACGTTGTAAGCGGGTATGTAATTTAGCGGAGTTAAATTTAAAAAATGCGCAGGGGTTAATGCGGCAGGATCTAAAGGATCATTGCTTAATACACAAAGCGGTCTAGAGTTCAATAAAGCCTCTATTTGAATCAATACGGTATTCATTTCCTCGTAAGTTAATACTTGTGAGCCTATGACTTTAAATAAATGTGTTTTAATACACTTAATATTGCTTTCCCATATACCACCCATATGAGGAGAATACGGAGGATTTATTCGAAATTCTATTTTTCTAGGCGTCAATTCATGAAGTATTGCTTTATTATATTCATCGGAACAAACAAACTTATATAATTCATTTAAAATTTTACGAGCTCCAACAAAATTTCTTCCACCGTCACATACAATGAGAGTGACAGGTCCTCTTCTGGCTATAAAACGTTTAAATGCAGCTAAGAACATTTCAGATGAGAGATCTGAAACTAATTCTATATGTAAAGCTTTTGTTGCTAGGCAAACAAATAAACAAACATATGCCTTTTGCTTTTTAACGCCTCTTCTCTTTGCCAGAGTTACAAACACTGGACCCATGTAATCTACTCCACATTTTGCGAAACATTTTATTTCATTTACTCGAAAATCGGGTAAATTGCCCATTAACGGGAAGGTTCCTTTTGGTTTGTTTTTAAAACAAATGTTGCAAGAATGAACAATCTTACGAACCAAACTACGACCAGATAAAATCCAGTACTTCTGTCGTAATAATGCTAACAATAATGCAGGGCCTGTATGATAATGTAAATAATGATAATATTCAATAAGTAACTGAACAATACGATCTTTAGAAGGCAATAAAATTGGATGTTTCGTTTCATACATTGATGATGAATTTTGAATTCGACCACCAACTCTTAGGATATTATTATTTAAAAATGGTAAAAGTTTGCGTAATACAGGACTACTCAATTTATTCTGTTCAAGAGAATGTATATCTTGAGAAAAATGGTTATTCTGAATGCATTTAATTACATGATTTTCAGCAGTTTCTAAGTCTGAGACCGTAATCATTCCAGACGTATTAAGTTTTCTTGTAAAACGAAGAACGTAAACAAGTATGTTTAATAATTTACTCCATTTAGAGATCCTGTTAGCGATTAAATAAATAAAGTGAGGCTCAGATTGAGTCTTAATTTGTATGAGAGCAAACGTTTTAGATTCAGGTATACTCTGATAGGCATTTTCCTTTTTAAAATTAGTCACAGGCCATTGACTCTGTGGCAATGAGATCCAGGCTGGACCATTAAACCAATAAGAGGTTTTCAAAAATTCATTAGGAGTAACGGAGCGGGATACAACATCGCATGGATTTTCAGTTCCAGGAACATGAAACCAATTTTCTTCAGAAATAATTTCTTGAATAATTGCGGTGCGATTGGCAACGAAGGTTTGCCATCTATGCGGTGAGGAATGTATCCATGAAAGTACAATAGTTGAATCAGAAAACGCAAACATTTTGTCAATCTTACATCTAATCTCAATAGTTGAGAGAACAGATTTCATTAATAATGCAAGAAGGTGTGCGGCACATAACTCTAAACGTGCTAAAGATACCTTTTTAAGTGGGGATACTTTTGACTTGGCACATAGTAGTGATACATTTGAGGTGTTAGATTCAAGTGACCCAATGCGGATATATATAACCGCCCCATAGGCACGTTCACTAGCATCTGAGAAACCAAGCAAATTGATGAATGAATTATTTACTATACCTATATGTCTTGGTATATTTAAATTTGATAAGTTTTCGAGTTCACTCTGAAATTTCAACCAAATCTTATTTATATCCTCAGGAACCCGTTCATCCCAAGACAATTCTCTTTTCCAACACTCTTGCACTAGAAGTTTCAAACCGATGATAACTGGAGCAAGGAGACCTAGAGGATCATATAATGATGCCATATTAGAAAGAATTAATCTTTTCGTACATATTAACGTATCTAAAGAGAGAGGTTTGATTTTAAAAGTGAAACAATCAGAGGTGGGACTCCAAGACAAACCTATAATTTTGGTTTTATCGTCAAAATCTGAATTTTAAGTAATGTGTTGGTTAACACGTAGATTATCTGGAATGTGCTTTAAAAATTGTACAGAGTTGGAAATCCACTAATTTAGACAGAAACCTCCAGAGGAAAATAAGTGAACTAAATGAGAATAAATTTGTAAAGCTTCCTCAGGTGAATTGACTGAATAAAGAAAATCATCCATATAAAAATATTTCATAGCAAGTTGTGTGGTTTCAGGCAGTTTATCGCCTTCATCTGTTAAGAGTTTGCGAATGACTTTCATTGCTAAATAAGGGGAACATTTAAGCCCAAAAGAAACGCGTTGAAATTCATAAATGTCAATAGGATCTGAGTTATTAAATCTAAAAAGTATCCTTTGAAAACGTTTATGATCTGGATTCATTTTCAATTGAAAATACATTTTTTTTATGTCAGCAGAAATAACTACCGAGTACAGGCGTAGATTTATAAGTAAATCAAAAATATTTGTTTGCAAATTAGGTCCACAATGCAATATATCATTGAGACTTTTTCCAGAGGAAGTTTTGCAACTGGCGTCTAAAACTATTCTAATTTTAGTAGTATCTTTATCAGGCCGATATACAGCTCTATGTGGTATATAATAAACACAATCTGAAGTTTGTGTATCTGTAACTTTTTTAAAAAAACCTTTGTCAATGTATTCTTGAATAGTGGCATTATAACCATATTGTAAATCTAAATTTGATTGCAACTTCTTTTCCAATGATAGCAACCTATGTTTAGCGTTTTTTATTGAATGACCCAAAACTGTGGGACTTTCACGAAAAGGTAATGATACAGTATATCTACCCTCGTTGTCTCGCAAGACTGTTTTCTCAAAAATTTGTTCACAAAGTTGCTCGTCAGGACTTAAATACTGACGTGATGGTACAGATTCTAGTTTCCAAAAGTTTTGAATCATTTCATCTAACTTATTTTTTGAATTAGAATCATCAATTGCGTGTAACGTGCGTTGAAATTGACATGATGAGAAGTTATCTATTTGCGTTTCGCCCATGATCAAATAACCAAGAGTAGTCTGTAAGGCGATCATACGAGTTTCTTTATGTGTTAATTTCCCAGGTAAAAGTAAATGCGGGAATAAACCAGCTCCGATTATGCAATCGATACTAGCAGGAAGATTAAAATTATTATCCGCTAGCGGCAAATTCTTAAAACAATCTGTCATTTCTAAGGCTGACGTAGGCAAATCATTAGTAATAGTTTCGACAACCGAAGCCTTAATATCGTAAAAGAATCTTGTATCATATCTTGAATAAATTGTAAATATAGCATATCCTAATATTGGTTTTACAGCAGACCCAATACCGTACACAAAAGCATTTTCGTACGTAATGTTTATATTAAATTTTTTACATATCTTTTCCGTTATAAAATTTGCATTTGATCCTGTATCTATTAATGTGCGGATGGTATTTTTTTTAATTCCATTAATATATACTATAGCGGTTGGTTTTACATGATAACAGTTTACATTATGGATCAACAAACAATTGTCGATTTGACATTTAGGTTCATATGGTTGATCCAAATGTCGTCGACCGATATTATTCACCGAAGTGCTCGTATTGCGGTCAGAATTGACGAATGAGGTAATATTATCATCGTTTTTAACAATATCAGCTGCGCTAGGAACCTGTTTTGAATGATAATTATCTTTATTTTGATTATCTTCATCATCACATGTTGGTGAAGAAGGAAAATGAATCAATGAATGATGCCTTTTATTACAATAAAAGCAATTTTTTCCCGATTTACAATTTTTTGTTAAATGAGTACCAAAACAATTTTTACATAGTGATCTTTTGTTGATTATTTTGAATCTTGTGAATACATCCAACTGTTAGAATTTTTACATGAATACAATGGATGTTTATTACATTCACACAAAAAACATTTTGTGATATCCATTGGCGTATTATTTATAACAAATGAATGTGAATTATTATTATTTTTTCGTCGATCATTTGGCGCACTTTTGTGGAATATAACCTGCGTTCTAGAGAGAATTTTGCTTTGCTCTCTCAGAAAAGATTGTAATAATTTAAAGTTTGGAATTTTTTCATTTCTAATATGTTGCTCAAATAAATTTAACGTCTCTCTATCTAACTTAAGAAGAGCAATGTGCGTTATGATGAAATCAGTTAAATCAGAAATATCTAATAATTTTAAAGCTTCAAATGAAGAGCAAAAATTTTCTATGAAATAATCCAAATTCTTTGAACTTGATTGTGTGAAGGGTTTAAAATTGATTATTTTTTCTAAATAATGCGTAGCTAAAATTCGTGAATCCTGGAATCGATCAACAAGCCTATCCCATATAATATCATAATTAGATGCGACAGGAAGTATCCCAGAAATAACACTTAAAGCGGTACCTGTCAATTTTGACACTAAATATTGTATTTTTTCACCATTCGACAAATTAATATTGTCGTGTATTAGATCTTTGAAATTTTGATAAAATAATGGCCATTTCGTTGGATCACCATTAAAACTAACAAGTTCCAATATTGGCAATTTGTGTGTTCTTTGAGAGTCTTTTTCAAATGATTTAATAATTGGAGGAACATAGTCAACTTTAGTTTTTAAAGATTGTTCAATATGCTTGATGTTACAGTATAATTCGTCAAGGGCTTCAATAGATTGAAAAGACGGAACATATTCTGGATTTACAGCTATTTTTCCCAAATTTAATTCTTCTACAACTTGACAAAATTCAGAACGAATTTTATCTATCGATTGTATGCGGATAAGAAAATTAGTTTTTTCTTCAGCGGTATTTAATGATTTCGACAAGTCATAAGCTTTCAGAATAATTGCAAATAAACTTAGCCGTTTAGCTTCCAATATTTTTAAAGAAGCCATTATTGATTAAACAACAATAAAATTAATGAAACAAGAATTTGATTAAGTACTTAGGTACTACAATCAATGCGGGTATGTATGAAATATGTAATGTAAATAGCGTATGTATAATGTTAATTTTGTATAAAAATGTATAAATTTGATAAGTAATGCGTGAAAATTCAAGATATGCAGGACAGAGGAACAAGGAATGCGGGAAAATACAAGATATACGGGACGAAGGACCAAGGAATATGGTGGAAAAGATAAAGGTATAGGGAGTTACCTTGCCTCGATATTTATTGTGCTGGTTCTGAATAATCTTTTCACCACATTCACAGCGTATGAAAACTTTGACACTTCACTAGTAATTCACAAGTTAATTAATTTCAGCGGATTTTGAAGATATAATTTTAAGAGCGGTGCGGTGCAGTGTGTTTATCAAGATGACAGTTGATATAATAAGAAAATTTATATGCAACAATACTTTTTTGCATATAGCTGGCAGGTATATAGGTAGGTTGTTTTTAGGCCGAGGTAAACTAGGATAGGATAGGAAAGGTGTGTGTGTGTGTATATGCGTGTGTACCCAACTTTGCGTAACCAGTACCTATATATAAAAATAAAAAAGTTTTATGAAAAAAATATATAGGTAGTGAAGTACAATAAAAATAAAATTAAAGAAAAACAAGCATAAGATTAAGCAAAAACAAAAATTAAAAAAAGAAGAAGAACCCAGAATTTATACAATCTTTAAAAGTCTCTCTTTATATTCATAACTAGCTTTTATGTCCCGCCGTTGGCCAAGAATGTAAATTAGTGAAGGAATAAGCAAAATAAGTTTATATAATATTGTCACAAAAAATATTTGCTAATTCGTAGTATGAAAAGTAGTTTGAAATTTAATTGAGTTTAAGCGATGTAAAATGTTCAAGTGATGGCCACAACCCATTTGTTTTTATAATATAAGTAGGTACATACAATTTCTGCACGCATGGACTATGGCAAATGGTTTTAAATATGACTGATTATAAAGAGACAACGTTGTAAAGAGTTTGGATTTGGCCACAACCCCTATTTTTATATATTGTCATCGAACGCAAATGTGTTTTAAATATTTAGTAATTTTGGATGATGGGAAATGGCTTAAAAATCAAATAAACAAAAGTACTGAAAAGATTCTAGTGTTGGTCACATCCCATTCGTTTTTATATTTTTCGTCAAGTGCGCATACCTATAGATTATTATATTTTTGCACAATAAAACTGATCTACATTACAGAAGAAGACTTAAATAGTTTTTAATTTGAATATAAACGTTGTGAAGAGTCCAGTAATGGCTAAAACCCCGATTTTTTTTTATATTGTCATCAAAATCAAATATGTAGTTATTGAAAATTAAGCAATATATGATGATATAATAAATGGTGTAAATTTCGATTGAAAAAAAGTATTGAGAAGATTCTAGTGATGATCACATCTCATTCGTTTTATGTATTTTCGTCAAGTATGCATGTTGTTTATAATATTTCTATACAATAGACTATAAGACTTAAAACTAACCCAAAATACTAAATGAAAAAAAAGAATAAGTATAAGACTATAACAAATAGTTTGTAATAAAAACTGACCCAATGGTCTACATAAAAGATGCAATAGAAGAATTACACAATAGTAAATGTATTATATAAAAAACTGACCAAATGGTCTTCATAAAAGAAGAAGAAGATGAATTGAAATATAGGAAATATTTTATATAAAATTCACCCAACGTCTACATTATTTAAGAAAACGAAGAATTAGACTAAAGGAAATAGTTTGTATAAAAACTAACCAAAAGATCTACAAAAAATAAGAAAAAGAAGAATTAGACTATAGAAAGTAGTTAATATAAAAACTGACCCAAAGGTCTACATATTAGAAGAATAATTATACGTCAGGAAATAGATTGTATAAAAACTAACGCAAAGGTCAACATAAAAGAAGACGAAGAAGAATTAGACTAAAGGAAAAGTTTGCATGAAAACTCTCCCTTGGTCTACATAAAAGAGGAAAAATTAGACTATAGGAAGTAAGTTTATACAAAATTCAACAAAGGTCTACATAAAATTAGAAAAAGAAGAAATACGTTAAAAGAAATAGTTGGGATCAAAACTGGCCCAGAGGTCTACATAAAATAAGAAGAAAAAGAATTAGATAATAGGAATAAGTTTGTATAAAAACTCACCCAAAGGGCTACATAAAAGAAGAGGAAGAAGATGAATTAGACTATAGGAAATAGTTTGTATAAAAACTCACCCAAGGTCTACATAAATTAAGAAAAAGAAAAATTAGACTATAGAAATAGTTTATTTATGAACTGTCCCAAATGACTTCACAAAAGAAGAGGAAGAAGAATTAAACTCCAAGAAATAGTTTGTATAAAAAATCACCCAAAGGTCTACTTAAATAAAAGAAGAATTTCACTATAGGAAATAGTTTGTAGATTGAATGACATGTGTATTGTAGTTAACCTAAGATAGTTTAATAATTTTCCTATACGAAATTAGTATATTGTTGGTTTTAAGTAGTATTAGGTATGTAGGTAGGTACCTACCTACAATGATGTTCTAAATTAATTCGAATTCGATTTATAACAAATTTTATTTGAATATCAGAATGTGTCCGTTACCATAGTAACCATAGAACATGTAAAAAATATCAAATGGTTTGTAGACATTTTTTGAATAATATGTAGGTACCTACATTGGTTTGTTCGATGCCATAAAAATGAAAATTGTCCGAAATATCAAATATTATATACAAATTATGCAATTTTATTATGCCTATATCTTTACTAATAATAAACAGACTTTTACAATATACGTCTAAAAACTTGCTGTAATGTCTTGTGTTTCATTTTATTATTTCATAATTATATTTATTTCAAAGGTTTATTATTTTCAAGAACATATTCATTCGGTAGGAAAATGAAATATTGTATGAAAAGATATTAAAATGGCGGCATTTATGTACAAAACGCTTACTTTAAAAATAAGTTAAACATTATAATTATACAAAATATTCACCATATTTTTCACTTAAACGCTAAGTTATACTTGAAAGTAAATTTTTTTTGTGTAAATACGTACTTCTAACTTTTAAACGAACAGATATTTGCGTGCAAAATGTACACTTTTTTGACAGATACGACTTGGAAAATTTTGTATGAAAAAAATAATTATTGAAATATTTTTAAAATTCAGCATTTTTATCGCATTATTTTTAGCGTGACACTGCATCAGGTATACAGGTACACGTTCGCACATAAATTAGATTTTTAGATGCTCTTGGTTTTTCAGAAGGCGTGAGACAAACACACACACACACACATACACACACACACACACACAGACACTAACATTTTGATTGCTTTATTACTTTAGATATATTGAACAGCAAAAGACATCAGAGCCAAACTCATTACCAAGTCTATGTAGTCTCAGAATAGGATTATAAAATATAGCTCCGATTCTGTGCATTTGAAACCTATTTACTTAAATAAATATTCTTAACGGGTGTTAATCTTTTAAAAAAATATTTCATCTGGAAATAAAAGCATATTTTCGTGACACCTTGAAACGTTTATTCGTTACAGAAATCTAATAACTATATTGTAAAGCTTCTTTGTTGTTGTCAGTAGTGATATATTTCAATACTATTTTAATATGTTTTTTTGTATATTATTTTGTCAAAGCGAGCGTGCTCCCTGTAAAATACAATAAAATAATCTAAAGTAATAAAAACAATCAAAATGTTAGTGTCTGTGTGTGTGTGTGTGTGTGTGTGTGTGTGTGTGTGTGTGTGTGTTTGTCTCACGCCTTCTGAAAAACCAAGAGCATCTAAAAATCTAATTTATGTGCGAACGTGTACCTGTATACCTGATGCAGTGTCACGCTAAAAATAATGCGATAAAAATGCTGAATTTTAAAAATATTTCAATAATTATTTTTTTCATACAAAATTTTCCAAGTCGTATCTGTCAAAAAAGTGTACATTTTGCACGCAAATATCTGTTAGTTTAAAAGTTAGAAGTACCTACGTATTTACACAAAAAAAATTAACTTTCAAGTATAACTTAGCGTTTAAGTGAAAAATATGGTGAATATTTTGTATAATTATAATGTTTAACTTATTTTTAAAGTAAGCGTTTTGTACATAAATGCCGCCATTTTAATATCTTTTCATACAATATTTCATTTTCCTACCGAAAGAATATGTTCTTGAAAATAATAAACCTTTGAAATAAATATAATTATGTAATAATAAAATGAAACACAAGACATTACAGCAAGTTTTTAGACGTATATTGTAAAAGTCTGTTTATTATTAGTAAAGATATAGGCATAACAAAATTGCATAATTTGTATATAATATTTGATATTTCGGACAATTTTCATTTTTATGGCATCGAACAAACCAATGTAGGTACCTACATATTATTCAAAAAATGTCTACAAACCATTTGATATTTTTTACATGTTCTATGGTTACTATGGTAACGGACACATTCTGATATTCAAATAAAATTTGTTATAAATCGAATTCGAATTAATTTAGAACATCATTGTAGGTAGGTACCTACATTATCTAGAGTATTTGCCTACATACCTAATACTACTTAAAAACCAACAATATACTAATTTCGTATAGGAAAATTATTAAACTATCTTAGGTTAACTACAATACACATGTCATTCAATCTACAAACTATTTCCTATAGTGAAATTCTTCTTTTATTTATGTAGACCTTTGGGTGATTTTTTATACAAACTATTTCTTGGAGTTTAATTCTTCTTCCTCTTCTTTTGTGAAGTCATTTGGGACAGTTCATAAATAAACTATTTCCTATAGTCTAATTTTTCTTTTTCTTAATTTATGTAGACCTTGGGTGAGTTTTTATACAAACTATTTCCTATAGTCTGATTCATCTTCTTCCTCTTCTTTTATGTAGCCCTTTGGGTGAGTTTTAATACAAACTTATTCCTATAATCTAATTCTTTTTCTTCTTATTTTATGTAGACCTCTGGGCCAGTTTTGATACCAACTATTTCTTTTAACGTATTTCTTCTTTTTCTAATTTTATGTAGACCTTTGTTGAATTTTGTAAAAACTAAATTCCTATAGTCTTATTTTTCCTCTTTTATGTAGACCAAGGGAGAGTTTTCATGCAAACTTTTCCTTTAGTCTAATTCTTCTTCGTCTTCTTTTATGTTGACCTTTGCGTTAGTTTTTATACAATCTATTTCCTGACGTATAATTATTCTTCTAATATGTAGACCTTTGGGTCAGTTTTTATATTAACTACTTTCTATAGTCTAATTCATCTTTTTCTTATTTTTTGTAGATCTTTTGGTTAGTTTTTATACAAACTATTTCCTTTAGTCTAATTCTTCGTTTTCTTATTTAATGTAGACGTTGGGTGAATTTTATATAAAATATTTCCTATATTTCAATTCATCTTCTTCTTCTTTTATGAAGACCATTTGGTCAGTTTTTTATATAATACATTTACTATTGTGTAATTCCTCTATTGCATCTTTTATGTAGACCATTGGGTCAGTTTTTATTACAAACTATTTGTTATAGTCTTATACTTATCCTTTTTTTCATTTAGTATTTTGGGTTAGTTTTAAGTCTTATAGTCTATTGTATAGAAATATTATAAACAACATGCATACTTGACGAAAATACATAAAACGAATGGGATGTGACCATCACTAGAATCTTCTCAATACTTTTTTCAATCGAAATTTACACCATTTATTATATCATCATATATTGCTTAATTTTCAATAACTACATATTTGATTTTGATGACAATATAATAAAAAATCGGGGTTGTGGCCATTACTGGACTCTTCACAACGTTTATATTCAAATTAAAAACTATTTAAGTCTTCTTCTGTAATGTAGATCAGTTTTATTGTGCAAAAATATAATAATCTATAGGTATGCACACTTGACGAAAAATATAAAAACGAATGGGATGTGACCAACACTAGAATCTTTTCAGTACTTTTGTTTATTTAATTTTTAAGCCATTTCCCATCATCCAAAATTACTAAATATTTAAAACACATTTGCGTTCGATGACAATATATAAAAATAGGGGTTGTGGCCAAATCCAAACTCTTTACAACGTTGTCTCTTTATAATCAGTCATATTTAAAACCATTTACCATAGTCCATGCGTGCAGAAATTGATTGTACCTACTTATATATAAAAACAAATGGGTTGTGGCCATCACTTGAACATTTTACATCGCTTAAACTCAATTTAATTTCAAACTTCTTTTCATACTACGAATTAGCAAATATTTTTTGTGACAATATTATATAAACGATTGCTTATTCCTTCACTAATTTACATTCTTGGCCAACGGCGGGACATAAAAGCTAGTATCTAAATAAAACAAATAAAACACGTCACACACGCGAAAATGAATAAACTTTTGTTCAGTAAATAAATAATGGTAACAGCTGTTGTCTAGAGCAATAAAATTTTAGTTTTATATTTTTTAGCTCGATTGTCATTTCTGATTTGACAAACTGCGACAGTTTCTTTGAAATGTATACTCAATGTTTTAACGTACCTAAATATCCCATTTTTATTTATGATTAGCTTCTCACTTATGTATATGTATAAGATTTGTGTTGTGGATAGTCCAATCTGCCAATATGGATTGGATGTTAAATTGTCCGACCATGATGTGTTCTTTTGTTGCCCAAATAGATCTGCATTTGATTTTTATGATTCTATTTTTAATGTTCCTCGTCCTTTTAATATCGCATACCTATTATCACTCAACGAAAAACGCTTTTATTGCCAAATTTCTAAATTTATTTTCTATAATCAAATTCACCTGTAAATGTTCCACTAGCAATTAAAGTAATTCTTCAAATAAGTATAAATAATAATTTTTGTGTCTCATAGACACTCGAATGGCACAAATCACCCTTGATTTGGGTGGGTTGCCTAAATAAATAAAAGCCCATACAAGTTATAAGTACCTACATATAATTCTTCTTCTGTTTTGCCCCTTTCCCGTCGTCTTAGTCGGGGTTGACTCTTCTGGTACATAATCGCCAGGACATTCTGTCCTGTGTCTTCGAGGTATCGATGCTGTCCCCCTGAAGTTCCCTTCGATTGCTAGACCACCAAGTTGCCGGCGGACGACCGCTTCGCTGAAAAGTTGGTATGTCAAGGCTCTTTCTAACGACGTGATTTTCTTCCTTACGCATAACATACCTACCATTGCAGCCTTGTTTCTTTTAGTTTGTCCGTTATCGGTGCCACTGCAAAATTTCCTCGAACATAGGTGTTTCTGATTTTATCAGTTCTTGTGACACCACCGGCCCATCATGTCGACGGTGAGGTGGTTCAACATTCAGCTCCATACAACGTCGCCGCTGTCTGACTAGGCCCTTATCAACTGACAAGTCTAGTCTCTGATGAGTTGAAAAAAAATCTCATTTTTGAACAAATTCTTTATTTTTATCGACGGTACGTACTTTATTAGCGGTTTGTTAATTAATTTCATTAATAAATTAATTTTAACTTTGACCTA
The DNA here is from genome assembly GCA_963576475.1 of Molanna angustata. Classification (NCBI taxonomy): domain Eukaryota; kingdom Metazoa; phylum Arthropoda; class Insecta; order Trichoptera; family Molannidae; genus Molanna; species Molanna angustata. The sequence goes on along the minus strand of OY754969.1, from coordinate 36,481,246 downwards.
TTTATTCTAATTAAAATTAAGTTTTGGTAATTATATTACACGACAAAGTGTGTTTATTAGTAGGTAAATGAGTTATATATTAAACCTATTAATATATTGAAGACTTTGATCTCTAGTAGGTGTATTTAAAATTACCTGGTTAATGGGTTTACTCGAAAGTAATTGGAAATATGTAATTAAATACAAAATTAGCTATTGTCTCAAACGCGATTCGTACGAGAAATTGTATAACATATTTTTTTTCCCAACTAGTAATTAGGCAATTAACTTTAATTTTATTTTATATTGTGACAATTGTTTGGTTTTCTTAAAATTTTATGAAATTATTTTCAGTTGCTCTTAGGCTGGGTTGTTTCAACAAAAGTATCAGTAAAAGTATAGTACTTTAAAAGTACTTTAATTTCATAAAATTGTAGTACTTTAAAAGTACTTTTATTTCATAAAATTGTGCAATATGTTTGGTGGTTTCATTGAAATCCAATGGCGTCAAACGACACAATTTTGAACAATTTAACTTTACTATTACTGATACTTTTGTTGAAACAATCCAGCCTTAGTATTTTATCAAACAAATTAAAATACTGTGTAATGCTGAGGTTTTAAAACTACTGTTTCAAATTTTCTCGTTATTACGGCAACCATTATTTCAGACGATTTTTTTTTAATTTCAATCTTGTTAATTTATTTATTTGTCTTTCTGTACATAAGACAAACATATTATATTGTACACTGGCAGGTTATTGCCATTAGGAAATTTCTTCCAACCAACCAGATTACAAAGTAGAAAAAATTGAGTATTTATAACAAAAGAATAAAAACGAAAAAAAAAACAAAGAAATATATACATCACTAAGATAAAATTAAAACAAATAAAAAATGAAAACCCTTCATTGCAAAAAAAGGAAAGGATAAGGACAAGGAGAGGAAATCGGAATCAGGTGTTCAGGGATAAATATTCCTTCTTTAGTTTTTTCTTTAAAATACAAAGTGAGTAAGGCGACGCAATATCCGAACTTAGGCTGTTCCATTATCTTGCTGATTGTTCTTTTTGAGAAAATAAATAGGGTCTGAAATAGATAAATATTTTTGGAATTATTTTTATTTTTGAATTTTGAATTATAATTTAAATTTTTTTGAAATTTAGATTTTACTTAAAATATTTACAGTTTTAAAATATCTATAAGATTTTAAACCTAGGTTTGATGATTTTCGAAATCAAGGGGTAGGTACATTATGTATAAAAATATTTGTATGTTAACTGCCTAACTATTATTGTTGAATATTGTGGTGTATTTATTTTACAAAATATTCTGTACTTTTCTATTAATTTTTATCATTAATTGTTAAATATACCTATTTTGAAATTTTTTTCATCGTCCCAAAACTTATTTCCATATTCCCGTTATTCGACCTACCCGCTGGCTAGCCAGATTCCATTCTCACGAAAAATTTATAAATCGGGTCGGTTTTCTTATGTACAATATATATATTTTTTTTTGTGGCACACATGGGCCAACTGATGTGGCCAGAATTAGGGGCGGCTCACGACTAGACTTCGGGGTGCAATTGACCCTACACACGTAACGGTCAGTCATAAAGTTGGCGTGTAATTTATGTACGGTCATATAATATAGAGGCGACTTCCAACGTACTAAATGTATTCATTCAACACTGTTTTATTTTGTCGGCAGATGCTCCTCCAAGTGTCCTGGGTGAGGCACAGAGACATACACTTGCTGACTGTTGGGAGGTATACGTACACCTCAGACCTGAGGTTTAGAGCTATTCATCATCCTCATTCGGAAGACTGGACGTTACAGGTAAATGAACATATTTTTTTTTAATTTATGTATAAACATTTGTAACTTTTTTATGCCGTGGCTTAGTTGGCTAGATCTGGGTTCGATTCCTTGTTGTTTGAGTTCGATTACCAAAGAAACAGTATACGTGACACAAAGAAACGATAAATATTATAAGTCTACAGAATGTGGAAACTTGTTATTGGGTGCGTGTTAAATTTATATTTGACATAGTAACTGTAAGTTGTCCGAGAAGTAATATACATAAGTAACCTGTACAGGTTGTGTTTACTCTCTCCATGTGGCCAAACCATCTTAATGTGTTAACTTTCATTCCATTTATGACATCTTTCTTCATCTAACATTAATTCTTCCTGTCCTCATTTCTTACCGTGTCATACATCATTGAACAAAAGTCATTGTCATCAAGAAATGTTAAGCCTCATGTACAAAAACACTAATTAATATAATAATTACACACGAAAAAATAAAGACAATTAAACAGAGATGTGACTTATTCATTGTATTTACAATTGACGAAAATATACTTATCAATAACTTACAAAGGCAGGATCGACTGTCAAAGAACATTGAAATATTTGGTGTCCCGAAAAGTGATGGAGAAAACTTAACCGAATATGTAAAAAAGATTGCACAAAAAGTGAATTTCCAGATCAATGAGTGTGATGTCGATGAAATTAGTCGATCTCCTCCACGAAAGGATGGAAAAATTTCGACCATAGTTTTGAAGATGTCATCTACACAGAGAAAGGAACAATTTTTGGCAACACTTAAGTCTAGGCGTGGAGAGGTGACAAATCAAGACTTGAATAATGCTTCACAGAATCGGAACACAATATTTTTTAATGAACATTTGACTGTTCAAAATAAAATACTGTACAGAGATGTGCGCATAAAAGCGAGAGAGCTAAAATTTCGCTTTGTGTGGACAAAGAATGGACGAATTTATACAAGAGAGAAACCGGACTCGAAGATTCTACGTATAAAAGAAAAGAGCGACTTGAACCTAATGAATGTTTCTACACAAGATTAATTTTATTATATTATATTATTATAATAGAGGAATGTGGGAACTTTTACCGGAGAGGGACCGGAGACCAGAGTTTTTTGAGCTTGCAGTCAGACCAAAATACTTTCTATAAAGTTGTCAAACAGAAAACAACAATGGACAAATACCTCTCTTTGGGAAGTTTTAATATTTTTCTTTGTTTTGATGTTTTTCTCTTTTTAAATACTTTTTTATTTCTTAATTTTATTTCTGATTTAATTACTTTTTGTATAGAAATGACTTATACTCAAACACGAATTTCTTTAACATATAACATATACACAAAACTTACACACCAACACTCAGAATTTACTTTTACTTTTTCTAATACATTAACCATCCACAATGTACATCATTGGATTTGTCAGGTCGATAGTGTTCATCGTGGCTGTATTTTGCTTATTTGCATAATTTACATAAAACATACTCAATATACAACATATACCAAAAACATACATAATTTAGCCTATACATGCAGATACATAATATACACCCAATATCTGCTTATAGAGAATCACACAAAAAATTGTGTGAATTATTATTATATCAACCTGGGGGTTGTACAAATTTCAAAAAGTATCACATTAATACACAATGGCAATCACAGAGTCAGATCTCGATGAACTAGAAAGTCTTATAACGACAACGGAAATTGTAACTCCTATAGAATGTACATGGCGATTACGTAGCGAAAAAACACTTAAAATTTTAAACGTAAATATCAGAAGCATTCAAAAAAATTTTGATCAGCTGGTACTTTTTCTAAGTGGAGCTTGTTTAGATCCAGATGTACTCATACTTACCGAATGTTGGTTGGTAGATAATAATGTTGTTCCTAGTCTTAAAGGGTATCGCACATTCCAAACAACACAGCACGTTAATAAATCCGATGGTGTTGTGGTCTATGCTAAAGAGTCTTTAAACCCAATATGTACAACTGTAAACCTAAATGATGCGAATGCCCTCAATATTACATGTGATAATAAACTGACGATTCTTGCAGTTTATCGTTCACCATCTTATAAAAATATTACGCAATTTTTAGTATCACTAAATCAAATACTAACTCACTTACCGAAATGTAAATATGATGTAATTGCAGGAGATTTTAATATAAATATACTAGAGAGAAACAGTCATGTTGAGGAATATACTTGTCTTCTTTATGAGCATGGCTTCATCTCAACTATAAATAAGCCTACTAGAGAAACAACCACAACATCAACATGCATTGATCATATATTTGTAAGAACGAAAGCCCAAATCAAGGCAGCAATAATACAAAGCTCTTTCACAGATCATTATGCGACTATAGTACAGATTGATGATAAAATGATATGTCAAACTTCAAAAAATAAATCAATTAAAAGTACAAATTATGATATATTATTAGAATCTCTAAAACAAGAAAATTGGGCAAATACACTAAATAAAACTGACCCTGAACTAGCATTACAGTGTTTTGTATCAACGTTACAAGATCATATCAACGCAAGTACCACGTTGAAATTAATAACACATTCCAAAAAAAAATTAAACCATGGATATCGAATGCTCTTGTACAAAGTATTCACAAGAGAGACAGGCTACACAAACAGGTATTGAAATTTCCCCTTAATATAAGCCTTTTAAATTACTATAAGAAATATCGGAATACGTGTCACAAGGCAATAAAACTGGCCAAGGCACTCTACTATAAAAACAAAATGGAACAAGACAATTATAATAGCAAAACCGTCTGGAAGATAATGAAAGAAAACCTAAACCATAATCAGAAGGAAACATGCATTAAGACATTGAAAATTGGTAACGACATAATTGAGGATCAAAATTCAATTGCAAACAACCTCAATAAATATTTCGCAGATGTCGGAAAAAAATTAACAGAAACTATCTTAAACAATATAAATAAAACAGAATCTGAATTAGTTATCCAACAAGAAACATCTTCTCCCAGTAACAACTCATTTAATATTAGATCAGTGACTAAAAATGATATTTTAAGTATCCTAAAATCACTTCGAACAGAATGTGCGCAAGGACCCGATGGTATATCTACAAAAATACTTAAAATTGCAAAAGATAACATACTTACTCCACTAACGCACGTTATAAACCTAAGTTTTGCTGTGGGCACATTTCCTGATCATCTAAAAAAGGCGTATATTGTTCCAATATTTAAGGATGGTAATCCTATAGATCCACGAAATTATCGACCTATAACACTTTTAAATACATTGTCGAAAATATATGAAAAAGCTATCAACATACAACTAATACATTTCTTAAATCACAATAAATTACTTACTGCGCAACAATTTGGATTTCGGCCTGGTTTGGGAGTCAACGATGCTATTTTAAACGTTACAGAATTTATAACAAAGTCACTGGATGCAAAAAATAAATGTATTGGTATATATCTAGATCTTGCCAAAGCATTCGATTCTGTCTCACATAAAATATTAATTCAAAAAATTAGGAAAATAACCAGTAATGAGTTGACTATAAAATGGTTCCAGTCATATTTAAGAAACAGAATGCAGGCGGTCAGATTGGGTGGCGTAATTAGTTCATTCTCTCCAATTGAATATGGGGTACCTCAAGGAAGTGTATTGGGACCAACGCTATTTCTTCTTTTTATAAATGATATGAATAAATTGGATATTGGTGGTCCCATAATTTCTTTTGCTGATGATACGGTGTTATTGTTTAGTTCTCACAATTGGGCTCAAACGCATTCTATTGCTGAGCAGGGAATGATCATCGTAAAAAATGGCTAGATAATAATTTACTGACATTAAATATCGGAAAAACCAAATATATGACATTTAGCATAGATAATCGACAACAACCTGAGGAGTCCTCTTCATCTATTACTATCCATAATAACTGTGATTTGCCTCTAAACTGCTCCTGCCCCAAACTACTTAGAGTTAGTAGTTATAAATATCTTGGCATAACAATTGACAGAAATCTTCGATGGACAACACATGTGGAGATAACTGCGAAAAAAATTCGCCAACTGATATATGTTTTTAGGAATATAAGAGAAATTTTCGACCTAAATACGTTAAAAGTGTTGTATTATGCTCTTGGACAAACGTCAGTCTCTTATGGGATTATAGGTTGGGGTGGTTTAGCTAAGACCAACCTATTTCCCATCTCAACCGCGCAAAAATCACTACTCCGGGTCATTTGTCGAAAACCTTTCAGATATCCATCAAATCAGCTTTTTTCGGAATTCAAGGTCCTTGATGTTAGACAACTCTATATTAGAACAATAGTCATTCAACTACATAAAAACCCAGCAATATATAAACCACAATACACCCTTACTTTTAATACAAGAAATAGACATTTGCTGCAACCGACTCATACACAGACTACTTTTGCCCAGAGACACTACACATTTTTAGCACCCAGAATATATAATATGGTTATGTCTGATATCTTGGACTTAGTACAGCCGAGTGGGCATAATTTTGGAAAGCTGGTTACTGATTGGTTGATTCGGAGAGGGAGGGAAGAGTCAGAGAGAGACTTGACGTTTGTCCTAAGATAATTTTAATATAATTTACAATCAAAATCTTTTTCATACACCCTTTTACACATATCCACACATGCAAACACATCCTCACATTAACGAAAACACAAAGACACCTAATAATTTTTTTCATATACCTACAATTGTATTTTATATGTACTTTTTTATATTTTTTTATGACTTAAAATGTGTACTTTTGTACTTTATTATTTGTATTTTTTACATATATTTTTTTGTGCCTTAGATGTTAAGAATTCACGTAGCTAAAATTTATGCTTACTTATTGCCTAGTATTACCTCAGAACAGGCTTTGCCTAGTGAGGTAATAAATTCCATTTATATATTTCATGAACAATATTTTATATTTTATTTTATATTGTATTATGGAAATTAATAAATAAAAAAAAAAAAAAAAAAAAAAAAAAAAAAAATACGAATACTACAAAGTTGTCTTGTATTTATGGAAATATTTTAGTTATTATTAAAAATCTAAAACTGCTAGATCCACTTTGCTATAAAAATTAATAAAAAATTGAAGCAAAATTGTTATACCATTATTGTTAAAGTGTTATACCATTTAAAAATCTTGACCAACAGGACTATCTTTTAAAGAAAGTTGCCGTGATCACTGTAGTATATTTTTTACAGGGTAAAGTGTTACAGTTAGGTCAAGAAAATTTGTAGACTTTTTACTCAAAAAGAATATAGTTTTTATCTCTAAACTAACCATACATGATTTTAATTGCACATTTGACTCATAGCATGGTTATTCTGGATTACGTAACAAAATTTAACTGTGAATATTGATAATTTGTAGCCACACCACCTAAACATGCAGTCCAAGGTATCGATTTTCACGGATTAAAAATTAAAAATATTCTGATACAAAAACTAAGAGACTTGTTTTTTTTTCATATTTTATCATTAACTCATATCCTAGCCTACTTCTAGTACTCAGCTTTTTGTTGACATTTGGGACATCTTGTATATAGATATGATTTTTTTCTTAGAGATTATTATTTTCTCAGAGATTCTTGTAGATATTCATTTATTTATTTATATTATATACAACTTTTGAAAACGATGTAATTAGTTGGATTTCAGTTGAGAATGACTGTAGTAACCAACAACTACTAATCTTTCCGACGCTTATATTCATTTTCCATGGTCCGATATTTCTATTTTTTATACACACTTTCTTTCGATTAAAATATATAACAAAACGATTTGGTTGTGGCCAACACTACATTCTTTATTGTGCTTATATTCTATCTAATTTTAGAGATGAGCAAAAGTCTTGCAAGTCTTGCAGTCATGGTCTTGGTCTTGCGTTTTTTGCAAGACCAAGACCAAGACCAAGACCACATTCTTCACTGCAAGACCAAGACCAAGACCAGGTACGCAAGACCAAGACCAAGACCATGCTTGCAAGACCAAGAGTCTTGCAAGACTTAAATGCAAGACTCTTGCGGTCTTGCAGTTTTTCAATATGGCAATTTCTGTATGGCAATTTCTTCCAACTAACCAGTGTTTCCAGCCCAGAGAAGCAATATTTGGGTGAGAAATGAATTTAAATAAACTAGTTGCATGTAACACATGAGATCCAACTGTCAATAGTGATAGTATGTATAGTTGAAGAATAAGTACCAAACTATAAACCCATAAATACAAATTATTTAATATTTTAAGGTATTAGGTTTTCTATACAACACATGTAGGTACCTAGGTATGTATGTCAAGATAGGATAGTATGGAGGTCAGTCCTTTGATCCTACCCAGAATATGAAAACAGCATGATGTTATGTACCTATGTATGTTTGGAGATTAGTATAAAACTATTAAGTCTTCTTTGATACTGTGTGTAGGCGACTGCCATACAAATTGGATGAAGCAATGTCGTCACTAAATTTAATTTTTATAAAAATTGTTAAAAAAATTCGAGATGTGCTAATACAAGATTGATATTTTTTATAGAAAATTAAATTTTCTAGTTGGGATGTTTCGGCTTTTTTCGATATTTAAAAAAAAATGGAAATATAGGCAGTTAAACTCATAAATTTATCATAAAAAAAATACTTTTCTTAATAAAAAATGTTTGAGAAACCCTGGATTTTTTTTGAAAAAACTAATTTGAGATTTTGTATTTGACTATGTTTATACCAATTTTCAGCGTTCTATCTTCTATGGTTTCTGAGAAATATGGAAAATTATACCAAAAATTCAAAAGTTGATAACCCCTGACTGAAACAATAATTTACAATTCTGAGTATAAAAGTTTTGTAGGCCTATAACTGTTAATATATTCTGAAAATTGCGAATATCAAAAGTTATAAGGGGGGGGGGGACAGACACACACACACAGATACACAAAACTCACATAAAATGTTCTACTCCGAATTCTGAGTAAATCCATGAATGGGAACATAATTTGCTGCGGAACCTCTTAATTGTTGTTTTTAGCATGCAAAAAGTCCACTACGCCATACAAAATGTTCCTTCGTACACGCATCTTGGCTTAATACTGTCGATTCATTCAGAGAATGGAATTCTCATGAACGAATCGTCAGTTGGATTTCTCCTCTGCTGGGAATCGAACCCAGGTCGCCCGCACAGAAACCTAACGGCTTACCAACTGTGCCACGGCGGTCAGCATGACATCATTTTATAAAAACGGAATAATTTTATGACCTTATTTATGACATCATTTATTAAAAACGGTTAAAAAAATAATTTATAATTTTGTCATTGTTAAATGTATTCGTATTAATAAATAGGTGTTCTACCAAAATTTAATTACTACTTCTATTAATTTAATTAATATTTTTTATAACACGAACACGTGCCTGTATCTAGACAGGATGTCAATATCTCAGATTCAAATTGTCTCATATTACGTTTACGTGATGCAAAATTAACCTTTATCATTAGAACCATAAATATCATATTTATTTAAAATCGGTGTAAAATATTATTCTTCAAGACAATATTATTATTTTGCTATGACCGATGCCGCTAAATAAACAAACGTACTCAGAGGCGTTTCAAGTGTATTGTACGTTGTGCATAAAGTACATTCAATTAATTATTTTATTTAATGTTTTCATAATGTCGATTTGTTCAAAAGAACTTTTTTCTATTAACAGACCGAAAAAGTATCAATCCAAGATGTGCGATATTTGTATGCCAGATCTATATTTTTCATTGTTTTTTCAACTTTGAAAAAACCATACCTATGGAGCATATAACAACTATTTAATTTTAATACGAATAATACTGCCGAAGTCCATTTACAATTACAAGTTATACCAAAACGAATAAAAATATTCATCACAGTTAATTGAAAAAACATAATTTGTACCTACTTATTTAATCGATCGAATGAATATGCAAAAAAAGCATTAAATATATAAGGGACACACACACTTAGACACACTAAGTCTCTAAGTTGCTGTTTTTTTGCTTCAAAGTTGACAAAAACTATGAAAAATATAGACCTGGATATAAAAATCTCTTAATACTGACGATTCATTAAGAGAAATAAATACTCTTGAATGTGTCGACAGTTGGAATATTATGTATGTATATGTGGGTACCTATGTGTTTTAGTTTTTCTTATTAGTATGAATGCCGAAATTTTGCATTTTTGTAAAGTAATCCTGTTATTGATTTCTCTGATCTAACTTTCATTGAATTAATATGCCTTTTGATTTGTATATAAAAATGTGGATTTACCATAAACAAATGTAATATTATTTTTTTTGTAAATCACAAAGATTTTTGTTATATAAGAAAGTCTATGTTTTTTTTTATGTATGATAATACAAAATAATGAGGCCATGCACATTCTTTTAATTTTACAATAGAAAAATGATGAATTAAATTTACCATACAAGGTAATAAAATAAAATCAATTATTAAAAAAAACACGTCACTTGGCATGACTCTGTAAGAGCGGTAAGTCAAAGTGTTCTTTGACTTACTTGTGTTACGCCGGCGTTAAACAAACCTAACATTTATTTTTCTATCATAAAAGTATATTTTTGCATGATTGAACGAAATAAGACATTTTGAATCTGGGACAAGTCATATTTTTACATCCTGTGTAGGTAGGTACATATTTTTGAGTGAGTTTTGACACGATAATATTATGATATTATACCTACATACATATCTATAATTCAAGCAAGGTAGGTATGTTCATTATTTTATTAGTTGCATGTAACACATGAGATCCAACTGTCGATAGCGATAGTATGTATAATTGAAGAATACCTACCAAACTAAAAACACATATTATTAATAAATATTTTAAGATATTTTATTTTCCATCAACTGTTGATTTGTTTAAGAGAATTTATTTCTCTTAACATATCGACAAATTATCAAGCGATGATACGCGAGATTTGTATGCCAGGTCTATATTTTTCATGTTTTTTGCAACTTTGGAGTCAAAAACTATCAACTTAGAGGCTACTCAGTATGCATGTTATATAAATAGATAATTATATGGGTCTATGGCAGAGCGGTTAGCGCGCTGGGCTAGTAATCCAGTGGTTGCAAGTTCGAATAGGTACTGCCTCGACCGATTTCATTCACCTATAGCATAAGCATTTATGCTTATTTTAGGGAAAGTAGGAAGATGTATAATATACATAGGTAACAAATTATGTACTTGTTTAACAAGGACATACCTATTCGTTTTTTATGAGAAAAAGAATAGGTATATGGATTTATTAAGAATTTGGAATAGAACATTTAGTGTGTCTGTGTCCCCCCTCTTATAACTTTTTTGTTCCGCTAAATGCTGAGCCTAAAATTTCAGAATATATATAAAGTTATAGGCCTACAATGCTTTTTATCAACTTTTGAATTTGAAATTTATTTTTCCATATGCCTATTTCAATATCCATAAAAGCTAGAACGCTGAAAATTGGTATAAATATAGACAAATACAAAATCCCAAATTTAATTTTCATGTGGAACAGTTCCAGGGTTTCTCAAACATTATTTATTAAGACAAACTTTTAACAATTTTTATAAAAATTGAATTTAGTGACGACATTTTTTCATACAATTTGCGAGGCATCTCAAAATTTAACAATTATTGTAATAAAATAGTTTAGTGACGACATTTCATACAAATTGTGTGGCAGTGACCTATGATACACAATATCTAAGGCAATGAAATATAAAATCATTGATCTAAGGTGACTTAATAGTTTGATACTTAATCTTCAAACATAAATACATACCATCAAACTGTTTTCATATTTTGGGTAGGAAGGAAGGACTGACCTCTCCATACTACCATATCTTGACATACATACATACCTACATATTTTGTATAGAGTACAAAATATCTTAAAATATTCAATAATTTGGATTTAGGGGTTTCTATTTCTGTGCGTATTCTTTAACTAAACATAATATCGCCATCGACAGTTGGATCTCTAAAGTTGAAGCCCTGTAAGAATTTCTGATAGTTTCCTTGTATTTATCATTGAGTTAGTATTTATTGTATATTAAGTTTTAGGGAGAGGACTTATTGACATCAATGTTCATGACTAGAAAATTATTTTGTTAGATATTTTCATAAGAATCATCTTTGAAAGATTTATTATATTCAGACAATGATTTTAGTTTTGATTCACTTCAGCTTATTCATTGACTTTATGAGGATCGAGACTGGTGCGTGGGTATACACAGATGTGTTGTGCTCCCTTTTATTAGGCAATGCACACCCGCACACCTTTCGCTGGTTACCTCACATTGTGGGATATGCCGTGATGGTATGTATGTATGTATGTATAAAAATATAGAAATTCGAAGACGACATGTAAACGATATTTCATAATTTGGTGATTTATTTTTTAAATTGTAGGTAATAATTTGATACCTAAAATTGTATAACATGTTTACTTTAACGAAAATTTAGGTTTTATTAAAATAAACTCTAATATGTACCTAGTTAACCTACTCGTAAAAGTGCAAGACTTGCAAGACTCTTGCTGCAAGACCAAGACCAAGACCAAGACTATGTATGCAAGACCAAGACCAAGACCAAGACTTTACTTGTAAACGCAAGACCAAGACCAAGACCGCAGGTGCAAGACCAAGACCAAGACCACCCCGGTCTTGGTCTTGCATTTGCTCATCACTATCTAATTTCAAACCACTCCCCAAAGTAGGGAAGAGTTATTGGTCAGTATCATTCAAAGTTGAATTTTATAAATACCAAAAATAATTTATAAAAAAAATACAAGGGTATATAAGGTAAACCTTAACAATGACATTTAATAATCAGAGATATAAGATAAAGTATATTAAATGAGCAATAAGATTTAAAAAAATATATGCATATTCCCATAACTCCATAGTGTGGAGGAATGGGACATACAAATAAATTACTTTATTCACTTCACCGAAACTACCAATTTTTTTATTCAAATACATACATGTATTTCTCTCATTGTTTTTGTACCGTCATGTATTTGAGGTGGTGACGGTACCAGAACCACACCATTAAGCGAAACCAAGGAAAAAAATCTTCCGTTATTTCTGTTCTGCAGAAAATCTTGACACGCTTTAGTTTTTGCGGTATATGAATATTGAGAAGGTTCTTGCGAACCATAATCTTCAATATAAGTTGTGTAAAAATGAATAATCAAAGACCTAGTACATGTAAATGTCTAAATTTGTCCCAAATCTCCCGCATGTACAATAAATTACACAGTTTAATAAAATCCGTTTCAGGTTATGTTAAAACTATGTTATGCTTTGTTATGTTTCGAACAATTAAATTGATATTTTTTACTTGTTGCCGACCGTTAATGATCTGATATTTGCCTGAACAATTGAGTAGGTACGTGCTCGACCCCTGTGTGACCGGATTTTTCGTGAAAATATACAGTTAATAAATGTGATCTCCGTGATCAAGTTGGTTTAAGTAATCAATATTAAAATACTCATCTATTTTGCCTCCAAAAAGGATAAGATTTATTACGTCAAAAGTCAAAAACACTCAGGTACTTCATAGGTTTATAATGACGCACCTCACATATGCAATATATGCATGCACCTTCACATACGCAGCACACACACTCACTTAATGCTAAAAAACGATAAACGATAGTAACAACTGGCGCATGTAAAAACTGACACTGCTTTAAAATTGAACATACCCCTAATGACATCTTTTGATAAATATAGGAAACTATGAAATGTACCACACATGAATTTATGGGTACTGTCCCATTCCTCTTGCGTCCCATACCTACATATTTTCCCCTACATTATTTGAGACTAAAGAGACAGGGTGGACTGAAGAAAAGGAATGGAAGGAAGGTCGGGAAGGACTGAAGGCACGTAGGTGCCAGAATTTTTTTTAAACTTTCTCATGAATGTTATTTTTTTTATTGTATTGGATGTTTTTTACTCATTATAAATCATAACAAATAAACTGTTCATATATTACAAAAGCGTTGTGATGAGTTATATTGGATATTGCTTCGCAGTAACCTTCCCGAGCAGCGCCTCGTATAAAAAAGTAAATTTCAATAAATCTAGGAATCAATTTCATTTGATAAAAACAACATCGAATAGAGAAATACTTGGGAAATTTTTTGATACATTGTTTCTAGGTCCTTTTAAGGTGACTTTTTATACAAAATCGAACTTTTTATGTTTCAAATAAAATTTGATAAAATATTTTTAAAAGAAATCTTTATTTATTAAACCCTTATTTATTATTAAAAAAACTCCTTTTAAATTGAATATATTTTTTATAGCATATACGCAAACATTTGATTTTTTTCCCTGTCGGGAGTCAAATGATATTTTTATTACAAAAGTAGGTATAATTTTGTATTATTCAGTTGAAATGTTTACACATTATTCAAATATATAGAACTTTCAAAATTTACATTTATAAGAGAACTCAATAAAGGCATAATTGGTGAAAGTTGCGCAAGCGCATAAAATGATCACGTAAATCAGCCGATGACAGGTCGTAAGCTCTGTAGGTGCTCGAGTTCCTGGTTCTTCTATAATATCCAACTTCGTCTCTATTGAGATGTTATTGTCAGTAAAAATATCCATTTAAATTCTTAAAGATAGCTTCAAACGACTTCAAAGATTGTGTAAACTTTATTCTATAGAAAAACCATTGTATGGAAGAAGTTTCATTAACTGATGGGGAAAATTTAGTTTTTAGAAGCGTTCTTGTTGCGTATATACTCATAAGATTACATGGCGTTTAAATACAGTTTTACATTTTATATGGCGGCTGAAACTTTAAGCTTGTTTTAATTGCGGTAATGAGTGTGTTTAAAAATCAAACTTACATCTGCTCCAGATCTTGATAAAACCTGTATTCAAAAACCAATATGTCACACGTTTCTCGTCTGCTTTATTTTCATTTTAGAAATTTCATGATTTAAGGTTATTTGAGAGAAGTTACAGTTGATAGACATATTCATGAGAGACGGGTAAAACTTTGCAAAGGTCCAGAAATGTGGTTGTTTTGGAGAAAACCCACATTACTATATGTTTAAAATACATTTGGAAAATTTAAATTATAATAATAATTTGTATAGCGCCGTTTAATGATTCAAGATCATTCCAAGGTCGCTGTTATTTAGATAGATATTATATTACTCTACGAAACAAAGCTGTTTTCAGTCCTTTAGAGAAAGTGCTCTTACTATTTGCACTGCGGACATCTAGAGGCAATTTATTCCACTTTATAGGACCACTCACACCAAAGCATCGATCATAGTAAGCCGCTTTATTGGCTCTGTCCAACTCCTTTAG
Source organism: Molanna angustata (assembly GCA_963576475.1). Lineage (NCBI taxonomy): Eukaryota > Metazoa > Arthropoda > Insecta > Trichoptera > Molannidae > Molanna > Molanna angustata. The sequence continues at coordinate 36,466,023 of OY754969.1, read as the reverse complement.
GGAGTTGGTACTCTGTGATCCAGAAGACCTAAGTGTGAGATACCTCCCAGAGAGATCTTTTCTCTGACACAGCTCTTGTATGTATTGTGGTGCTATGTTATTTAAAGCATTAAACATGGTTAAGCAGATTTTGTAGTCAACTCGCTCTGGACACTTCAACCAGTGCAATTCGTTAAGTTGTGGAGTTATGTGACATCGTTTTTCCGCTCCATAAATGAGCTTTGCCGCTGCATTAAACACCATCTGTAATCTATAGAGCTGATACTTTGGCAATCCATCATAGATGCCATTACAGTAATCTAGCCGAGACACAACGAATGCATTTATAAGTGTTTTTGTCTCATTTTTGGACAAGCTTCGACGATTGTTTTTCAGTTGTCTTAGTTGGAAAAAGCATGAACTGACTGTTTTAGAGATTTGCAGGTCAAGAGACAACTTATTGTCTAAGGGCCGAATTTATAAACAATTCTCTAATGGTGACTCTGAGAATTCTCACGTACCTAAGCACTACTCAAACGAATCTGAGAAATACTAACAATGTCCTATTAATAAACAATACTTTGAGTTGACTCAGTCGAGAACAACGTTTGTCTATGAGTTGTATTTTTTACTTGATATTACCAACACATTTAGGGCCGCTGCGTTGGGATTCTGAATACTTATTGCATAGACACGTGCGCACTTTTATAATAATAATAACAACTAGATATGGGATGGTGAATTGACAATATAATTTAACAATGAATCTCCATTGCCTCACTAGATAAAAAAATACTAATTTTGAACAACCATGAATATAACCAAAAATATATGTAAGTACATAGTAAAAATAATATATTACAAATCTAGCAATAAAACATACAAATAATAAAAAAAACTATGGTTGTGGGTATTTATGTATATTTTTACTATGATGGAAAAAATTACAAATTCTTACATCTATAATAATATAAATATTAATCAAATGTATGTACCAATAAAAGAAGGATCATATAAAAAAACGATTAAGGTAGTTTTACAGAAAACATCACGAAGTAAAAACCAAATATGTAGATATTATTTAAATTGGGGCGCCAGCCGAAAATTTAACGAGATGCAATACACGAAACTGACAACTGTAAAATATATAATGGCGAAGTTATGTACACTAGACATGTGTAACGCTGCGTTGCGCCGCTCAATTGCGTCGATCCAGTTCACTGCGCGGGGTGGGTTAACCCACTCCTTCGAAACGTATTGGCTCACGGCGCAGTGAGTCGACTGAGTCGTGAGTGCTAGACCGGGAGAATGCGAACAGTGTTAGGATATTGAGTTATCCTTTCCCGATTTCCCTTTTTTCCCGATTCTATTTTTAAAAGTAGAATCGGGAAAGTTGTGATATTTTTAAACATGTACATGAAATATAATGAATATAATAATAATCTTTACTTATATAAAATACAATACCTAATAATATGTATTTACTAATAATATGTATTTCAATCACTCATCATATTTTAAACGGAATAGATTTAGATAGAATATTAAAGACAAGACACCTAAGCTTTATTACGCATTTATTACAATGATATATACATAAATAGGTACGTCATTGATTTATTAAATGTCTTACGATAAGTCGGTAGGTGCGCGTATACAATGTAGGTCAACGCAGTTCATTCATTCGCTGTATGTAGGTACTTAAGAGCCTGCGGGTTGTTGAGCCAGTGAGTTGTTGAATGTGTCATGTAGGTTGACGCAAGGAATTTTGTTGAGTTACACATGTCTAATGTACACGCATATTATCATTTCTTTCACTCGGTATAGATCTGTCCCGTTCCGTCTCTCTGAGTAGTTCTCCAAGGCAGGTAGCCGGGCGACGCGACTTGAGCATTCGATATATTTCTATAGACTGCGCTGCAATGCTTAAGTACGCGTTTACGACATAAGCATTGCATATTGTTTATTAATACGATTTTGGGGTGCTAAGCATTGAGCACATACTAAGTACGTTTTATAAATTCGGCCCTAAGTGTACACCCAAAAACTTGACACTTGCAGACGGCAAGAGTTGAAGATGTTGAAGGTGTTGTCGGTGGCAAAAATAATTTTTATTCCAGTAACGATACTGCAATTAAGTGTTATCCTTTTGTTCCAGATAAAATATCCTCAGCACAGGGACTCTGGGATCTACGAGTGTCAAATTTCTACAACTCCACATATGAGTCATTTCATCCATTTAAACGTTGTTGGTAAGTTTTAACAAATTTCAAATATTATACTTATAATATTATTAGAAGTACATTTTTTTGTTATGATAAATTTCATTATCAACCGATTTCCATACACGGGGGAGGTTATCGATTATTTTTACCACGTTGACCGATTTCGATTATTCTTTTTTCATCAGAAAGGGGATATCTTTTCATTGATCCCATTTCAATTTGATCAAGATATGATCATGGGATCCATGGGAAATTCACCAAAATCTTCAATTTGCTTCAGCAATAAGAAATCTTGACAACATTGCCTGATTTTAATTAATTCTTATTTAAAAGGAAGAGTTTGCCTCGGAGATAAGATTTTTTTGAGTTTTGACGATAGATCTCACGAGAGAAAAATATCAAATTCTTCAATTTGCAATGTCGTCTACAATGAAAAAAAAACGATGATTCCTTTTAAATAATTAGAAAGGGATAACTTCTGGTGTGGTTCCATCTGAACCAAACCATGAGGTTTGATGATGGAATGCATGAATTTTCATCAATTCGCAAAGGATTTGCGTATTGTATGGGCAAATTCCACGAAAAATAATATTACTACATAGATACATATTATCACGCCATGTCCCTGATGGGGTAGGTAGAGAGAAGGGAATACCGATTTTTGATATCTTGAAACACATTTATTATTTATTTACTTTTAATCGCAACATGTAGAAGTTTTTTTTTTAAAGATTATATTAATAAACAATATTTCACTAAAAATATGACACTGTTCCTAAGTCTTCCGAGTGTTTAAAGTTACATGGGCTATCGTATTTCTCAATCTCCTCCGTTTTCAACATACAAATATCTCATACACATTATTTATACTCGTATATCCAGTGGCAGGATTGTTGTCGTATTTAATTATCATTGCAAGGATCCCAGAAACTTGTGTCTGTTGTGAAATTTGAGGCATGAAAGACCTTGATTTAGCTGTAGCAATATTAGTAAGCTTTCTGGGTTCGGATGAGCAGATTACACAATCTAATTAGGTTCTACTGGATAATGAGTTTTCTCGGATTATAGTGACGATGTAACAAGGTAACTTAGCTGTATTCACTACAATACCAAAACTAATTATAATTTAAGCAAAATATTTCTATAGCTTTGCTTGAACAACCTTGGTTTAACCTGAGGTGCCATCTATATCGGTAGAATTTATTCATATCAGAATATTATAATATTCGTGTTAAAGCGTCTCCTTACATATTTGACTTTCACGCGAATCACAAAAAGATAGATTATGTGTTGTGTTAAAAGATTTATTAATTCAATTAAATATAATTCTTTAGTTCGTTTGTATGTCACTGAACTCCTTCTAAATGGCTGAACCAATTAAGATGAAAAAATTTTATGTGTGATTACGTGAGTCCCTGAATGGTTTAGATTCACAAAAAGTAATTTATACATCAATGTAATAAAATAATATTAGAAATATCAACGGTTATAAATAATCTCGGAATATAAATTTTGAGTACTGGCAACATTCCTTTCGATAAGTCATAATATTATGTAATGTTGGTTATGCCATTAAAACTTGATGTTTTTCTCAACGCTCGCGCTATGTGCGGTATTTTTTTTATATTTTTAATATTTTATGAAATTCTTAAGTTAGCAAGACTGATGTTTGGGTATACACGCATGTATCGTGTTTCCTTTTATAAGGTAATGCGTGCCCGCACACCTGTCGCTGTGGGATTTGCCTCTTCTTCTCGTACTATAAAAAAGAACTCTCAGGAACTGAATAATTTTATAATTGAATTTGTAGGGTAAGAAAATTACGATAAATTTGAATATTTTTACTAAAACTGAAGCAAAAAAATATATTTTGAAGAGCCTGTCTTATAAATCCAGGTTCAAAATACGAAACAGTTAAGGATCCAAAAAATCATCATTTTCGGATACTCGAAATATTGAATTCGAGAATAATCGAATTGTATTAAAATATCCACAATTCTCTTGTATTATTATTACATTGAATAAAGGCAGCCTAGCCAAGCCCGGCCCTTGCATTTGAATAAAATATATCACTTCTCCGGGAAATATTTTCATTCGGATCCATTTCCGGGAACATTGTTGAGAATCACCCCATATATCAAATATGGAGGCAAAAAAAATATTCTTATATTATCTGTCGAAAAAAAAAACACATAAAGTCTTGAAAAAATAAATTACGTTCGGGTGGCGATAGCTCTCCTATTGCGGAGTCGTAGTGTAATGGTCGCCATCAACCAAGCGACACTTTAATCTCGTCAAAAAAAATATATTCGACTGCTCGGAGTCATCATTGGTACATATGACACACAGGCTATTTGAATATATTATAGCAGATCAATTTATCTAGTCTATTTCTTGGTATTTTGATATGCTAACGAATTCAACCGTCCAAATAACGGTCCCCCGAGAGACAGACTCCATTCAAATTACTGTTAGGGCTAACCCACTTTAGATGGAACTTGATTGGTGCCTGTGAACAGTTTTCGTCGTCTTATATACTTTAATGTCCCTTTTTCCTCCTTCAATTTTATGGTGTATCTAGTCAGAATTATTTTGACTGGAATCAGTTTAAGAAATCAACATTAAAAACAAAATTTTGTCTTTATTTTATATTGTTATATTATGTCATTAGTAAGTTATGTTGATTTTAATTTTGATGTATATTTAGAAAGGTTAAAACGATTAATGTGGTGTTTTCGTTTAAATTCCCTTGAAGTTATGTAAAATTAATTATCAAAACTTTAATAATAGACCACAAATAAGCTTCAAAACAGGATTCAAATATTGGGGATTTATAGATAATTCTTTGTTGGTAATTTTATTTTTCATTAAGGTGAATTAATAGAGTAAAATCAAATGCTTTCATTATGTTAATGTATATAATACAGAAATAATGGTAACGGATTATAGAAACTAATTGCTTTCATTGTGTAAATATACCTAATACAGAAATAAAGTTAACGGATTATAGAAATCAATTGCTTTCATTGTGTAAATGTATATAATACAGAAATAATGATAACGGATTATAGAAACTAATTGCTTTCATTGTGTAAATGTAAATAATACAGAAATAAAGATAATGAATTATATAAAATCTTTGGATTGTTTGTAGACCTGGAAAAATTGATAAATATATTTTAAGAAATCTCAAGAAGTTGCATAAAATAAAATGAAAAAATAATTGTTCACAACAAAACTATATTTTGATAAAAAATGTATTTTTTGCTATATTTACATATCTTTTTTTGCATTCCCAACTCTAGATTAAACAATAATTTTCATCACTAATTTCCAGAGAAAAATTTAATGGTTCGTTTAAAGAATATTATTTTATCCTTTTTGGTGTAACACTCTGGTAGGTAGTTTCTTCTGTAATTTTCTCGCCTCAGTATCATTATTTTTTTTTAATCACATAATAATATCTGTAATGTAAAAATCCTACATTTTTGGTCGTTGTATAAATCAGACTAATTCAATTAAGATTATATTGTGTTATGGCGCTGTAACACAATTTTAAGATATAATCAACTCACTAAATGGGTATTATATTAGACCCAAGGATATGTTGTTGGGTTATGTAATAATATATTTTTATTTTAATGAAGTATTCATTTTCTCATCATAATAGGTTTTCCTTTTTTGTTGTGTTGAGGGTAAAACATGATAATACAAAAAAAATCTTAAATAATACCATAACGTCATAGCCCCAACGGGGGAGGTAGAGAGACTCGAGCGCCATTTACCTCTATCCTTGAAAACATACATGCATTCTCTCATAAATGCCTGTCGATAGCACGTATACCATTGTTTTCCCTGTACATTTTATATCAATGAAATGACCTGTATTCGATAAGCCGCGTAAACTTTATTCCAAAGGCCCTTGTTATGTTGTTAGTGTTAACCCTGTATGACCTTGGGCATACACTTTTACCTTCTATTCTATGAAACATTAAAATAATAATAATAATCAACACTTCCTTGCACCCTGCGCAAGTGGCAAGTTTATTGCCGTATGCCAATTTCTACCAACTAACCAGCGTTTCCAGCCCAGAAAAGCAAAATTTGCGTGCAAAATGAATCGAATTTCTCCTCTACTGGGGATCAAATATTAACAAATATTATACCAATATTTATTCTTCTTGTGCCGATCTTAACAGAGGCAATCTTATCCCGATCTTTCCCCAACCTTATTAGTGACGCCGCATCCGAAATCGCGAACCACTGCCTGAGATATTATATTTAAGCCAAGATATTTTTTTACGCCCCACGCTCTGTCTTCCGTCTATCTTTCCCTCCAATAAATGTTGTAAAAGGGCATATTTGTCACCACGGAATATGTGGCCAAAATATGCATCTCTTGACAGTGGTCAGGAACTCTCTCTCTTTCTCCAACATACATATTAAGTAATCTTTCTTTGGAGACTTTATCGACCCATGAGATGATATTTATAGTAGTTATATTTATATACATCTTTTTTGTTATCTTATTTCAATATAAAATAAGAAAGTAAGAGGTACATCATGTCTTATTAGAATTTATGTTTATTTCCTTTTAAATATTAAATGCAATCGTCCTTCGTACAACAAAATAAAGAAATAAATATTTCCAAATCTTTAATAGACAATATTTTTTCTTGAAAAATGTAAAATTTGGAGTGTTTTTCTAAAAGCAAAAAAGTAATTAAAAATTATAAAAAAAAATGAAAATTAAAAATCATACCAGCTTTTTACAATAAAGAATAAAAAGGGGGTTTAATTAAAATTAATTTTACAAGAAAGTTAATTTTTATTTTGAAAAACCCATGACATGGAATTAAGTTCTGATAACAAACGGTTTTTTTTTATTTCAAATACGTATCATTTGTGGGTTTCGGGGAAAAAATGTTCAAAATTGACTATTTGGCTGACCATAGATTCTTAAACAGAACAGATACGCCGTAAGTAGTTTTGTTAAAAATATTGGTTAGAATGTGTTTGTTAGATCTGTATGTAGGTACTTTTTTTAAATATCATTTACGATTTGCTCACGCGAGTCGCAATAATAACTACATATAAGCCTAACAAACCATTTCTTTTCAAACTTTTTGCTAGGTTTATAGGTTATATTTTATACGTAAGAAAAATGCGCAAGCGTATAAATGCTTAAGGCGGTCGTAGGGGTTCCATGCGTCGAATGTTTAAATATTGATAAATATTGATACTTATTCATATATATATTGTATATATTATTATTTTTTCTTTGTATACATTCAATATTGTTCCAATGTAATTTGTTTTTAAAAGTAAATATTTATTATATATATTATACAATTATTATTATTATTATATAAAGTACTGCCTCAGAACAGACTCGTCTAGTGAGGCAATAAATTTCCCAAATAGGAGCAACATTGCACAAAATATGTTCAATATAAGTTTTTTTTATAATAAAGCTATTTTTATGTTTAGTTAATATAGTTTGCAAATAATAGAAAATAAAACATTTCAAAACATTTCATTAATATTTACTGGCAATTCTTGGGAGGCAACATATTCAAAATGTAATCTTGGATTAAATGTTGTAAAAAATTGACTTGATCACAATATTTTGACCTTAAATTCAAGCAAAACTAAATATATTACTTTTAGTATTTCTTCCAAAAGCCAACCTTCAATTCAAAAACCTGTAATAATACATAATTGTTATCATACTTGCACTTGTGAATCCTTAGAAAGAGTGGACAGTATCAGGTATCTTGGTGTAAAAGTTGACAAATTTTTGAAATGGAATGAACACATACTTATATCTAATAAAATTAGAAGATTAACATATATACTCAAAGATCTTCGATATATTTTGGATAAAGATAAACTGTATATTTCTCTATTGTTCAGTCTTTGCTGTCATATGGCATAGTATGCTGGGGGGGTTGTTACAGAAAAAATTTAGAACCATTAAATATAGCACAAAAATTGATCCTGAAGGTCATGTATAGAAAAAAATTTGTATATCCATCTGAACTATTATATAATGAGTGTAAAGTTATGAATGCTAGGGAGCTTTACATTTTGAAAGCACTGTGTAAATTTTACAGCTGCATTGATTTGGCACAGAGAACTCAGCAGGTGCGTTTCACTAGACTGGGAGCTTCTCTAAATTATCAGCCGATAATTGTTAAATCAACATTTGGACAGAGAAATTATTTTTATCATGCACCATTACTGTTTAACTTCCTTCCAAATAATATAAAAGCATTGAAAACGCTTGCTTTGTTCAAGAGCAATGTCAAGCAGCACATTTTAATTAAAACCTCTCCCATCAATTCATTTTTATTTTAATATTTTTATTTTTTTGGTAGCATTTGAAGTATATGGTCACCCTATACATGTCATGTTCTTTTGTGTTAGTTGTCTGTGTGTTGGGTGCATAGACATTATTGTCACAGTTATCTTCCTTGTGCCCAACTGCAGACAACATTGTAACATAGTATTTGTTAAAAAAATATTTTTTTTGACTTAGTGTTTGTTAATGTTTTTGTTTGTTTTGTTATTCAATATTCAAAAATTATAATATTGTTCTTATTTCACTCGTTGTTGTAAAGTCGCTCATCTCGATACAGGTTCAACCCTAGTGTGATGATTGACTGTAATGTTTTTTATGTTCCATTATAATTGTTGACAAAAAATTTCAAATATGTATTATTGGATGAGTAGATAAATCAAATTTTAAACGAGACACTCACCATTTTGAGATAAGGAGAGTTTTCGTAGCTGAGACAATTAGTGCCAAAATAATAATGAATAGATTTTGATAGAAACGGAATTAGTTTCGTATCGAAAAGTTTAAATAGCAGATATACAAAACAATTAATATTCTAAACACTCGCAACTCGCAATATTACATTATAAAATACAATGACGGTATATCATTTAAGGATAACGTAAACAATTTACCCACACGAATCCCAAATATACCTACGTGTTATCATCATTAAATTGCTGTTTATGGTTATTCACGTCATTTATCATTTTAACTATCACACCTATAGTTTCGGGAGAGAGATATTTACAATATGGAAATATGATCTTTGTAATGTAAACAAAAGTCACAGATTACCACAAACATTACACACCTTGTACTTTGTAGACACGTACAAACACGCTCACTCAGTATAGAAATACCTACTCTATATTTTCGTTTATGATAGTAATGATGTGTGATATTTTATTTATTAAATATATTTGTCGGCCTTCTAGGCTCAGTTGTTTAGGTATCTGACTGCTGATTCAAAGGTCCCGGGTTCGATTCCTAGTGGGGACACAGTTTTTAATTGTGTTTTCAGTCTGGATCTGTGAAACCATTAATATCGTTAGTCTCCAGAATGTGGCAACTTGTTATTGGGTGTGTGTCAAATTAATATTTGACATAGTACCTGTTAGTTACCCAGCAATATTAAATAAAATTAATAAATTTAATATCAAAATGTTTCCAAAAGAATAGCGGAGTTAAAGTGGAGTTGGGCGGGTCATATTATATCTCGGATGTCGGACGGACGATGGACAAAATTGGTGGTGGGCTGGAGGCCAAGAACAGGAAGCAGAAGCGTGGGAAGGCCCCAGACCAGATAGTCTGATAACATCAAAAAAGTTGCAGGTCCAGAATGGCACAGGATAGAGACCAGTGGAAGTCCAAGCGTGAGGCCTTTATCAAGTACTGGACCCAAGAAGATGCTGAGTGCATATCAAATATTTCTTATTTAATATAATAAATTGTAAATGAAAATGTTCCAGAAAAGATTTCTTTGACGATTCTGTGGTCCTGTGAATGAAGGGAAACGTGACGCTTACGAAGAAACGAGGAGATGTACAATATTTTTATAGCCACTAATATTTCAACCCATGTAATAAATACTACTCAGGTTGAGATAGGCCGGCCATGTACAAAGCATGCCAAACACGCGACAACCCTAAAAAAACATTTCAACCCATGTTATACTACCTTCTCAGGTTGAGATAAACCGACCATGTACAAAGGATGCCAAACACGCGACTACCCTAAAAAAATATGGTTGGACAGGTGAGGTTTTTAATCACAAAACAAAAATGTTTTCTTTCCTAAACTGTATATTACTGTACATACCTCGAGCATCGTTCAACAATAACGCCTGACTGGCTGCAATATGTCTATCACCTTCGTCCAGCTAACATAACGGTATTTGATTTGTTTTCAGCCACCCTAGACTGTATGGAAGTGACAGTTGCCAGTCACGTGACAACTGGCACTTCCATACAATGAGTTATCTTTTCTTGTTTCTTTTCTTGAGCTAAATGACACGTTGTCTAGGGGGGGCTGATCCCATGGCGGCGCTAACTATGCGCATAGTGAATATTATATATTGGAGACATACATATTTTATACACCTCACAATCTTATTATTCCGCGTTAAAGACGCAAAACTTCGTAACAAAATAAACCAACTCAGATAATATTGTAGAACTTGTGTAACTGTTAATTACTAATCTGAAACATGAATGAGAATCATAATAATAATACTGAAATAACCGCTTGTACATTTCCAACTTATTCGTGTAACATAAATTAATATATTATATTATGTATAGGTGCCTCTAATAGAATATTATGTTACCAAATGATACCAATACCCATTTTAGTCAGTTCTTACTGTATTACATATTATCATGGAAGTTTTGGCTTTTGCGACAGTAATTATAATAAGGACACACCAGATATTAACTATGTTTGTATATAACAAATAAAAAAATATTCTAACAGAATTCAATACTTTGTAAAATTCTAAATCGTGAGTGGTACCCGTCACAATCATATACGAGTAAGTTTGTGAGTTGTAGCCAACACTAAACTCTTCAAACCATAGTAAGTGTTGTTTTTTTCTTCTTGAAAGGTTGACAGTCTCTGAATGCATTTTTATGACGTACATTTCCATAAGATTATTAAACAAACAAAAGATTCCCAGAGGACAAAAGTTTTCAAAAAACACCATACCTACACACAAAAACATTGTCACGAGACTCATAGTTTGCACTTTATACATGATACCTGTTGTGAAATTTCAAGTAAAATTGCATTACTAGCAAGATGAGCATGTATGAGACAGCGTAACACATGATGATACCCGCTGAGAAATTGATGTGAAAAAATACGTTTAAAAATTGTGAAATCATGACTCTCCACTATTTCATAGTATGGAGAGTAAAAAAAAACAGTTATTTTAAGAGATTCTAAAGGAGAATGTACAATTAGAGCAAGTTGATGTATATTTATATTTAAGAAACATGTTACAGCGTGATGGAAGATTGGAAAAAGATGTTGAAAGGAGAGTACCTGCCGTTACCTCCTCTTTCAGAAGAAACTCTTTCGCCAATCATATCGATATTAACGGTACACTGGCTCATAGGAAAGCATGCTAGAATACTAGGGCTCATCATCATTCGTCCATTTCCTCATTTTCTAGAACTAGGGCTAGAGGCATACGATTACTGCAGAGCATGCCAAGATGAAGAAGAAGAATAGATTGTGGTCCACTTCCTCTGTCACTTTCCTGCTATCTCTAGAAATAGGAGAAGCTCCTTGGGAATTTTCTTCTATGATGATATAATGGATTCCCTTCATTAGCCACTCAGGCTGGTTCAGGGCTAAAAATGAAAAAGAATAAATGGAGCATTAGGGTCTGCAATGACTGAATCCATTATTTAGAAGCAAGCTAAGCTTGCGGTACATGATGGTAACGTCGTACCGACTCAAATTTATGGTAGTGAGACATGGACATGGCATAAGACGCGTGAAAGTAAGATTAACCCGGTTGAAATAAGGTCACTAAGACGAATGTGTGGTTAGATGATGTATGATGATATTAGACGAGAATGTATGATTACAAGATTTATCGTAAGTAAGATGAAAACAAATGCCCTAAGGTGATTTGGCCACAAACAATGAGTGATGTCCGTCTGACGAAAAAGAATTCAAGGCTGATACAGATAAAAGAGGAACAAAAATTAGTGGTCGGCCAAGGTAAAATTGGCATGATCACATAAATGGAATTTTGAAAGATGGAGACGTTAGAAGTAAGAATAATAGAGGAGCGTGTATGAGACGATCAATGGATGTGAATGAAGCGAGAAATGTATGTCGACAGCGGAGTCTGGCGTTCGGTTCTCTCTACCTGTTTATTATTATATTTGTTGGATACTCCAAGAGGTATAGAAGGTTCAACATAAAACGATTTGTTGAAAACAGACAAATTGCTTTACAATATTGAGGGATCCTTTTCTGTAAGCAACAATAATAAAACACGTGGGTTATTATTGATTCAATCAAATGAATACGAAAGCTTCTTCAATATGAAATGTTTTATTCTGTAAAGTAATTTGGAGTTTGTTCAACGTTTCTCCTTTGTGATGAGGTAATTTTATATACATCAAAGAACCGAATATTTTTATTATTGCATATGCGCAAACATTGGATTTTTTTCCCTGTCGGGAGTCAAAGATATTTTTTAACAGATTTTTAATTATCTCAATAGAGACGAAGTTGGAATATTTATTGTAGGAGAACCGGGAAATCAAGGCACCTACAGGGCTTACGACCTGTCATCGGCTGGTTTACGTGATCACTTTATGCGCTTGCGCAACGTTCACCAATTATGCCTTTTAATGAGATCCCTATCAATTCAATTTTGAAAGTTCTATATATTGTAATACTGAAATTCTTTTCGCTTGAAAATAAGGAATTTTTACTACAGCCATCTATGGGTGAAATTATGAATAACAATCTTATTATTTTTAATTATTTTATTGGAACGCCATCTATTGAGAGAATTGTTTTTTTTTTGTAAATAATGAAAGCTACAATTCTTATATCTGAGGTAACAATGCATTTTTTCGCATAGAAGTCACCCCTGAATTGCGCCAGACTTATAAGGTCATTTTTGTCTTATTTACCTACTTGTACCAATGTGTAAGTAATCGAATATTTTTATTATTGCATATGCGCAAACATTGGATTTTTTTCCCTGTCGGGAGTCAAAGATATTTTTTAACAGATTTTTAATTATCTCAATAGAGACGAAGTTGGAATATTTATTGTAGGAGAACCGGGAAATCAAGGCACCTACAGGGCTTACGACCTGTCATCGGCTGGTTTACGTGATCACTTTATGCGCTTGCGCAACGTTCACCAATTATGCCTTTTAATGAGATCCCTATCAATTCAATTTTGAAAGTTCTATATATTGTAATACTGAAATTCTTTTCGCTTGAAAATAAGGAATTTTTACTACAGCCATCTATGGGTGAAATTATGAATAACAATCTTATTATTTTTAATTATTTTATTGGAACGCCATCTATTGAGAGAATTGTTTTTTTTTTGTAAATAATGAAAGCTACAATTCTTATATCTGAGGTAACAATGCATTTTTTCGCATAGAAGTCACCCCTGAATTGCGCCAGACTTATAAGGTCATTTTTGTCTTATTTACCTACTTGTACCAATGTGTAAGTAATCGAATATTTTTATTATTGCATATGCGCAAACATTGGATTTTTTTCCCTGTCGGGAGTCAAAGATATTTTTTAACAGATTTTTAATTATCTCAATAGAGACGAAGTTGGAATATTTATTGTAGGAGAACCGGGAAATCAAGGCACCTACAGGGCTTACGACCTGTCATCGGCTGGTTTACGTGATCACTTTATGCGCTTGCGCAACGTTCACCAATTATGCCTTTTAATGAGATCCCTATCAATTCAATTTTGAAAGTTCTATATATTGTAATACTGAAATTCTTTTCGCTTGAAAATAAGGAATTTTTACTACAGCCATCTATGGGTGAAATTATGAATAACAATCTTATTATTTTTAATTATTTTATTGGAACGCCATCTATTGAGAGAATTGTTTTTTTTTTTGTAAATAATGAAAGCTACAATTCTTATATCTGAGGTAACAATGCATTTTTTCGCATAGAAGTCACCCCTGAATTGCGCCAGACTTATAAGGTCATTTTTGTCTTATTTACCTACTTGTACCAATGTGTAAGTAATCGAATATTTTTATTATTGCATATGCGCAAACATTGGATTTTTTTCCCTGTCGGGAGTCAAAGATATTTTTTAACAGATTTTTAATTATCTCAATAGAGACGAAGTTGGAATATTTATTGTAGGAGAACCGGGAAATCAAGGCACCTACAGGGCTTACGACCTGTCATCGGCTGGTTTACGTGATCACTTTATGCGCTTGCGCAACGTTCACCAATTATGCCTTTTAATGAGATCCCTATCAATTCAATTTTGAAAGTTCTATATATTGTAATACTGAAATTCTTTTCGCTTGAAAATAAGGAATTTTTACTACAGCCATCTATGGGTGAAATTATGAATAACAATCTTATTATTTTTAATTATTTTATTGGAACGCCATCTATTGAGAGAATTGTTTTTTTTTTGTAAATAATGAAAGCTACAATTCTTATATCTGAGGTAACAATGCATTTTTTCACATAGAAGTCACCCCTGAATTGCGCCAGACTTATAAGGTCATTTTTGTCTTATTTACCTACTTGTACCAATGTGTAAGTAATCGAATATTTTTATTATTGCATATGCGCAAACATTGGATTTTTTTCCCTGTCGGGAGTCAAAGATATTTTTTAACAGATTTTTAATTATCTCAATAGAGACGAAGTTGGAATATTTATTGTAGGAGAACCGGGAAATCAAGGCACCTACAGGGCTTACGACCTGTCATCGGCTGGTTTACGTGATCACTTTATGCGCTTGCGCAACGTTCACCAATTATGCCTTTTAATGAGATCCCTATCAATTCAATTTTGAAAGTTCTATATATTGTAATACTGAAATTCTTTTCGCTTGAAAATAAGGAATTTTTACTACAGCCATCTATGGGTGAAATTATGAATAACAATCTTATTATTTTTAATTATTTTATTGGAACGTGGACAGGGAAAAAAATTATTTTATTGGACAGGGAAAAAAATCCAATGTTTGCGCATATGCAATAATAAAAATATTCGATTACTTACACATTGGTACAAGTAGGTAAATAAGACAAAAATGACCTTATAAGTCTGGCGCAATTCAGGGGTGACTTCTATGCGAAAAAATGCATTGTTACCTCAGATATAAGAATTGTAGCTTTCATTATTTACAAAAAAAAACAATTCTCTCAATAGATGGCGTTCCAATAAAATAATTAAAAATAATAAGATTGTTATTCATAATTTCACCCATAGATGGCTGTAGTAAAAATTCCTTATTTTCAAGCGAAAAGAATTTCAGTATTACAATATATAGAACTTTCAAAATTGAATTGATAGGGATCTCATTAAAAGGCATAATTGGTGAACGTTGCGCAAGCGCATAAAGTGATCACGTAAACCAGCCGATGACAGGTCGTAAGCCCTGTAGGTGCCTTGATTTCCCTGTTCTCCTACAATAAATATTCCAACTTCGTCTCTATTGAGATAATTAAAAATCTGTTAAAAAATATCTTTGACTCCCGACAGGGAAAAAAATCCAATGTTTGCGCATATGCAATAATAAAAATATTCGATTACTTACACATTGGTACAAGTAGGTAAATAAGACAAAAATGACCTTATAAGTCTGGCGCAATTCAGGGGTGACTTCTATGCGAAAAAATGCATTGTTACCTCAGATATAAGAATTGTAGCTTTCATTATTTACAAAAAAAAAAAACAATTCTCTCAATAGATGGCGTTCCAATAAAATAATTAAAAATAATAAGATTGTTATTCATAATTTCACCCATAGATGGCTGTAGTAAAAATTCCTTATTTTCAAGCGAAAAGAATTTCAGTATTACAATATATAGAACTTTCAAAATTGAATTGATAGGGATCTCATTAAAAGGCATAATTGGTGAACGTTGCGCAAGCGCATAAAGTGATCACGTAAACCAGCCGATGACAGGTCGTAAGCCCTGTAGGTGCCTTGATTTCCCGGTTCTCCTACAATAAATATTCCAACTTCGTCTCTATTGAGATAATTAAAAATCTGTTAAAAAACATCAAAGAACCTTTACTTTTTCGAACGACTGAAACCCCTTTGTTCCTCTCACAGCATAGTCTTCCACGAAGACACATTCACAACGACACAAAAAAAAGACTTTTGAAGGCGACGGTTTAAATACGTAGACTAAAAAAAAACGCAAGATTTCATAAATAAAAATCAAATAATGTCGTAATGAAAAATATTTTTATGTCAAACTAAAATATCTCAAGCAATAAATCCCGTGCTCTGTCGCCGATTGAGTAAGTATTTTCACTGTGTTTCAGACTGGTCTTTAAGTGATCATTTCTAACTCAAAATGTGAAAACTTGTTATTGGGTGCGGGGTAAATTAATCGTTCATTACACAGTTAAATAGAATTGACTTTTTTACCTAGCGAAATAGTATTGCCAAATTGCGATTTCTTTCAATTTGTATATTTCGTTCTAGTAAACGAAGCGTATTTTCTTACTAACTTAACTATAGAAATGAAAACCACTTATAAATTATCCAATAATTATTAGATATTTTGAAACACATTCAGCAAGGAGGACTATTGTGTTTTATGTTCTTATAGTAATATGTATTTTACCCTTAACTTACATGCCATATCCTTGTTTTTTATTTATCCTTAAATTTCAATTGTACCTAATGTAGGTTTACATTAATCAAAATTGTTAGCTTTTACTGGTATTATTATTTATTTGTCACTAATATTTTCAATCGAAATTATTGCTTCTATGTAGATATACGCTTAAAAATAAAATATGTAACGTGACCTTGTAGCGTAATAATATATATGTTGATAAGTAAGTACAGATTGCAACCTATGTAAGTAATGAACATATTTTTTTTACTTCTTTTCTATTATTCTTTAAATGACGTTAATTGAAATAGAATATCATCAAGAACTTTTAGTCCAAAAATGCAATCTCTTGATCCATGGTATATGAATAAACTTGTTAAAATAATAAATTCTTAAATGACAATTTTTAATTAAAAACTAAAATGACATAATTTGTGCAGTTAATAAATAAAAATGACAGGATACCTACATACATAATATCTATATGCATATCATGATGACTCCAATTGACTTTTTTAATCTGTGTGAAATGGTTACGTTCATATTGTTTAGATACATACTTTTTTAAAAATGCAAAAAGGTTCAACCTATATAATAATATGTACACTGCTAGACCTAGAACAGGTAAACCTAGTTAGGCAGTAACCCTGTTAGTAACCCTGTATGACCTTGGGCATACACTTTTACCTTCTATTCTATGAAACATTAAAATAATAATAATAATCAACACTTCCTTGCACCCTGCGCAAGTGGCAATCAAATATTATCAAATATTTATTCTTCTTGTGCCGATCTTAACAGAGGCAATCTTATCCCGATCTTTCCCCAACCTAAAAAAAAAAAATCTATTAGTGACGCCGCATCCGAAATCGCGAACCACTGCCTGAGATATTATATTTAAGCCAAGATATTTTTTTACGCCCCACGCTCTGTCTTCCCTCTATCTTTCCCTCCAATAAATGTTGTAAAAGGGCATATTTGTCACCACGGAATATGTGGCCAAAATATGCATCTCTTGACAGTGGTCAGGAACTCTATCTCTTTCTCCAACATACATATTAAGTAATCTTTCTTTGGAGACTTTATCGACCTATGAGATGATATTTATAGTATATTTATATACATCTTTTTTGTTATCTTATTTCAATATAAAATAAGAAAGTAAGAGGTACATCATGTCTTATTAGAATTTCTGTTTATTTCCTTTTAAATATTAAATGCAAGCGTCCTTCGTACAACAAAATAAAGAAATAAATATTTCCAAATCTTTAATAGACAATATTTTTTCTTGAAGAAATGTAAAATTCGGAGTGTTATTCTAATAGCAAAAAAGTACTTAAAAATTATAAAAAAAAATGAAAATTAAAAATCATACCAGCTTTTTACAATCTGCATATAAATAAAGTAAACCTGGTAAGATTGTCGTTCTGGATTTGCACATGTTTGTGCACGGCTAAATTCATGTCAGTCTGTCTGTCTGTCTTTCGTTTGAAATCTTACTATGTCAAAATCGTCAATTTTACAGTAGAGCAAAAATCTTATAATATTACATTTTTATAATATAACATTTGAAACAGTATAAAAACACAAAGCCTCGCGAGCTGATATGTTTTTTATGTTATTTTCAAAAGAAAGTATGTTTTAATGTTATATAATAAGACTTATAGAATGCTTTTTTGCATTACTCGCCGAGTCGCCAAAATTGATTTATGAGAATATATCCTTACGGTTATTATAATGCCAACTGATGCCAACGTAAAATTTTGTTTGTTCCCGTCATAGCCAGAGCTCAAAAGGCACGAAATAATAAAATCCTACATAGGGAGAGGGAACAATTTACACGGAACAAGTGTTTCCTTTTGCATTGTGGGTCAGATTTGCTTTACTTGCATTGTTTTACCGATTTAGCTGTCAAAATGGTGATTCTTTACAAGTGGCCTACAACGCCAATTATATTGATTTTTTGTTTAAAGATAGTCAATATTATACATATTTCGGGAAAAATATTCTTTTTTTGTGGTAACGCCTAATTTTTTTTTAATTAATACGAAAAAATATACAAAGAGTATAAATGGTTGGTTTTCGACATCTATCGGTAAATTTTCAAAGTTATGGAAACACAATATAAAATCATTTTTACAAAAAATAACTTTATTTCTACGAAATTTTGTAAAACAGGGATACAGTTTAAAAATATGTAAGATTACAAAATATTTAAATACCTTCTACTTTCGTGCAGGTCTTGAAATTTAATTATTATTCAATTATGGAGTATTATTTGAATGACATCACAAAAGCGCCGCAATGCGTTAAAAAATATAAGTTTTCTTCCGATGAGAATAATATCGAATAGAAATAATAAAAAGGTCATCAAAATGAAATATTATTATCAACAACTATTGATTATTTATTATAAAATAATGTATGCTGTGCACGTTACAACTTTAAAAACACATTCGTTCTATATTGGCAACCCAAAGTTTGGATTAATTGGACTAACATAAATAAAAAAAATACTTATGTACCTATTTAAAAATAATCAAAATAAGGTAAATAACTACATTTTTATGATGGAGAATAGAGTGCTGTTACTCATCATAATATGCCCATGAGACACAAAGCGAAGATGCAGGTCGATAAATTGCAGCATCCAGAGTAATTTATCTTTTCACGGCACTCACGGTTAAGGGCAAGCGTTCGTTCTTCCTCGCGGGTGCTCAGGTTGACGTGGCCAAGTCTTCATGGACTATTGGCATCGTCATGGGCATGTTCATGGGGCGTGTGGCTGGGGCCATGTGTCCATGCGGAGTAGCCGCAAAAACAACACTGGCAATGGACTGGAAGCCCGCACCTTGTGAAGTCCACTAGACATTGTGACGTCCACCAGGTGTTGGTTAACACTGTACCGAATATATTTTTTAAGTACCTACCATAAAAGCTTCGTTTCATTTGTTGCATGAACCGCCGAAGGCGGCCATTTACCGCGCAGCGGTAAAAAGTAGGCTGAAAGCCCTAGCTTAGAAGCTGAGCGAAGCGATGCTTCTCAGCTAGTAAAGAATAAAAAGGGGGTTTAATTAAAATTAATTTTACAAGAAAGTTATTTTTAATTTTGAAAAACTCATGACATGGAATTAAGTTCTGATAACAAACGGATTTTTTTATTTCAAATACGTATCAATTGTGGGCTTCGGGGAAAAAATGTTCAAAATTTACTATTTGGCTGACCATAGATTCTTAAACAGAACAGATACGCCGTAAGTAGTTTTGTTAAAAATATTGGTTAGAATGTGTTTGTTATAATAACTACATACATATAAGCCTAACAAACCATTTCTTTTCAAACTTTTTGCTAGGTATATAGGTTATATTTTATACGTAAGAAAAATGCGCAAGCGTATAAATGCTTAAGGCGGTCGTAGGGGTTCCATGCGTCGAATATTTAAATATTGATAAATATATAAAGTACTGCCTCAGAACAGACTCGTCTAGTGAGGCAATAAATTTCCCAAATAGGACCAACATTGCACAAAATATGTTCAATATAAGTTTTTTTTATAATAAAGCTATTTTTATGTTTAATTAATATAGTTTGCAAATAATAGAAAATAAAACATTTCATTTCAAATATGTATTATTGGATGAGTAGATAAATCAAATTTTAAACGAGACACTCACCATTTTGAGATAAGGAGAGTTTTCGTAGCTGAGACAATTAGTGCCAAAATAATAATGAATAGATTTTGATAGAAACGGAATTAGTTTCGTATCGAAAAGTTTAAATAGCAGATATACAAAACAATTAATATTCTAAACACTCGCAACTCGCAATATTACATTATAAAATACAATGACGGTATATCATTTAAGGATAACGTAAACAATTTACCCACACGAATCCCAATTATACCTACGTGTTATCATCATTAAATTGCTGTTTATGGTTATTCACGTCATTTATCATTTTAACTATCACACCTATAGTTTCGGGAGAGAGATATTTACAATATGGAAATATGATCTTTGTAATGTAAACAAAAGTCACAGATTACCACAAACATTACACACCTTGTACTTTGTAGACACGTACAAACAGGCTCACTCAGTATAGAAATACCTACTCTATATTTTCGTTTATGATAGTAATGATGTGTGATATTTTATTTATTAAATATATTTGTCGGCCTTCTAGACTCAGTTGTTTAGGTATCTGACTGCTGATTCAAAGGTCCCGGGTTCGATTCCTAGTGGGGACACAGTTTTTAATTGTGTTTTCAGTCTGGATCTGTGAAACCATTAATATCGTTAGTCTCCAGAATGTGGCAACTTGTTATTGGGTGCGTGTCAAATTAATATTTGACATAGTACCTGTTAGTTACCCAGCAATATTAAATAAAATTAATAAATTTAATATCAAAATGTTTCCAAAAGAATAGCGGAGTTAAAGTGGAGTTGGGCGGGTCATATTATATCTCGGATGTCGGACGGACGATGGACAAAATTGGTGGTGGGCTGGAGGCCAAGAACAGGAAGCAGAAGCGTGGGAAGGCCCCAGACCAGATAGTCTGATAACATCAAAAAAGTTGCAGGTCCAGAATGGCACAGGATAGAGACCAGTGGAAGTCCAAGCGTGAGGCCTTTATCAAGTACTGGACCCAAGAAGATGCTGAGTGCATATCAAATATTTCTTATTTAATATAATAAATTTTAAATGAAAATGTTCCAGAAAAGATTTCTTTGACGATTCTGTGGTCCTGTGAATGAAGGGAAAAGTGACGCTTACGAAGAAACGAGGAGATGTACAATATTTTTATAGCCACTAATATTTCAACCCATGTAATAAATACTACTCAGGATGAGATAGGCCGGCCATGTACAAAGCATGCCAAACACGCGACAACCCTAAAAAACATTTCAACCCATGTAATACTACCTTCTCAGGTTGAGATAAACCGACCATGTACAAAGGATGCCAAACACGCGACTACCATAAAAAAATATGGTTGGACAGGTGAGGTTTTTAATCACAAAACAAAAATGTTTTCTTTCCTAAACTGTATATTACTGTACATACCTCGAGCATCGTTCAACAATAACGCCTGACTGGCTGCAATATGTCTATCACCTTCGTCCAGCTAACATAACGGTATTTGATTTGTTTTCAGCCACCCTAGACTGTATGGAAGTGACAGTTGTCACGTGACTGGCAACTGTCACTTCCATACAATGAGTTATCTTTTCTTGTTTCTTTTCTTGAGCTAAATGACACGTTGTCTAGGGGGGGCTGATCCCATGGCGGCGCTAACTATGCGCATAGTGAATATTATATATTGGAGACATACATATTTTATACACCTCACAATCTTATTATTCCGCGTTAAAGACGCAAAACTTCGTAACAAAATAAACCAACTCAGATAATATTGTAGAACTTGTGTAACTGTTAATTACTAATCTGAAACATGAATGAGAATCATAATAATAATACTGAAATAACCGCTTGTACATTTCCAACTTATTCATGTAACATAAATTAATATATTATATTATGTATAGGTGCCTCTAATAGAATATTATGTACCAAATGATACCGATACCCATTTTAGTCAGTTCTTACTGTATTACATATTATCATGAAGTTTTGGCTTTTGCGACAATAATTATAATAAGTAGGTACACACCAGATATTAACTATGTTTGTATATTAACATATAAAAAATGATTCTAACAGAATTCAATACTTTGTAAAATTCTAAATCGTGAGTGGTACCCGTCACAATCATAAACGAGTGAGTTTGTGAGTTGTAGCCAACACTTAACTCACAAACCAGTTGGTTGTAAAGGTTGACAGTCTCTAAATGCATTTTTATGACGTACATTTCCATAAGATTATTAAACAAACAAAAGATTCCCAGAGGACAAAAGTTTTCAAAATACACCATACCTACACACAAAAACATTGTCACGAGACTCATAGTTTGCACTTTCTACATGATACCTGTTGTGAAATTTCAAGTAAAATTGCATTACTAGCAAGATGAGCATGTATGAGACAGCGTAACACATGATGATTCCCGCTGAGAAATTGATGTGAAAAAATACGTTTAAAAATTGTGAAATCATGACTCTCCACTATTTCATAGTGTGGAGAGTAAAAAAAAACAGTTATTTTAAGAGATTCTAAAGGAGAATGTACAATTAGAGCAAGTTGATGTATATTTATATTTAAGAAACATGTTTCAGCGTGATGGAAGATTGGAAAAAGATGTTGAAAGGAGAGTACCTGCCGTTACCTCCTCGTTCAGAAGAGACTCTTTCGCCAGTCATATCGATATTAACGGTACACTGGCTCATAGGAAAGCATGCTAGAAGACTAGGGCTCATCATCATTCGTCCATTTCCTCATTTTCTAGAAGACTAGGGCTAGAGGCATACGATTACTGCAGAGCATACCAGGATGAAGAAGAATAGATTGTGGTCCACTTCCTCTGTCACTTTCCTGCTATCTCTAGAAATAGGTGAAGCTCCTTGGGAATTTTCTTCTATGATGATATAATGGATTCCCTCCATTAGCCACTCAGGCTGGTTCAGGGCTAAAAATGAAAAAGAATAAATGGAGCATTAGGGTCTGCAATGACTGACTCCATTATTTAGAAGCAAGCTAAGCTTGCGGTACATGATGGTAACGTCGTACCGACTCAAATTTATGGTAGTGAGACATGGACATGGCATAAGACGCGTGAAAGTAAGATTAACCCGGTTGAAATAAGGTCACTAAGACGAATGTGTGGTTAGATGATGTATGATGATATTAGACGAGAATGTATGATTACAAGATTTATCGTAAGTAAGATGAAAACAAATGCCCTAAGGTGATTTGGCCACAAACAATGAGTGATGTCCGTCTGACGAAAAAGAATTCAAGGCTGATACAGATAAAAGAGGAACAAAAATTAGTGGTCGGCCAAGGTAAAATTGGCATGATCACATAAATGGAATTTTGAAAGATGGAGACGTTAGAAGTAAGAATAATAGAGGAGCATGTATGAGACGATCAATGGATGTGAATGAAGCGAGAAATGTATGTCAAGACAGCGGAGTCTGGCGTTCGGTTCTCTCTACCTGTTTATTATTATATTTGTTGGATACTCCAAGAGGTATAGAAGGTTCAACATAAAACGATTTGTTGAAAACAGACAAATTGCTTTACAATATTGAGGGATCCTTTTCTGTAAGCAACAATAATAAAACACGTGGGTTATTATTGATTCAATCAAATGAATACGAAAGCTTCTTCAATATGAAATGTTTTACTCTGTAAAGTAATTTGGAGTTTGTTCAACGTTTCTCCTTTGTGATGAGGTAATTTTATATACATCAAAGAACCTTTACTTTTTCGAACGACTGAAACCCCTTTGTTCCTCTCACAGCATAGTCTTCCACGAAGACACATTCACAACGACACAAAAAAAAGGCTTTTGAAGGCGACGGTTTAAATACGTAGACTAAAAAAAAAACGCAAGATTTCATAAATAAAAATCAAATAATGTCGTAATGAAAAATATTTTTATGTCAAACTAAGATATCTCAAGCAATAAATCCCGTGCTCTGTCGCCGATTGAGTAAGTATTTTCACTGTGTTTCAGACTGGTCTTTAAGTGATCATTTCTAACTCAAAATGTGAAAACTTGTTATTGGGTGCGGGGTAAATTAATCGTTCATTACACAGTTAAATAGAATTGACTTTTTTACCTAGCGAAATAGTATTGCCAAATTGCGATTTCTTTCAATTTGTATATTTCGTTCTAGTAAAGGAAGCGTATTTTCTTACTAACTAAACTATAGAAATGAAAACCACTTATAAATTATCCAATAATTATTAGATATTTTGAAACACATTCAGCAAGGAGGACTATTGTGTTTTATGTTCTTATAGTAATATGTATTTTACCCTTAACTAACATGCCATATCCTTGTTTTTTATTTATCCTTAAATTTCAATTGTACCTAATGTAGGTTTACATTAATCAAAATTGTTAGCTTTTACTGGTATTATTATTTATTTGTCATTAATATTTTCAATCGAAATTATTGCTTCTTTATATACGCTTAAAAATAAAATATATAACGTGACCTTGTAGCGTAATATTATATATGTTGATAAGTAAGTACAGATTGCAACCTATGTAAGTAATGAACATATTTTTTTTAATTCAGTTTTATTTTTATGGAAGTAACTTTGTGGCGTCATTATAATTTTTATTTTATAATATATATAATAATAACTTGGTATACACCACTTTTGAGCACAAATAACTGTCGACCGGTTTCGAGAACTATGTTCTCAAATTAAGTTGTAATGACTGTAATCAATTTTATATAGGGAAAACAAATAGAAATTTTCAAATTAGAACACAAGAACACTTACGTTGTCTGAAAAATAATAATTTTTCAGAATTCGCTGAACACCTTATAGAATTTAATCATCATTTCGACATTAATACAGGTTTACAGATATTACATACAGGACATTCAAATTTAAAATTAGCTGATTTGGAAATATTAGAAATTAGGAAAAGCATAAACAATAACCAGGATATAATAAACAATCAAATTAATTTTCCTAATAGTCCGCTACTAAATATATTCCCTATCAAATAAATTAACATAGATTAAATTAATAATAATAATAAAAAAAAAATAATAAATATATTAATAAATAATTTATATCTTGCGTTTCCTAAACACCGGGTTGTCGCTTGCCCCACTACTTTTGAATTGACTCCTCCCACATCTTTAGTTTAGGTTAAGTCTATATTTTCATTTTTAATTTAGTACGTAAGTCATCTTGAAGATGAGAACATAGTTCTCGAAACCGGTCGACAGTTATTTGTGCTCAAAAGTGGTGTATACCAAGTTATTATTATATATATTATGAAATAAAAAAAAAATAAAAATTTTTTTTTACTTATTTTCTATTATTCTTTAAATGACGTTAATTGAAATAGAATATCATCAAGAACTTTTAGTCCAAAAATGCAATCTCTTAATCCATGGTATATGAATAAACTTGTTAAAATAATAAATTCTAAAATGACAATTTGTAATTAAAAACTAAAATGACATAATTTGTGCAGTTAATAAATAAAAATGACAGGATACCTACATACATAATGTCTATATGCAAATCATGATGACTCCAATTGACTTTTTTAATCTGTGTGAAATGGTTACGTTCATATTGTTTAGATACATACTTTTTTAAAAATGCAAATAGGTTCAACCTATATAATAATATGTACACTGCTAGACCTAGAACAGGTAAACCTAGCTAGGCAGCAGTTATCTGTTTTTAATGAAGAATATTAAAATTGTGTAATCAAAATAAATAAATAAATAAAATAATAAATAAATATCGACGACTAAAACAAAATATTCGCTTTTTTAATTAGTAAATACATATATAAATAAATTTTAATGAATTGAAATCACTGGGTCCGTCTTTATTAGCAAGCGTACGATATTTCAAGAGAATAGAAAATGTTTTCTGTATCTCTGAAGAAAACAGATTTCTTCCACTTTTTTGACTCAATACTATTAATTTATAGAATCAGTAATTTTCAATGTTCCATACTTCTCATCAGATAAACTCAAAACCACTAAATTTTGTAATCAACTTATTTTAGACAATTTAACAAATGTATTATGTGAAAGAAAACGTATTTTTGAATATATTGTAACCACACAAAATGAAAACTCAATAGGACAGTAAGTTTTGTTTCATCCTATAAGTACCTACATAGATCGTTACAAAGGATTGTACAAAATAGGTGGGTAGACAACGGTATAGTAAGTGTAAAGGGAATAGGGAAAGGATGCAGAAGAGTAGAAGGAGGGTGTAAATGGATTCTCTGATACTATGGGAAACCATATTTATTAAGCCTCATTCCGAAATTGATCAAATTTGCGAATGAAATATTATTGAATGTCAACCGAACACGCTTATGCAAAATAAATCCAAATTTCAGACTAAAACTGTTGTCCATTTAAATATACGGTGTCCTAAAAGTGAAACTGAAAGAAATATATATAAATACAAAATGTGCAGGTTTTAGCCAACAACGAAATCTATAATTTAGTGTACCTATGTCATAAGTTTACAATTATATAAGTTAGTGTACAATTCATCTTTATATTATATATAAATGAATTGTGTGACCTACCATTAAGAGGACAAGTAATTGCCTTTGCTGATGATACTGTTTTGATCTTCAAAGCCAAAACGTGGCAGAATACTTTCAAACTGGCCGAAAAAGGTATAAAAACAGTTAAAGCTTGGCTTGATACAAATCTTCTGTCATTAAATGTTGACAAAACTAAGTACCTAACATTTAGTCCAATGAGGCTTGTCAACCGAAAACTAACTCTTAGTATATTCTAAGATTGCATAACTGTAACTCTCTTACTCTATGTAACTGTGTTGGGCTTAAAAAAGAAAATAAACTCTCTTTCCAAAATCATGTAGATGACCTCTCCAATAGGATAAGGAGACTGGGACACGTATACAAAATTTTGAGAAACGTACTTGATAGTACAACTTTGAAAAGCGTGTATTATTCTCTCACCCAGTCTGTCTTGTCCTATGGAATTATTGGATGGGGAGGGTGTGTCAAGACAGTTATGAGTCCACTCAATATAGCCCAAAAATGTATCATTCGTATAATTAACAAAAGACATAGTACCTTCCCTTCAGATGATTTGTTTAAGATATTTACTGTCCTTGATCCAAGGCAACTGTTTTTGAAAACTATTTTAATCCATTTCCATAAAAATATAACTCTGTATAGTAGAAGCCAACAAACGCGCTTCACAAGGCAAGCCAATGATCTAAACTTCGCTGTGCCTATAACGAAAACCTCGTTTGGACAGAGACGGTTCGGAGCCATTGCTCCTAGAATATTCAACAAACTTGCTAAGAGCATTAAAGAGACCAAAAATAGTCATTATTTTAAATGTAAAATAAAGGAATGGCTATTGGTATCGGACAGACACTATATAGAGGAGAGTGTTCACCTATAGCTTTCGATCACATTTTAATTTTATATCTTATTAATGACTGTTCCACGTATGTCCCTATATGTATGTATTTTTTTTATTTTTTTTATTTCAATTTGTGTTTATTTATGTGCTTTAATGTAATTATGTATCATATAAATTTTATAAATAGCCATTAAATTATATCTCTAACAACAGCCCCAGAACAGGTAATGCCTAGTGGGGCGTTGTTGATCACCTAACATGAATATGCTGTATTGTGATATAATAAATATAATAAAAAATATAGTATAATGTATTCTCCATTAATTATAATACCAATAGTTACCTAAATTTGCCATCCCGGATTTTTTACAGTCTATACTGTATAGATGTATATATTTTTCTATATAATAACTATTTTTCTTTCTACATAAGTTCTGTGTAAAGCATAACCGCTTCGGCAACGATTACCTATTGGCGCCTTGCAGATTCTATTTGCGTAACATATTATTGCTTTAGATAAACAACACAATCAGTACATTAATTTGTTTTCATTACTGGTTTTATTAGTCATCTTTTTTTTTCCATTTATTAAATTGTTCAATGATAAGTTGCTCGTAATATATTCGGCAGCTAATATACCTACTTACATTTTTTTCTATGTTTAAACCGCGACGATATAATTTTATTACGAAATGTCTTTTTTTTAAGTGTGTCGTGTAGAAACCTCTTTTTGCAAATTATTTGTATAAAATACAAAAGATATTTGCAGTTCACCTAATTGAACTATTGAATAATTCTAATAAAATTTGAATGATATATTTATGTTAAAACACTCCATATATATCAAATTAGTCAATTAATTATATCATTAGGTGTAACAATGTAGTCATATTATCCTTTGGTAAAGCCAATTTAATACCTATATCATCGACTAATAATAATAGAAACTCGATAACATTATTTAAAGCCCCAGTTTATCTGTGGTTAACTGACTGTTTTTTAATTTGCATATTTTAATTTACATTCAATCCGTATAATTGATCGAGTTTAAGATTGATTGTTTTGGTAATTTGTTTAAGCTGAATTTTGTGTATTGGAAATGAATTACCTACTTTCTTGAATTCAAACAAAAAATATGTATTGGATAAGAAATAATTCTCAATATGCAAGTGACAAGTAAAATTGGAAGTGAAAAACTGATACTCGGATAAATGCAAATAAAATTACATGTCCTAGACATGTATGTGGCCATTCAGAATAACCGAAAACAGATGCTCTTAAGACACTCTGTCGCGTTCAGATTGAACGTCGAGTGTACGTTCCAAACTGTCGTACAATTGTTGTACAATTGTCGGATAAAAAATGCTCTGACCGATGAAGTATCTGTTGATATCTATTTTATCTGTGGTAAGATAACTTGTTTTTGTTTCTGTGGTGTCAATTATGTCAGTTGACATTATTAATGATGACAATATGCATTCACAAATAGGTTAATTTATAAAAATATCATTCAAAAGTTTCCATCGCCCTTGAGGTGATTTTCCACGAAAACGGCGCTATACAAGTTATCCAACTATAATACTAATAATAAAAGGTCAGAGAGCATTATTCCCTTCACTGCCGAATTGTTGTCTTTTGATGAAAACATAACACAATTGATATTTAAAACGCCTGATGCTGCGTTCAGATTGCAACGCCACTCGAAAGCGTTCAGTCAGATTGGTGTGAAAAACGCCATAATCTGCAACTTCGGGAAGGTACATCCGACGCCAGACGTCGAGCGTTGCATTTGAAAACAGCCCTGGACTCATGTTTTGAACAGAAAGAATATTATGTTTAAACTGAAAAATATGGCACTAGGTTTTCTCAGTCTAATAATTACAATACATAATGTACAAAATAAAAATAATTAATATAAACCGATGCGTAGTAATAATCGCGATTTCGAATGCTGTCACGACTGATTTCGTTCACTTATACAAGCGTTAATGCTTAATTTAGGGATAAGGACATTATTCATTCTTTAAAAAACAGTTCAAACTCAATACTAAACTGCACTATTCAAGGTTTACCTTAAAACAAGATTCTGTATATTTTCTCTTTATATTTTTTTTGCATTCTAACCATAATTTTCTTGATTTTGAAAATAGCTTAAAAGTTGAGATTATTTTATATAAAGTAAAGAGAAACGTAGGAAAATGTACATAAACCAAGGGAGTTTTATTGAATATGATTGAACTTTGATGGATCGTTACTCTTACCTTTGACTGAAGGAGATAGAAAGTTTTACGAAGTCACCGCATAGTTTTAAAAAGAACTTACACGAGATATTTTCAAATGGTATTTCAAAAATGATGTAGCGCAGAAGTCCACTAACCTGGCCATACAAATGGTACGGCAAAGTACTTACTACCTTCCTTTCCATTTTCCTTTACAACAAAGACTTGGCGAACTGCACTAGTTGTGAAAGTACCGGAAGCATTTAGATGAAGAATACCGCTCTGATGAGAATTGATCTCATTATGAAAAAGGTCACTGAAGCGGGCGGTTTCATTTGAAAGCTCAACTTAATACCGCAAATGATGCAGGCAGATTTAGACAATGCTCGTTTTATAAAAGAAGTGTATTAATTCAGAAAAGGACTAGATATCAAAATATTTAAATTTAAATTATACTCAAACATTAAATTAAACACTTTTTACTGATTCCAACTATACGTTTGTTTTAACTACGGTCGACATTATTGATTTATTTTTACATTAATTTATTTATTTTCATTTATTTGGTTTTTCAACAGACTACACATAGAACAAGTAACAATACAAACACAGGGATAAGTCCAATTGTAGAAAAGCGCAAACTATACATCTTCATATAAGGCAATTTCTTCCAACCAAGCCGAGGACCGTGAAGACTACATTTTAATTGATACAATAGTGAAAAAAAATACAAAGATAGAAGAAAATAATAACACTGATCAAAGCAACGAGGTAAAGAAAGAGGGTACGGATGGAGAAATGTTCGGGAAAGGATGTTCAGGAATCATTTGTCGGCCTTCGTGGCTCAGTTGGTTAGGTATCTGACTGTTGATCCAATGGACCCAGGTTCGATTCCCGGTGGAGACACAGTTTATAATTGTGTTTTCAGTCTGGATCTCTGAGACGATTAATAACGCAAGTCTCCAGAATGTGCCAACTTGTTGTTGGGTGCGTGTTAAATTAATAGGAATTTGACGTAGTACCTGTTAGTTTCCCGAGAAGCTTTTAATAAATAAGCATGCATGACAAACCTGACAAACATAAACAAGAAAATAAGTTAATATTATAGGAAGAAAAGTAATAAATAAAAAGACTAAAAAAGATCGATTATTAGAACAGTTCATAACAATGATAGGAAAACATAACGAAGAGGAGATGAAGCAGAAATCGGGTATTATCAAATAGATATTTTTGCATTATTTTTTTTAAATTTGTTTAGTGAGAGAGACGAAGAAATATCAGGACTGAAACTACATATTCCATAGCTTTTCGTGATATTATTCAATCAAAGTACAAACTTTTCGCACTATTTAACAAACTCACTTATATTTTGTTTCTGTTAGAAATATTTGTTCTTCAGCACCTTTAAAATAGTATACAGTGACGTTTATAGGGCTTTTTTTAAACGATTTTTATTTCTAAAGCACAATAAATACTTCACAAAAATATTTTTTGCGTGCTATCCAAATTTTACTTCAATAGTTTTAAGTCTATACTTTATACAACATGCAGCTATTACTTAAAGTGAAAACTGTTTATCTATTTTCTCATGACACTTGAATATTTAGAAAGAAAAAAAAAAACACAAGTATTTCTATTCATTCAGTAGGTACTTCAGTCAGTTGAAACTCACCTACCTCCATTCGGAAATAATACCTAGGTTTTTTTTTATCTCTGCGAAGAAAAAACTTAATCCATACATTTTGATGGTATTATCTTTAAAAGAGTTCAGGAAGTGTCATGTTTAAACTAATTTATAGTTAAACTTATTCTTTCTGTTCTTTTATCTACTAAATCTTTCCCCTCTCTCCCATTGGGACACTACATTTATTTATTTAAGGATATCCTGAAAACTGATCCTATATTTGTATGAACGTTTTTTTTCAGAATTTTTCAGTTTCTATTGGTATAATATTTACTTGAAATTATATTAATGACTTAAAAGAATTGTTAACAAGTAAAACATATATACATTTTCCTTGTAAGAGCTGTCAAATTGAATCTTCGATTTTTCACTATCTTATTTAAGTCGATAGGTTCTGATCTTAATAGTGTCTTATTAGAATGTACGCTGATCGTAATAATTATAGAATGTTCGGAGAATAATGCAGCAGTCAGGTAAGTTCAAAACGTTTGGAGATTAAGGCCACTGGACGTTGAAACAAGACATGAGAAAATACAAAAAAAGCGATTATCTTTTTTGTTGAAACGCTGAGGGTTAATACAATGTTGCATAATACCGTCCAATTGGGGTAGCGTTTTTAAAGGGAAGAATCCGTAAATCGTAAATCCAGCCCTGATCACATGCATCTACCTACATTTCTATTCAAAGTATTCGGTTTTGACACAATGAAAAATGTATGGTAGGTGTCTGTACATGGTACATTGTACGTTTCTCGTTCATGTTCCGATCTCCAATAAGTGAAGGTCCATTTAGGTCCAGGGACAAGATAATTCTCCTCAACAGAAAAATGCGTCAGATGAAAACCCAATAAAACATAAAATTTCTCGTCTCAGCTGTTTGTTGAACCCCACGAAGGGGGGAAGATTTACACCAAATGTTTCATACGCTTGGAACTCTGTTTTGCTGTCACCATTGAGTCAACAACAAATTGCGGCACACATTTTTTCATGTGAATGGACATATTAGATACAAAAGAGAAAGGCAATCGTAGTGTCACAAGCACCTGAGTACCAGCCAAAAGAGGCGAGCCGCACGTATGCGGGCTTAAGGGGCTCGACTCGTGTCACCACGCTCACCACTCACCCATCACACTTATTCCAACTGATACTCCACTCCCCTGCGCAACCAAATCCAATAGGACACGGACAATGCTTGGGGCATTGAGGCTAGTTTGTAGCCATAGGGGCTTAGTAAAGTTGGTGGTAGCCGCATCCCCATCGTTGGATTCTGGGCAAAAGATCGGTGCCCCCTTCAATTCTTACCTATGGAAGAGCGGAGCAGATGCCTTAATGTCTCGCTCGACGGTGACTCGTCACACACGGCGAAGATCCAGCCTGCATCACTCACTTGGCGTGGAAGTCTGTTAATCACCTACGCGAGTACTAAGGGGTGGGTAGCATCCCGCCATGACTGGTGAACCATTGTCCCGCTCGATGGTAGCTCGCCTAGTTGATGCGTTGGTGTAGCCGCCATTCCCCTGCGCAACCAAATCCAATGGGACGCGGACAGTGCTGCTTTTAACACCCTATCCAGAAGTTCTTGTATTTTATAAAGACTTTGCGGTTGGCCTCTTGCTTCAACCTCTACAACATATATATTAGTGCTAAAGCCATTTTGAACTGTTTTATCTACCAGTTCCTTGCACTTGTTAAGCTTATATTGTTAGTCACGTCTGATTAGTTTGAAGAAATTTCACAAAGGCAATAAGCCCGCCAATGTACGTTACGGTCTCCAGAATGTGCCAACTTGTTAAAGAGTGCGTGTTAAATTAATATTTGACATAGTCATTGTTTGAAAAAAAGTTGCCTGTGACTTTTTATTGAATTCCACTCCATGCATCAAGGACATTCCGCCTGGCTTCCATAAACTGAGAAGAAGAGTCCTTGATGTGACTGCGGAGATGACAGACAGACCATCGGACATATAGTCCCAGAGTTTGTGACCAGCCTGTGAAGTGGATCGCGATCTCCCTCAGCCTGTGAAGTGGTGACCAAACTGATTTATATGAACTTACCGACGCAGCAATCAATTTCATTGAGATTCTGGATATTTATATCTGACATGCGCACCTCAAAGGTTTTATTTCAAATTTAATTTTTCTTAATAAATAAAGAAGCAATTAGAAATAATCCTTTTTTAAAAACAAAAACATGAGTTTTTCCACATTGAAGGGAAAAATAAGTGCGGTTATTGAAAACCGACCAAAAAACATTTATAGCAGTCACAACTCATGTCCAGAAATTTGTTCAAAATATGAAATAAAGCAAAATGAAACAAGTTTTTCGTGCATTGACATCGAGAATAAACAAATTCTGAGAAGTCGATTGCAAATTTTCAACACAAAAAAAATCAATGAAAAGGGTGTAAAAACGGTGCTTTTAAACTATTTATTTTT
Source organism: Molanna angustata (assembly GCA_963576475.1). NCBI lineage: Eukaryota > Metazoa > Arthropoda > Insecta > Trichoptera > Molannidae > Molanna > Molanna angustata. The sequence goes on along the minus strand of OY754969.1, from coordinate 36,431,765 downwards.
GAAGGAACAATATATGTGATGCTATCATAAAGATATGTCGCACCTTTATTTTCATAGTGACACTAAACACAAAAAAAAAATTTTTCGCCATCAGGGATTAAAGTTTTGGGTTTTTTTGTTTAATTTGAAAAAATACAAATTTATCGCAATAATGCCAATTGTTGGTAAATATTTGAACGAGTGATCTGATGTTTCTGTATTCAATAGATAGCGCTCATCTAAAATACAAAGCTGGTTATAAAAATTAAAAATTTAATATTTACAATTTTGTATAGTGTCACTATGAAAATAAAGGTGCGATGTATGTTATTTACAAAGTTTTATATGAAATTTTGTATTTTGTTTGATCTGCTTTATAGAATTCCGTTAGTAGAATTGCGAAATATCCAAAAACTACATATGAAAGCCAATGATACAAGGAAAAATATAATATTTGGTTTTCTCTGCTCAAGACATTCAATATTAAATGGAGTGCTAGTGTGTAAAATGATTTATATATATATTTTTTTTGAATTTATCATTAAAATGTAGTCACCCTAGTGAATGTATGGTGGCTCACACCTTAATAGTGTGGTGGTTTTATTGCTTACCGAAGCCTTCCAAATCTATTTTCGGTGTTGGAATCAACCCCTTATCATTCCTGGTCTATTCATATTTCTTTACGGAGATGATTTTCGGGGGTTGAATGTATTGCCTTGCTTACATCTCAATTTAAGGGATGGATGGGATCCTCACTATATGTATGTCTATTTATATACAATATTTAAATTTCAAATTTATCTCCAGAAATGATGCGGGTTGGTACCTACATACATACTTGCTTACGCACCTTCATACAGAACATAATATATCCAATCGCTTACCCAAACAATCTTCACTTAATGGCTTCACCATTTTACTGTATATTTATACACCCTGTTAACCTCTGCCGGATTTTTTTATCGGATAAAACGTGATACCTCTCTGTGATGCTAAACCAGGCCACCTTGAATTTAGCAATTATTACATTGATCACTTTTTCTACATCTCAAGCTACTTCTAAGATATTTTATGTCAATTTTTTAACATCCCAATAGTGACGAATTTGGAGTATTATAGGAAAACCAGGAACTTGAAGCATGTATAAAAACTGTTGCTTTCATTTTCTACACACAAATTCCTCTATAGAGTGCGTTACAAAAAAAGTTTCTTCATCATAAAATATAGTAAATAAAAAAAAACATGAATACTAGAATTTGTTGACAAAATAAATAAAGCTAAATCGTATAAATCATTTCCGATCCCTGTCAATAAGGGCAGACAGGGATCGGAAACAGAACTAACACACATTTAAAGTTAAATTTGCACACATATATATTGAACATCTAAATTATCTTACAAATCAAGTAAAAATATATTTTTTTTATTTATGTAATCTTAATGATATACCTTCTGTTAGCTCAAACACCTACCAGCGAAATGGCGAGGGACTCCGTTGGCGCAAAATTGCCTCAGCACGGTTGTAAGGATTTTGCTAGGTATGACAGTGGACTGTATCTGGATGTGGTTGTTGATTATGGGAATGAACAGGATCGATATAGGATGATAAGGGAACAGTCAAGATCACATACATGCTCTGAAGACTGCTCGCCCTTATGAGTAGAGATGATCGTTTAAACGAAAGCTGATTAAAATAATCGTTTAAAAAAAATAATCAATCAAACGTTATAAATTTTAAACCATATTCGTTGAACGTTGCCAGTGTTACAACGATTTCCATCATGAATCATAACGTTCCGATGATGATTTCGTTAAAAGCTGTTTTTCGTTAAAAGCTGTTTTTTGTTAAAAGCTTATTTTATAATCATAACAAAGATGTATTATTTTTAACGACAACATTACGAGATGATTGTGATTTATGATTAGCTGACCGGCGGCGAGCGTTGTCGGTCGCTAGACATCTGTTGACATCATCGTGACGAATGATCAGCTTCAAATCGTCTTGTTTCGTTCAACGTTATAAGTTATTATTATTACTGATTTTTGTAAACGTTTATTTTTGGTTTCTTTAGTATCGTTTAAAACGCCTATCGGGTTGGTTTATTGTGTGTTGTCGGCTTTGTTAGATGATTCGAGCGTACAAAATTATTATCAACATAATTTTTAAACTTATGTATGTATTGTATAACATTTCTACTGTATTTTCGTCAAAGATTTTAGACTACATTTTAAATACTTTCTAGAGGAAGCAAAAAAATTAAAAGTACATTATATTTATTTCAAAAACATACCTTTTTTTTATTGCATGTTAATGTGTTAACTTTTTTTTAGATTTAGGTATATTGTACTTGTATATATACAGTACAAATATAAATAAGCTTTTAAGCTTTTTAAGCCTTTAAAAATAACGTTATTTAAAATTAACGAAACGTCTATAACGTTTCAAAAAATTAGCTGTTTTTCCCACCTCTACTTATGAGGTTGGCCAACCTATATCTCGGCTTGTAGATATACATATAATTTTACATATAAAAACAGTTCATCACACACAAATTAACAACACAATAATGTTCAACAATTCGACACGAGGGATCGAACTCTTTATAACATAAAACAATGTATATATATATGAACAATGAACAATGACCGCTACGACGGTACACAAAACGGCCGCTAATCTCGGGCAATTAACCTTGACTGATTAGGATGGGAATTGGCCGGAAGGAAGGGGTATTCGCGCTGTACGACAATTTTTGGCGCCAACACCTTCAATATCTAACCTTTGACTAAATGCTTTAAGAGTACTATCTCAGAACAGGCATTCAGCCTAGTGAGATTTCAATATTTGTACTATATTGAAATATGTAAATATGTAAAAAATAAAATAAATATGGATGAGTAAGGCTTGTGTCGATTCATATAGGTTTCTATCCTTCTATATAACAATAGCGTCTAGTCCCAGCTTTTCTATTGTGTATTCTTAGATTAGGTTTAAGTTTGTTTATAATAATAATAGCGACTCGCTTGAGCGAGTTGCATGATAATTTTTTTTTTATTTTATTTTTAATATATTTTATAATACAAATCAATATATAAATTCACTAGTAATAATATTCTTACATATTTTTCCCTGCAGTACCTCATCAAAAAGATTACAATCTTGTGCTTGATGAGGGAAGCACTTATAAAAAAATAAAAAATATCAATACAAAGCAAAGTCAACATAAAAGTAAAAGTATCAAATCATACATGAACAAAAAAAAATCAAATAAACATCAAAAAAAGGTTGAAAATAAATGAAAAAGAAGAATACTCAAATGAGAAAACATATCAGAATACATATTCAAACCAAAAAAAAGAACAACATGAAAATAATTGAAAAATGAGTAATATAGAATTATAGACGATTCAAATATATCAAAACACAATATATTCAAAAATAAAAAAAAGGAAATACTGGAAATTGAAACAAATCATAACAACAAAATTGAAAACTACTATTTTAGAAAGTTAAGTGCAATTTTAATTTATGTTTAAATTTTTTAAATTCTTTTATCTGCTTTAATTCATTTGGGAGGCAATTGAAAAATTTTATTCCCAAATAAATGTAGTTGTTTTGTAATTGTCCTGTATTACATTTGGGTATTTTAAAATCATTTTGGAATCGCAGAGACTTATTTTTTTCAATTTTTTGTATAACATTATCTTTGAAAATTTGCAAAATTGAATTATAAATGAAATTTTCACATTTAATACAAAATTTCACAGCTCATTTGACTCAATACTAAGAGATCTCAACCAATCAGAGAGCCAACCGGAAACTTTGACTTACTAAACTGGAAACAGGTGAATTCGGATTGTATAATATTGTTTTGGTAAACAGAACAACAAACCCTAAAAAAAACAATTGGCTACGAGGACGATTCCTACTTTTGAATCATTCTAAAAAACATCTTTTTTTTACAATAAAAAAAAAATAATTGTGATTTATATAATAGATAATGCCGTTCATACAATATATTATCATTTATAGTGAAAAAAGATCTTGCGAACCTAAATCATGTGTTGACTTCTCCAAATTTATATATTTTTTTGTAATTTTTACAAAAGTCACCTTTTTACCGAAAAATGTACACGGCTTTTCATTTCTGTTTATCGCCATTGTATAAAAATGTCTCCCCTTTTCCAAAAAAAATACGCAAATCATTCAGGTCTTAAATAATTATAAATGAATAAACAGTTTCCATTTCTTTTTGTTTCAGAACCAACCACAGAAATAATAGGTGGACCAGATCTATACATAGACAGAGGAAGTACAATCAATCTGACATGCGTTGTATTATTTTCACCTGAGGCTCCGGCTTACATCTACTGGAATCACAATGAAGCTGTAAATATCATGTCGTGTTTATTATTTTTTAGTTCAATGCTTATGTTGGTCTTTTTTTGAGTTCTTTGTGGATTGAATTGCTTTGAATCCCCCTTCACATCAACTCAACTCAACTCACATTTACACAAAACCAAACAAGAATTACTAAACCTCGACAAAATAACAAAAAATTAGGCAACACATGGTCAGAAAAATTACGCGTACATAGGGCCTAAAATATTTTACCTCTTCAAAACTGACTTTCCATTCATAATAACCTACTCAAATATCAAATTGAAAGCTATCAAACAACTGGCTAGTTACCAAATGAAGAAAATAAACTGAAAATTCATGTAATATTACTATGTACATTGTACATAATTGATTTACAAAAAAACGAAATTATATAAGCATCAACCCTTTTTACATCAAGCAATATTTCACACTACACTACACTAAACTACATTTAAGCTAATAAAAATTAACCTACACTATGACGAATAAACAATAATAGATATGATTTACATAACGATACTCCGGGACAGGCATAGCCTAAAAGATTTGGCATCCACAAATTAAAATAAATGTATATACACTAATAACTTTTAACGTATAACTTAATTATAGTGCTTTACATTTTATTTACAAATTTATCAATTTATCAACTTATATTGTACCTATGTACATTAGATATTATTATAGGTACCTACTCATAAAAAAATGATTTTTAATAAATAAAATATAGCATGTTTTTTTGCAAAACCCAAACAATATTAAACATAGATACTAAAAATATATGTAACATCTAATTTGTAACTCAAGTTAATCATATAATGATCAACTTAAATATACTCAAATTGAGAAAGTCATTTGACTTTCATACCGGTATCCTGGATTCGGTTCCTAACAGAGTAGAAAGTAATTTTAAATAAATTCTCTAGCATCATTGATACTCGTTAGTAAAATCATCACTAGTTGTCCAGGTTGCTAATTTAAATCGTCACCTTCTTCTTCTTCTTTCGTGTCAGCAACGCATTGTTGCGTTGCTGTGGTGGAAGGATTGGCCAGAGAATTTCTGTTACCAGGGGGCACCGCGTGGAGGTTCCTTCCGTGCTCCCCTAAAGTTTAAAGTTTAAAGTTTAAATCGTCACCTAAAGTTTATTGAATAAAGCAGTCGGTTAAAGCTGCCTACTAATATAATAGGGACTAGATGTGATGGTAGAGTTATTGAAAAACATCTTCTAAGATTACATTGCTTACAGTGCAAATTTAAATTTTGTGCTTTGTTGAAACATGTCGAGATGATTTTCGATCACTAACTGTATGTATGTGTAATGAAATTATCGTTATTCAAAGAATGCAAACGAACTCGTTAGAAAAATTGCATCATTCAACTCTGAACGTGTGCACTTAATGTCTTATATCCATCAAGATAAAAATGACAGATTCCATTGTCATTCTGTGATAGTGGGTAATTTGAGTTCGCAAGTGGTCTGGAAAAGAATGGACTGTTTCATACTACTTCTCTCGTCCTCTTCACGAATCGCATTAACCATCACTTTCTGTGTGTCAAATGATAATTCTTCCTCCATTCCGTTAATGGCCCGAGTCTTATATCATACCGAGGACCGGCAATTCAGAGGTTTTGTTGCGAATTTATGAAATCCGTTCATGAGACATTTGAAATAATACACTGCACAGTAATTAGAGATCTTAGTTCTTCGTCTAGCTACTTTAAAATATAATATAGTTAAATATTTTATTTTTAAATCATCTATTTGATTGCACGAAATTAAATATATTCAAGCATTCAGATACGTCTTTTGTGGAATGGTTAGAGCATTAAATTAGCTGTCTAATGAACCCGGGTTTTAAAAATTTTATTTTGCACAAGCATCTGCTTATTTTAGAGAATATTTACTTTTTTCAAGAAAAAAATCGGGGTATTTAGGCATTTGTAAGCAGTATGTATAATACAAGGTTTTATTATACTGATATATTCAACAACGCATATCCGCAGTATCACAGGAGCATATCGGCCATAACGCAGCAATATGAGGTCCCTCCCCACTCCCCCCAATTCCTACATAAATATGCCATTATCATTTATATGTATGTTACTATTTTTGAATTATGTATGGTCTTATTTATTTTATTTATTTTTTGTATTTAATATATTTCATTCCAATTTCTTAGCTATATATTTAATTTCTTATTGACTCCACTATTTACATATATTTAAGTTATTTTATTTTTATATTATGCATAATGTATTATATGTATGATGATAAGGGAACTATTTTGGCAAATATTTGTCATTCATTGTTGTCTTTTGCAATTTGCAAATTGCTGTGTGTTTTTCCTTAAAATAAATTTCCCTTATGATATCAGCAGAGAAATGATTGCTACATTTGCTCTGACTCACCTTTATTGCACATTCTATTGCGTAGATACGGCTCTTTTGAAAATTAAAAGGTCTTATTTTCTAAAGATTTTAATTGTTCAGAGAGTTATTATTGTACCTTCGCTATGATTTTGTTATTAATTTATATATATTGTCTGCTTTTTAGCCCTTCGTGTGCTTGTGGAGAGGAAGTCGAGACCCTGGATCATTGTGTTTTTTGAATGCCTAATCCAAACTGAATACCATTTGTACTATACACTTATTACTCCACAACCAATCAATATTTCACATCTTCTATCATTTAATTCCTTGTGTATTAATATACATACACATTTCTTCGCCTTCATGGATTCAAGCTATAATGCAATAAGTCTCCTTATAACATTTTTATACTGGCAGAAATCATCCTAATGATTGGAGGAATGCCATATAAGCTAAAAAAAGTTTGTATCTAGTTTTTTTATTCCCTTTTTTTTGGCCGTCATGACAATGTTTCTGTCCAAGTACGATTTTTGTATTGATGTTAATATTATCATTTTTTTCTAATTATTAACAGATCATTAGTTACGATTCTCCTCGAGGTGGTGTCAGTGTGATAACTGAGAAGGGAGAGACCACAACATCCTTCCTTCTGATCCAGAATGCCAGACCTTCAGATTCTGGACAGTACCAGTGCAACCCCAGCAATGCACAGTCCAAGACGATATCTGTGCATGTACTCAATGGTAAGATACCTACGAAACAATAAGATTAGATTATAAGTTACGAGTCTCCTCGAGGTGGTGTCTGTGTGATAACTGAGAAGGGAGAGACCACAACATCCTTCCTTCTGATCCAGAATGCCAGACCTTCAGATTCTGGACAGTATCAGTGCAACCCCAGCAATGCACAGTCCAAGACGATATCTGTGCATGTACTCAATGGTAAGATACCTACGAAACAATAAGATTAGATTATAAGTTACGAGTCTCCTCGAGGTGGTGTCTGTGTGATAACTGAGAAGGGAGAGACCACAACATCCTTCCTTCTGATCCAGAATGCCAGACCTTCAGATTCTGGACAGTACCAGTGCAACCCCAGCAATGCACAGTCCAAGACGATATCTGTGCATGTACTCAATGGTAAGATATCTGTGCATGTACTCAATGGTAAGATATCTGTGCATGTACTCAATGGTAAGATACCTACGAAACAATAAGATTCAATAACATAATACAAAACTTTCATGAAATAAAAACTGAAAGCCAATAATTTATTTTTATTATTATTATTATGAATTTTATTAATTTACGTGAAATATTTTTTTTATTATTCCTTTATTTATTTTTTAATTAATTAATTTAACTTTGTATTTATTTATATATTCATTGCATTATTTAAATATAATTTTTTTTAATTATTCATGTATATTTTTATTGAATTATTTATTTATAATTTATTAAAAAAATGATTTATATTTATTATTTATTTATTAATGTGTTTGTTTATTTATTTAATTATTCATTCATTAATTTATTTATTTATTTTATTTCATTTATTTATTTTAATATGTATTTATTTATTTGTTTGTTTAGTTGTTTGTTTGTTTGTTCGTTTGTTTGTTTGTTTGTTTGTTTATTTTTTTTTATTATGCCGACCGCCATGGCACAGTTAGTAAGCCATTCGGCTTCTGTGCGGGCGTCCTGGGTTCGATTCCCAGCAGAGGAGAAATTTATTTAAATTCATTTATCTTGCAAATATTGCTTCTCTGGGCTGGAAACACTGGTAAGTTGGAAGAAATTGCCATTTGGCAATAAACTCGCCACTTGCGCAGGGTGCAAGGAAGTGTTTATTATTATTATTATTATTATTCATTTATTTATATATTTTAAGTTATTATTTATTCATTTATTTAGGTTTATAGACATTTAATTATTTATTTATTTACATATTTATATATTTAGTTTAGTTCATCGCTCATGTGAGCATTTACAAAATAAATAAAGAGTATATTATTGAAAACTAAAATAAAAACAAAGCATGTATAATACAGCTAGTTATGTATAAAGAACAATAATATGTAGTTATGTACATAGATCACAGGATCTATTTATTCTATGAAAGTCTGTTTGTACTTACAATTTCATATTTCATTCTCCGAGATCCCAAAATCCACATGAAAAGATATCTAGAAGTTGGCAAAAAATCTTATAAAATGTGTTATAGTAATTTAAATAATACAGAGAATGGTGTACAGTTCAGTTATTTCTGCCTTCTGAAATGGAGAATATACCTAATATACCTAATAATTTTACAGCCAATAATAATAAGTCTCTTCTGATGGATTTTCAATTATATCAATAGAGACGAAGTTGGAATATTTACTGTATGAGAACCGGGAAATCAAGGCACCTACAGGGCTTACGACCTGTCATCGGCTGGTTTGCGTGATCACTTTATGCGCTTGCGCAACGTTCACCAATTATGCCTTTTAAATGAGAAAAGGCATAATTGGTGAACGTTGCGCAAGCGCATAAAGTGATCACGTAAACCAGCCGATGACAGGTCGTAAGCCCTGTAGGTGCCTTGATTTCCCGGTTCTCCTACAGTAAATATTCCAACTTCGTCTCTATTGAGATAATTTAAAATCTGTTAAAAAATACCTTTGACTCCCGACAAGGAAAAAATCCAATGTTTGCGCATATGCAATAATAAAAATATTCGATCTCTTCTGATGATTATGAATGTACGTGAACACGTCAATCAACAACAAAAAGATAATATTTCTAAGTTATATAAACATTACCGAATGATACAATGCTATATGACTTTATGCTGGTAATTTTTTTAACTTTACAGTTTAATAACATCCTTTTGAACTTTCTAGGTTCGTAATTAGGCACTCCTTTGCCTCAGATAGAATTGCTGAACCGAGCTTAGCGTAGAGCTTGACAAATGAGACGCATACTCTCCAATGTTAATCCGAAGATTAACGTATCTCCCCTAACCAGCTTGTAACCACACATATTTTCTGAATCCACCTTGTTTGTCACTAATTAGTTGACTTTTTTCCAAGGTTGACTTGTGTGCTTTAACTATCAGATTCTCGTTGTTTTACAACAGTGTTTTTACCCAAACTTTTAATTGTTGTAGAATTTTTTTTTACCTGATCAACGACATTATATACATTTTAATATTTCACTATCCACTACAATGGATAATATTAATATGGATCGTGTGAATGTGAAAATATAAGGGCCTCCCGGCCAATCATCTCATTATCTCAAATTAGTAGGTATTTGTAAATCACGTAAATATATTCGAAGTTTTAAGATGAATTTGTAACAAAAAACGTCATGGCTTTGCAGGTGTAGTGAAATGAATGCATATTGCGGGTGTAGTGAAATATTGTTGTCCGTGTTTACTTTTTGACAATGATTCTGATGTATTTAATTCTGACTCTGACAAAAACAATTAAATCCAACATGTATCTATGATATATATGATCCACCCGACCCCCCTTTCTCTCAGGTATTGCAATTGCAGCTTAACAGGAGAATTATGATAAACACTGATCATGCATATGCATGAAAATAATATTTTTTCACCTCTGTCGAAATTTCACAAGTGTACTGAATATTTTCTCCTTTTAAATACACATTTCCTTTCAAGAAAAAAAATGAGCCCCTCCAATATTTTAGGTCGCCAGCAGCCACTGCGCTCAACACACGAGTTTGAACGATTGTTAATCATCACACGTCATCAAAACCTGATTAGTTTTCCCAAGTTATCAAATCCTCAAAACTATAAATACTTTTATATTCTGGATAATTAAGTACCTATACCAACAGTCGTCACGGAATTCATAAAAATGCGTTCAGGAACTGTCAACCTTAGGCAAATAATTTCATTGAATACGACCCAAAACCCATTCATACTTAAAACTGACGTAATATATTATATTGTTTGAAATTTTATTTCAATTATACTTACATAGTGTCGTTTCTGTCCACTTTTGAACGTAGGATTCCCCCATATATCTCAGTCTTGCGCCTTCTGCATCCAATAACCAGCCATTCAGTTAAATAATTTTATTTCAATTATAATTTCAATTTTTATTTATTTTAATTATACATTTTTTTAATGAAGATCAAACGATAATAATACAAAAAACGGTTAATTTAAAACAGTCTTTTTTCCTTTTTGTGTATTTCGTAGAATTGTGAAAAATTTGACAGATTCAATAATTTAACGACATAATTAAACATGTATCGACAAAGGGCAAAATTTTATCGCTTATTTATTTTGAATTCAATTAAATTTACATAGGTACCTATAAACCTTCTGATAAAAATCTTATTCCAGGAACACCTGACGAATCCCACAATTTCAAGTGTAATTCTACTGGATATTAATTAACCTTTTTTTAATTATCTTTTAATTATTTCGCTTTAATTAAAGGGCTCGAAATATTACAATATTAAAATAAAACACGATGGCAACATTAAATATTATGTAACACATCGTTCATTCTCTTTGAATATTTAATAATTTTATTCGTTTACAATATTCCAATAAAAAAATACTCGTTTTAAATAATTTCCTCGAATCTCTGACCATTTCAAGATTTTTTTTGTTAGTGAAATATTTTTTTATGTACGCATTTTATTATATTTACAATATAAATAGAAATGCCCAACTATAGGGAATGTAGGCGCATTAGGCTGGGCCGTCCATGTATGGAGAATTTTAGTTTTTGAAATATCTTAGGGTTAAGGATATTAATAATTGCGTATAAATATTTAGATTGTAACTGTATTGTTAATTTTCAGATTCAATAATTGTACTTTTGGCCCTCTGGTGATACTTGAAGCTGGGGCTTGTAGGGTGTTTTTTTTATGTTTTATTGTGGGTAGAAAATTTTATTATAAACAACATACATCCGATCAAATTGACTTTTACAGCGCGGCTGACAGGTCTCCCAAAAGTAACCAACGTTTACTCATTTTGAAATTAACGATTGGCGCGCGACACACTAGAACATCACGTACTAATGCACTTAAAACTAGGTGCATGTAACATTTGAGATCCAACTGTAGATAGCGATAGTATGTATAGTTGAAGAATAAGTACCAAACTATAAACCCATAAATCCAAATTATTGACACATGTAGAAATGTATGTCAAGATAGGATAGTATGGAGGTACTATAAACCCATAAATCCAAATTATTAACACATGTAGAAATGTATGTCAAGATAGGATAGTATGGAGGTCAGTCCTTTTTTCACACCCGGAATTTGAAAACAGCATGATGGTATGTACCTATGTATGTTTGGAGATTAAGTATCAAACTAATAAGTCTCCTTAGATATTGTGTATAGGCGAGAGGCATACAAATTATATGAAGCGATGTCGTCACTAAATACAATTTTTATAAAAATTGTTAAAAAAAAAATTGAGATGTGCTAATACAATGCTAATATTTTTTATAGAAAATTAAATTATCTCCTTGGGGTGTTTCGGATTTTTTCGATATTTTTAAAAACTTTTGAAATATAGGCAGTTAAACTCATAAATTAATCATAAAAAAATATTTTTCTAAATAAAATATGTTTGAGTAACTCTGGAATTTTTTTGAAAAAACAAATTTGAAATTTTGTATTTATCTATGTTCATATCAATTTGATATATGTCAAGAAAGGATAGTATGGAGGTCAGTCCTTTTTTAGTGATGACATTGCTCATAAAATTTGTGTGGCAGTCGCCTTAATAGTTTGATACTTAATCTCCAAACATACATCCATACCATCATGGTGTTTTCATATTCTGAGTAGGAAAAAAGGACTGACCTCCATACTATCCATTCTTGACATATATACCTACATGCGTTGTATAGAAAACAAAATATCTTAAAATATTCAATAATTTTGATTTATGGGTTTATAGTTTGGTACTTATTCTTCAACTATCATACTATCGCTATCGACAGTTGGATCTCATGTGTTACATGCAAGTAGTTAAATTAAATTGCTGTTTAACTATGAACACGTTATTGTTTTTATACATTGGTTAAAATTTCACTGTTGGATGTTAAATACATATTGAATTCTCTCTTTCATTAAACTTATGTGTTCTCCTTCGTCATTTCACAGACTTATGACCTAGCCTTATGAAGTGACAGAACCTATGCCTCTTGCAATAATTCATCTGACCCTCCATGACTTCGCCGGTCTTTCTGGCAAACGGCGTCTAAAAGGTCTTTCATTGGGTGCTCACTGCAGAAAAGAGGATAACTTAGCTGTTTGACTAGTAATCTTTTTACTAAACTTTATTAAGAAGTAACTGAAGTTTAGGAATTACATATATATGTTCGTTGCGTTATTGCTGTGTGCACAAACCAATTGGTTACAAATAACCAAGCGTTTAGTTGTCACTATAATTCGGTTACTATTGACATGAAATTTCGTTGCTATATACAATTTTTTTCCAGTACTGTTGCTGTTTATGCATTTTTACTCTCCACTACTGTAGAATAATGATTTCAAAATATTGAAGAATTTTTTTTAAATCAATTTCTCGATGGGTATCATGTAGAGAGTGCATACTTTGAGTTTGATCGCGATGTTTTTGTGTGTATGCCGTAGGCTGTACAGAAATACAAAAATTTGTGTCCTCTATACAGCCCATACTAAACCCCGATGAACTGCATATTAATACCATATGTGTGAAGTACATTAACTTACAGCCGATTAGCATTCAGAGATTGTCAACCTTTAAAAAAAATAAGTTTGATATTACATATTTATATGAAAAATATACATATGAGTAGTAAAATATTTTCTGTTTGGAAAAAATGAGTTATCAACTGCGTATTGATAATATATGTAAGTATCTCATAGAAAATTGAATTGTTTACTCTCCACTACTATAAATGTAATAATATTCATATATATTCCGTCATGCCATCTTCCTCATGGGGTAGGTAGGTACATAGAACCAAACACCGTATTCTTCTATCTTTACACATATCCATCATCTCATCAACAATTATTCATTGTCTTATACATGATCGGTTATTGTTAAAGCAAACTTTTTTCATAAATTTCTCAGCAGGTATTATTTAGAGAGTGCATACCAGTAGCGGAATTGCTTATATAAGACGAAAATCTTGGCTTGCCTATGAATAACATTATGTTAAGAAATTCAAGACTTAATATTTTTTGTCTGTTTTTTTGAAACCATACTACAAGATTAAAAATTGAAACGTCTGTAGATATGTATATCTCGCCCAGCGAAAGATTGCGGCTTACGTAACCTGTGCAAAAAAACAATTTTAGTGCCGAAAATTACCCTAATTTTTATTAACCAATAAAATTAGTTGGCTTTCGACGTTGTGCAGCGAATTACGTGTCACTTCTTCCCTGACCTTTGTATCCATAGATTTTTAACAACGCTTTATAAAACTGTCACCCGCAATCTCTTGTTTGTCGAGACCTACGATGTTTGACAAGGCCACAAATGTAAATATTATTTTGGCATGTGATTTTAAAATATTTTCATGGCCACTCGAATGAACAACGATGCTAAAAAAATATTAAATTTTCGACATTTCCCAATTTTCTTTCAGGGTTTGTCTAGTCCGTGGATTCTAGGCACGCCCCTGGTGCATACTATGAGTTTTGTATGTATGGTGTATTATGAAAACCTTTTTCCTCAAGGAAACTAATATTTGTTTAGGAATCTTATATAGATGAACTTCATAAAAATGCACATGGGGATTATCATTCTTTCAAGAAGAAATATGAAAATTTACTTTGTATTAGAGAGTTTAATGTTGGCCACAATCCACTCGCTTTATAATTAATTTTGCTATCAATATTGATAATAAATGTTTATTTTCTTCTTTGTTTACTAGATAAGAGGTTGTCCGTCGTATCAGGGGAGTATCCGGCTGCAATGCAAAGAGCAGGTCAACCATTACTGCTATCGTCACAGGGACATCACGTCCTTCTGGCCACTCTCCTGCTGATTCTGTTGTCCTGATACGTCCTTCGTTATGTGACTTAAAAAAATCGTATTAAAAAATGGACATTTTTAAAAAATTAAATAAAATATATATTACACATTTTTATAAAGTTTTTATCCGCGTGTGAAATTGAATTAAATATAAAACACATGTACTTACTAGTGTAATAAACACATGTACTTACTAGTGTAATAAACACATGTACTTACAAGTGTAATAAACACATGTACTTACTAATCTACATACATATACAACTGTGAATCTATTATCAAATATGAAGCAACATACTTAAATAATTTTAAATCAACAAATTGAATATAATTGTTATGAATCTGTATATTATAAACTGTTTGGTTTAGTTACGGTCATACATTGTCAAATAATGAATTGAAACAAAATATCAGCGATAATAATTAGATATTTTTAAGATAGATTGGTAAAATGATATTTATATACTTACATAAAAAAAATAAAATGTGTTTTTAATTTCTATGAGTTTTACATGTTTTTTTAAGGTTTTTTGTTCTTTACATAGTTTATTCAAAATTTATATTTCAACCACCGAAGTTTCGAATCTTCATTGCATACATTGTTTATTATGCAAGTTCAAGTTTCACTATATTTAATAAATAATAACTAGTTGACATCTTCAGCAGTATTTTAAATAAGTCTTATAATATAGTGAAACTATTTTTATATTTTTAATCGAAAACTAATTCATTTTTAATTTGTACGAGTACTTTCATATATTTTACATACTTATTTTTATATGGGTCAAAACGTGGGCATAAATATACTCTTCAATTAAAGTCATATATTTTTTGCTTAAAAAATTCACTTAACAATGTTTAAGGCCCTTTTTATATTAAATAACTAAATCATTTATTTCTTGAACAAATGTATAGTAAATAATAAAAATTTCATAACAATTTATTTGTTCTTCAACCATTAAATAGCTCCATTTACAATTACAAATATTGGCTTTTAACATTATTTTAATTTATTTGGGTAGGTTTTTTATAATTATCTATCTTTTAACGAAATTATTTTTTTTTGTAACGTAGATCGTTGAAAAATTAAATTTTAGCATTATTCAAATCATGTAATTTTTTATTGTTATTTTACGTGTACAGTTTCAAAACAATTATTTGTTTAAGTTTCGAATAATATGTATCAACATGTTATAAGTATTTATTGTAAATAATATTATTTAATTGTCAATTTTATGACGTCAAAATTTATTGTAAAAATGTTTAAAATTAAAAATATATATTAATGTAAATATGAATGTATACAAAATATCCGTTAAAGTGTAAAAAAATACTTGTATTATTAAATACACATTATATTTATCATACATGAGTACATCCTAGACAAACAAATATGTTGAATTAAATACTTAAATAAATCATACTAATTATTTGTTTTATTTTGGTTGATGCATTCATAAATATCAAAGACCTTATAATAAATATCAAATCACTAAATATTAAATGTAATTAATTTTTTTCTTTTACAAAATCTGCTTGATAGTGTTTTGAGTAAAAATATTTACAGTTGACTTATTTATGACAGAAACATTAATCAATCAAAGTCAATGTCGGATTTTTCATTTTCAGTATAACGCGCATATACAATTTACAAAAAAAACGTATCTAAGAAAATCACTAAACCATTATTGTTAAAAGAGTATTCCCAATTTTTATTAATATCAAATGTTTTTTATGTATGTTTGTATTTTTAGGTTATTTAATTCAACGAAAGTTTATCTGTTTGTGTTGATTTCATAATTAAATCGAAAATCATAAAAATCTACGAGTTATATTATCCATTATTGGTTATGCATACATATATGTATTACTTTATGTACGTTTGAAACATTGTAAATGATTAAGTTCGTTTATCAGATACGTATTTATGATGAAAATACATTAGCATTGTCTTATTACTTGTTTTTGAATTAATTATTTTTTTTAATTTCTACTGATTTTGAACGACGAATTGTTTTTATTTATAAATTTCTTTATAAACATGGTATCTGCAATACATGCATGTAAATATACTAAAAATAAATTCTTTAAAAACATATCTAGTTATTTTCATATATTTAACAACCTATTCAAGTATTTATCTATAAGCAAAATTTTAATGAAGTTATTGTGACATGCAACATTCCACGAAAATAATGAAACCCAAAATCGACCTATACGGGTTCAAGCCTCATAATGCTGATGTTAACTAATGAAATGTTGAGTGGTCTCAATAGATTATTTAAATTCACGATAGTTTTATATGATCTTGAGTGAAATGAAAATCCAGAGAATGAGCGAAGAAGACGTCCCAAGACAAATTATGAATGGTGCACCAGGGGGGACAATGAAGAATTGGAAGGCCGAAGCTTCAATTGATGGACGAAGTAGTGAAAGATGCAAACATAAATTGTATTTTGCAAATCGGTGTGAGGCATTTGGTATTTGATAAAATCATAAATTGGTTTGTATTGGCATATCAGTGTGATGCACTTATACATACATACATACATACATACATACTATCACGCCATGTCCCTTACGGGGTAAGCAGAGAGAATCGAGCGCCATACTTCCCTATTTTTGCACACATTTCTGGCTTCCTTTACATACATGCATCGTCTCATACATGCTCGTCGATTGTTCAAACTTTTTATGTTTCCTTCTTTCAAAATATCATTCACATGGTCATGCCATCCCTTTCTGGGGCGACCTCTGCTATTCACTCCATCTCTTGCACCCATGTATATTTTTTGGGTCAGTCGTTCATCGTTCATTCTTTCTATATGTCCAAACCACCTTAAAGCATTCACTTTCATTTTACATATAATATCCTTCTTTATCTTGCATTCTCTCCTTATGTCCTCATTTTTTATTCTATCATAATATATATCGTTCTATTACGTACTCTTCTTATTGATCTCATTTCTACAGCATTTATTCTACTTTCATGTGTCTTTTGCCAGGTCCATGTTTCACTAGCATACGTCAAAGGCGGCACCACAATTGCATTGTGTACTGCAATTTTGGCTTCCTTTGAGATGCTTGGATCGGACATTACTGGTCTGAGTGCTCCGTTTATTATACATACCGTTTATTAAACATACTCCCCAAATATAAATATTCTTCAACTTGTTCTAGCCATTCGTTCTCTACTTTTATCATACATGCAGTTATACTTTCAGTCTTTTCAAATACCAATATCTTAGTGATGCACTTGATATTTGATAATACCATCAGTTGGATTGAATTGACATATTAATGTGAGGTAATTGGCATTTTGAATAATACCATCAGGTAGATTGTATCATCATATTGGTGTACAACACTTTTTATTTTTAATTACCTTATTAAATTTTTATCGGTTATGATATGTGGTCTGTCCTCAATGGTTTGTGTTGTCCCAAGGCTTTGCTGAAAACCAGCAGCACTCCAGGGATACCTGGTAGTGTGCAGCTGAGCAATAGCCTTTTTGTTGTCTATTGTAGTTCAAAATTGTATATATATATTTTTAATATTATCAGTTGGATTGTATCTGAATGGAGAGAGATTAAGTCTCAATCCTGCGGATTGGTTTGCAGAAGAAGTCTACATCTCGCTTTCCACTTCTCTCTATCCTCTGCAGCCCTCTTCAGCTCAACATATGTGGCGCAGTTCATGTCCTCGCACACCTGGGCCAAATACTCCCGTCGGGGGCGCCCCCTGTGGTTTGTCCCCTCAACCATTCTCTCTATTAGGTCATGTAGGAGACCCTCGTGGTGCAAGATGTGACCAATCCAGCTAGCACGTCTCTCGGAGATGGTTATGATATTACAATTATTACATTATGTATTAATTGTAATATCAAAATGTAAATGATATCGATAGATATTTATTTGAAATAGTAAATACGAGTAGCTTATTATTTGATTAATTGAGAAAAATAATCATTGCTTGGTTTGGCATTTTTTTAATAAAAATTGTCACATATAAATAAAATTACATCTTATGAATAATGAAGAAAAATATAATCATGGCTCAGTTTTTTTTGCCACTAACAAAACAGGTTAAAAAACTTATCATTACTGTAAAGCGAATCGCGTCAATTTGCCAATGAAATAAAAATTGATTCGCAAATTTGTCTCCACGAGAAAGTTAATGAGAGGATTTCATGTTTTTTTTATATTCCTGCAGATAAAATAAAATATATATTTCACGACTCTGTTATTCCTTTGGCAAATGGCTTTTCTGGACAATTTGTATAATTTTATCGACAACTCTCGCTACATGACCGATAGCCTTTTGTCACTTGCCGCCTTAATAACTGCCAACGATTTTTTTTTCTTCATCTCTCCTTTCATTAACGTCTCTCTTCCACGGAATCAATGAGAGCTCTTCAAAAGAAATTTTTTCTTGCCCGTTAAGAGTGTCATTGTTTATTTTTTCGGCATTTTATTTGCATAATGCCCACAAAATAACAGAGCATGGAAAAATTTGAAGGAAGTATCAACGTGAATTAATTTCAAAGGAATATCTACGAAACAAGGCATGCATCGATGAAAAAAACTTTTTTTTTTTAAGTTGTTAATACTATTCATAAGTATATATTTTTACAAACTAGTTACATGTAACACATGAGATCCAACTGTCGATGGCAATAGTATGTATAATTGAAGAATACTTACCAAACTATAAACACAAATTAATAAACATTTTAATATATTTTGTTTTCTATATAAAACATGTAGGTATATATGTGAGGATATGATAGTATGGAGGTCAGTCTTTTTTTCCAACCCAGTATATGAAAACAGGATAATGGTAGTATCAAACAAACTATTGAGTGCCCGTAGATATATACCTATAGTGTATTGTATACTGCCTTACAAATTGAATGAAATGATGTCGTCACTTAATTCAATTTTTATCAAAATTGTTAAAAAAAGTTTGAGATGTACTACTACAATGTTTATATTTTATATAGCAAATTAAATTATCAAGTTGGGGTGTTTTTGGCTTTTTACGATATTTTTGAAAACTTTGGAAATATAGGCAGTTTTTTTTTTAATTAAATTAGGCAACCTACCCAAATCGAGAGTGATTATGCCATTTTAGTATCTATGAGACACACTAATTATTATTTATAGTCAAATAATTCATTTGATTGCTTGTTGAACATTTACAAATTCATTTAAAAATAGAAAAGAAATTTAGAAATTTGGCAACAAACACGGTTTTTATTCAGTGATTTTTATTCGGTGAGCAACATTAAAAAGGCGAGGAACATTTACAATAGAATTATAACGATCAAATGTAGATCTATTCGGCAACAAAAGAACACATCATCAGGCGACTCAACATCTAATCCACATTGATACATAGGACTTTCTACAACATGAATTTTAAATAAACTAGTTGCATGTAACACATGAGATCCAACTGTTGATAGCGATAGTTTGTACAGTTGAAGAATAAGTACCAAAATATAATCCCATAAATACAAATTATTTAATATTTTAAGATATTTGATTTTCTATACAACACATGTACCTACATATTATGTATGTATGTCAAGATAGGATAGAATGGAGGTCAGTCCTTTGATCCTACCCAGAATATAAAAACAGAATGATGGTATGTATGTATGTTTGGAGATTAGTATCAAACAATTAAGTCTTCTTAGTTATTGTGTGTAGGCGATTGCCATACAAATCGTATGAAGCAATGTCGTCACTAAATTCAATTTTTATAAAATTTATTAAAAAAAAATTGAGATGTGCTAATACAATGTTAATATTTTTTATATAAAATTAAATTGTCTAGTTGAAGTGTTTCGGCTTTTTCGATATTTTTAGAAAATCTGGAAATATAGGCAGTTAAACTCATAAATTTATCATAAAAATAATATTTTTCTTAATAAAAAATGTTTGAGAAACCCTGGATTTTTTTTAAAAAAACTTATTTGATATTTTGTATTTGTCTATGTTTATAACAAATTTCAGTGTTCTAGCTTTTATGGTTTCTGAGATATATGGAAAAATAAACCAAATTTTCAAAAGTTGATAACCCCTGACTGAAACAAAAATTCACACTTCTGAGTATAAAAGTTTTGTAGACCTATAACTGTTTATATATTCTAAAAATTTGGGCTCTGTAAATTGAGCGGATCAAAAGTTATAAGGATGACACACACACACACACACACACACACACACACACACACACACACCCACACACACACACACACACACACACACACACACACACACACACACACACACACACACACACACACACACACACACACACACACACACACACACACACACACACACACACACACACACACACACACACACACACACACACACACACACACACACACACACACACACACACACACACACACACACACACACACACACACACACACACACACACACACACACACACACACACACACACACACACACACACACACACACACACACACACACACACACACACACACACACACACACACACACACACACACACACACACACACACACACACACACACACACACACACACACACACACACACACACACAGACACACAAAACTCACATTAAATGTTCTGCTCCGAATTCTGAGTAAATCCATGTATGGGAACATATATGCTGCGAGGCCTCTAGTTTGTGCTATTAGCATGCAAAAAGTCCACTACACCATACAAAATTTTCCTTCGTACACGCATCTTGGCTTAATAATGTCGATTCATTAAGAGAATTGAATTCTCATGAACGAATCGACAGTTGGATGAGAAGCCAATATACAATGACCAATTCGGAGACGACATATATTCGATATTTCCCGTTTTGATTATTTCATTGCATGAAAACCAGGAATGTTTTGGTATAGTGTTTTGAATCGATTTGTAGTAAGATCCTTTTTCCTTACCGTATATTTCCATTTGTCAGACAAACTCGTTCACGAACAAAGTCTCAAACAGGCTTTAATATCAGTCGATGGCAGAAAAAAAATGGAACAGGAAGATAATCGAAAACTGCAGATTTGGCGAGCTGATTCACAGTTTCATTCCCTTTGATACCCACAAGAGCTGGTACCCGAACAAATTCAATTTTTATATTTTGTTGGCTGCATATCAATAGATCATATTATAGACAGTTGAACACATAAATTTCTGTAGTGTATTGAATATAGTCTCATTCTTCGTTTCAATTCAAATCTTCTTCTTCTTCTTTCTCAGCCATCTCTCCACTGCTGGATGTAGGCCTCTTCTAAAAGCTTCCACTCGTCTTTTTTTGGGCTTTTTGAACCCGTTTGCTTCCAGCGACAGGGACAATATCATCGGACCACCTTTTCTGGGGCCGGCCTATTCCCCTTTTCATATCCCATGGTCTCCAATTTAGAATTCTGGGTGCCCATCTGTCCGTACCCTGTCTGGCAACATGACCTGCCCATTGCCATTTAAGTTTTGCAACTCGATCCATGACATCAACGGCTTTTTTTTTCAATTCAAATATTTTGACGAAATCCTACATTATATTGAAGGTAAATTTGAAGTGGTTTTCAATAAATTTATATACTGTGTTCTAATAAGTCAAGAGGCGGGCTGCTATGTATCGGATGTTGGCAAGAGCTATTCAATACGAAGGTTTTATTGGGGCATATTTGAAGCCTTCAGAATTTTAGCTACGTGTTCTATGCCCGAATGAAATTTCCCATATACCTCATATATACATACTTACTCGGCTGAAATTCTGAAATTCTTCGTTCGACGCCAGAACGTGACCAGTTGCGGAAGAATACGGCATACAAATAAGTCTCAAAGCCAACTATATTTGGCACATATTTTGCTCTTTTTACACAAATATACAATTTTCTTTTTTTTTCCTCCCCTTTGGAAATCCTTCTCTGTTGTCTTATACGTTTTTAGACACTGAATCACAAACTATCGGATATTGTAAACGGTTATTTGTTCCTCTTCGAAATCGTTCCATCATATATGACAAAAAACCTATTGACTCCTGCAAAGCGAATTAATTTGAATTTTTTTTATTACAAATCACTTACATATTTTGATAGAATGGTTTTGAAGTGACCATATTAGTTAATAATTTATTCAATTGAACAATTATTTTTGCAAAGGTGTGTCTGTCGTGAAGTATGTATCAGTGTGTAATTAATTGTATAAACCATAGCTGTCTCTCTCTCTCTCTCTCTCTCTCTCTCTCTCTCTCTCTCTCTCTCTCTCTCTCTCTCTCTCTCTCTCCTCAAAAAAAAGGCATACAAAACTTTCATACTCAGAATTTCTCACAATATCTCACTCAATAGTATAATTAATACCTATTAAATCTACAAAAACATACATCTTGCTGTTTTCATATTCTGGGTAGGAAAAACAGACTGACCTCCATACTATCCTATCCTCGCATATACCTGCTTTGTATTTGTGATATATGCGGCCAAACGCTAAATAAATAAATGTTTATAGTTTGGTACGTATTCTGCAATCATGCATACGATCGCCATCGACAGTTGGATATCATGTGTAACGTGCAACTAGTTGATAAAAATGAATATTGTATGTTTAAGTATGAGTATATTTTAATAAGATATTCCTTCAATTCATAACAAAAGTTCTTGATTAAAACATTTCGTAATATGATTTGCTACATTATAATATATTACGATTTCGAATAACAAAGGGAAGGCTTACAAAAATATTATATGGATCGTTCTGATATAAAATGAAAAAAGTTATGTGAACCAAAAAAAAAACCGTTTGACTCGAGCAAAAAAGAAGAGAAAAAACCCACGACATATTACCTAGAAGTATAAAATCTCTCGGAGATATTTTCCTCTGATATTTATCTGTACTTTTCCTGTGGCAAAGAAAAACTCACCCCTTTAGGTGGAAACATAAGCCAAGAGAGAGAAATAAATGCATTAATTGTTTCTCCATTTATCTTGAGAAAATGGAAAAAGAGATAGAAAAATTTACTTTCCTCTCGTTGCTAGAAAATTTCACAGAAAAACAATCTACAGAAATAGGCCAGTGTGGGCAATGAAAAATTACACAATTTCGATGGAAGAATTACATGGAAGACAATTCTATTTCATAATCATTTTTGATTAAGGGGAAATTCTCTTTTGATACATGAAAAAGTTTATTATGTCGAGATAAACTTTGGCCTCTTTCACTAAATGACTGTTGAATAACTACAATGAAAAATTAATTAGTCGGAAGATACCTAAGCATTGGAAGTTAAAATAAGATAAACTAATTAAAATCAAATTATTATAATCACCATGTAACCTTTTATTATAAATACCTACTATAATAATTATACTCTTCTCAAAAAGATATTTTATTCATTTATTTATTTGAATCTTCTTATATGTACATATAATCAGTACACTGGCGGGCTTATTGCCTAATGGCAATTTCTTCCAACCTCTTCTTCTTCGCCTTCGCCTTTGTCCCATTTACTTGGGGTCGGCTCTCCTTATTTTATTTCGCCAAACTCGCCTGTCCTGTGCTAGATCAGGATTCAGCTCCCTGTCTCGCAGATGCTTCTTGATGCTCTACAGCCATGTGGCTGATGGTCTTCTCGCTGGAGTCTCGATGTCCAAGGCTTTATTTATCATATTATTGTCCGTCAGCCGTCTCAAAATGTGGCCATACCATCTAAGCCTGTTTCCGACTATTTTTTACTGGCAATTTCTTCCAACCAACCAGAGTAAAATAAATGTTATTTATGTATTTATTTATTTTTTAATTCTTACAAAAATAGATTTATTTTTATTTTTTATCCTTACAAAAAATTTTGTTTCGACTCCCAGCAGAGGAGAAATTTATTTAAATTCATTTCTCACGCAAATATTGCTTCTCTGGGCTGGAAACACTGGTTAGTTGGAAAAATTTCCATATGGCAATAAACTCGCCACTTGTGCAAGGAAGTGTTTATTATTATTATAAATAACAATATATGAATGTGTTAATATATTAAATATGTAATTAATCCACTAAGGCAAAGCTTGTGTGTGGGAAACATAGATAAAATTGTTTCATTTTTTTAACAAACTGATATTATTTCTAATATTTTTATAGTCAGTTTTCATTCGTCCGAGGGAAAAAGTAATCACTTCAACTGTTAAAATAAAATAAAATGTTTACCTTCTAAAGAAATAAATATTGCTGATACGAATTTAATGAAAATATTCAGAAATAGAACATAAATTCGGGGAAGTCTAAAGCAAGACCATGTGTATGACATTCTGAAACATGTCATAAAAATGTTTCTTGTTAGAATAGGACAATTGACGAACATGAGGACGAACATAGAAAAGTGTGGCGTTCTGTTTCATCAGCCTACTCCGTAAAGAACACAGTTTGATGAATTGTGTGTTGGTATTTTTTATTGGAAACTATAAAAGTATAATGTTTTCTAATTTTTACTCCTCACTTACCCAAGGGGATATAGTGCGGAATTATGAATTTGCAATTTTTGAGGCTACTTTTTATTGCAGATTATCAACTAGTATCATAAGACTTGGTTGTGGCAAATGACGTGGCAATTGCTGCTTCAAAGTATTGGAGTAGAAAGTCCTAATATGTACATATGTATGTCCGTACACGTCAAGTTAATAAGTAACTGGTATCATGCTGAGATTGTATTCTAAAAGTTTCATCACAATACAATTTTAGATGGGTTGTGCCAGAACGGTTAGTAATCCAATGGTTGCGAGTTCGAATCCTGCCACAACCGATTTCGTTCAAGCATTTATGCTTATTTTAGATGATGTATAAGGATGTTTATGTACTTGTTTCAAGGACATATTCATTCTTTATATATATAAAAAAAAACATCTGTGTATGTGTGTACTGTGTAAAAGTGTACGTTGTGTTTATTCTACTTTATCGATTATAGACTAAAGCACTAATTCGATTCTTCTAAAATTTCGCAAATTTGTTTATTTGTATACGCTTAGACATTTTTATAAGGATATCTGAATGCTATCTGAGTGCTTCTCAATGTTTTTAACTGCCAAATATTTCAGAGTGACCCCAAGCTCAGGATACTCGAAATTTGATATTTTTATTTTCAAATTGGTAAAAAGAGCCACAATACTTTCTAAAACTGACATTGAAGAATTACAAGGTTTTCGATATAAATTATTTAAATAAAAAATAACTTACCAAACTCATTTCAAGGAAATTCTGATTATATTCAGGGGTTTAGTTTGGCCACAACCCACACGTTTTTTGTAATTTTAAATTGGTATTTAAATGATTTCTAAAAATATGATTTCGTTATTAAAAACTAGCAAGATTTAACTGTATTTTCACATTCTGAGTGCTACAACAAAGCTTCCATCAAAGTGCGTAGATTAATTTCTTTGTAGAAAACCCAACTTAATCCTGAGTCGAATTGAACAATGAATTGATGCTTTGAAGTAAATTAAACCAGATGTCTGTAGGATCGTCGATTAACTGTCTGCGAGTTCATTTTCTGGATAAATTTCAAAGATGTTTTTATGAAAAGATAATATTCAAGTTTCCTTTTTTATTTTTCACAGAGGGCAATCAATTCTGAAAGTCTTAGTCGGTTGTTCATATTTCATCTTCAACGCCAAACATTTATCTTCGGCAGATTCATTTTAGATAATTCGATCTCTCAAAGGCTTTATTTCTTATCATACCTTACTTCCATCCTCGCCGGTCTCGTGTGGGTTACATGGGGATTTCTCATCTTTGATCTTCGTCGTTTGTCTCCCCCGCAGTACTTGATACTACTGGTCAAGAAAATTTTACTTAGTTGTTAAAATAATAACTTTACTTGGTTTTCAAAACATTTAATATATCCTTACAGAGTTCTTTTTATTTGGGATAATGTTGTATTAATTTAAAAAGATTAAAAATACATTCTTAGTGATTCTACATATGGGCAAACAGTTTATTGTCGTCTTGATTATAATACGTCTCCAACCCTACAAAATTATTATAAATATGAACTTTCAACGTCAATTGCCAAAATTATTGTTCAAAAAGTAATTTCAAAACAAATCATTAATTCGGGTATTCATTTTGAATACTGGCAACTACATTGTTTTCGACGTGTCATTCACGAGGGCCTATACGGCCCCCCGTGCCTGTCATATTGCGCATGCGCGGAGATTTTATCGGTACAATTTTTGGCGCAGTTTTATTAAATTGATATTGTGGTAAATGAAAATCCACTTAATATTAAAAATCATACAATTACGTAAATAATATGTTAAGAAATATAATTTATTTGCAAAATGTGATCAAATGCGAATATACAATAAACTTACAAATGACAAAGGTATTGATAACATTTTCCTGCAATCAATTAACAATCAATATATAAAGCAACTCGCTTACGCGAGTCGCTATTATTCTTAGAGACTAACTGAACTTAACCAAAAACTAATAAATGGGATTTACGTACACATCATACTATTATTTCGCTGTCGTAAAATTTCCCCTTGATTCATCTGTCGCCAGACGCTAGTATTTGAATAGACAACATTGGCGCATGCGCAATGTGACAAGGCACGGGAGGCCGTATAGGTCCTCGTGTGTCATTCATTTCCACGGCAGTTATGGTGGCAGTTGAAAAAGGCGCAAAAGCAGTGTACAAAAAAAGGCGCAAAGCGCCAAAACGGGGATAGTCCGCGAGGCGGCCAGGGGCGGAGCCCCTAGTTGGCTTGATTATGTTGTCTTGGTGAGTTTAAATAATTATAGAAATAATATTTTTATTGACAAACATTTTTTTAACATCTCAATAGAGACGAAGTTGGGATATTGTAGAAGAAACAGGAACTCCAGGCACCTTCAGGGCTTAAGACCTGTCATCGGCTGGTTTACGTGACCACTTTATGCGCTTGCGCAACGTTTACCAATTACGCCTTCTTATTGAGTTCCCTTATCGATGTAATTTTTGAAAGTTCTATATATTTGAATAGTGTGTAACATTTTACCTGAAAATAATGCATTATTACTATTGCCATCTATGGAGTAACGGAGAAACCTTTTTGTAACGCCATCTATTGAGAAATTAATTTTTATCTGTAATATCATTTGACTCCCGAAAGGGAAAATAATCCAATGTTTGCGTATATGCAATTAAAAAAGAATATTCGATAGAAATAATATTTAAAATCCAAATGATTATATTTTATTCCCTTATGGGTGTCTATTTTATATAATAATAATAATAATAAGGACAATTTATAAAGCGCCGTTAAGTGACAACCGTGGTCACCTCAAGGGCATATGTTACTTATTATTACAAATTTTTCTTAATGATCTGATTTGTACATCGTTTAATCTAAATCCATGTCTTCGTAGTTTCTGCCACAGAAAGTTGGAAAACTTGTTAGAGTATCGTGTCAGGTTCCCTCAGCGTTGACTATAGCATAATAAGCATACATCTCTGTCATGTGCAGCTCGAAACAGCTCTTCAACAGTTTTGTCAAGCCTATGCGGTCTCGTGTGTTGTGGATCCACGATATTTGTTCCCAACATCTCTAGAAAGTCGTAGAAATGTTGATAGGAAGCAAATATAAGATTTTTCAGTGGATGGTTAGGTGCAGCGGATCAAAATTCCGTCGTCTGATGCTTTGACATTCTAGGATCAGACATAAATACAAAAGGTGCTGTGTTAACATTGTTTTCTTCCATGCCATGTCCCTCATGGGGTAGGCAGAGAAAGAGAGAAACTTTTCAAACATTAATTTTGAACTCGGTTTTATATCTTGATCTTATTATTTTTTGATCTTATACATTATAATACTTTTAGCATTTTCAAATACCATCGAAATCTTTGATTTCATGAAAATAATCAGCGTATAGAATAGGAGAGATTCCTAACATTAATTATTATTACCCAAAGAGGCATCATTTTAATTAAATTAATTATACGAAAACGTATAATGAAGAATTTTCTTTTAGTATCATTTTAATAGGTAGGTACCTTCTTACTTCTTTTCCTTACACTCTGTCTGCTAAAGAAAGTTCGAAATTCCCTCTGATTATCTTGATAAGTAGATTTAATTAGGAATAAAAACAAATCGCTCTTAGTTTCGGAGAGTCTCGATTAATTGGAATACTTTCTCATTAAATCTAAGAAAGAAATACCTTTCATTCACCGTCTTTTAATTCAATTCTCTCAACTAAAATACACTTTCGGAATTGTAGTTTGATGTTGGCATTCTCCACTTTCACAGACGGTATCAATTTTCATTTCTAGCTTCGTCTATAATATGTACCTACTTATAGGACTATATTCTCATTAAGAGTTATAACGAAAATAAAACAATCAACTATAGCACTCAATGACTTCTTCATTATAATTTATAAAATTATTTTAAAGCATTATTGGTTAGAAAGTTAAATATTATTCTGCCATTTTTTTTTATTTTAAATCAAACAAAAATACAGTCGTAAAAACAAATTAAATAATCTTCGAACGTATTCTTCTTCTTCGTTTAGTAAACCTCTTGGTATGTACATAATTCAAAAAGTATGCCACCTGCCATCTGAGATGACGAAGTTCATCTATCCTTCCATATTTTGGGTGGTCTTCCGTGTAGACGGCGACCAGAAGAGATTTTATTTGCTGCTATGAAATGCGCAAGTCTATCACTGTCCATTCAGGCTATGCGGTCCTTCCAATGTCTTCTTCTGGATCTAATCCACCAAACTATGTCTTCTATTCCATGTGTTATTCTTATTCCAACATTGCGCACACGATCTCGAAGAGTTTTTCCAGTGATTGATCTTAGAACCCTAATTCCCGTTGTCCTTAGGAACCCCTTTGTACAGTGTCTGCTCGCGTTTTCACAGCATATGTTATGATCGGTCGCACACATGTCTAATACTTATATTCTGACCTTGCTGTCAATACGCATGTGTTTATTTTTCCAGACCATATCTTTAGACATCCAAACACGGCAGATGCTTTATTGACTTGTTCGCGTACTTCAGAGTATAGTTCATCATGATCTGCAGATCTCTACTCCTAAATATGTGAAACTCGTAACTTGCTCCACGGGGTTATCATCAACAAATTCAAAATGAACAATAAAATTTTTAAAAATGTAAGTTTGCGGATATTAAAAAATAATGTATTTCCTACCACACAGTATTTATCATAACAGTAAAAAATAGTGGGTAGGTACTCAAAATTAAGGAGAAGAAAATGTATGGGAGAAAGGATGGCTGTAGCACAGTATCTATAGTACCTTTATTTGTTAATTTTAAAATATATTTCCAATCTGAAAAAAAAATGAAATTAAAACAGTTTTTTTCCACGTTTTTATTTTTATTTGTTTATAATTTAAGGGTAAACATACAACTTTTTACAAATTATAAAAGATAATAATAAATGTTAAATATTTTTCAAATACATTCATGCATCATAAAAAAATAATTAACATTATGTAAACAGTGGAATTGAGTCTCAAATTAAAAAAAATCTGTAAAAAATTGAAATCAAAGATACAAAAAAACAAAAATAAATTAAAAAGGCAAATCAAGATAAGTAATTCAAAATTAATACAATCCGTTATACAAAATTTGAGTGATAAAGGAGTAAGGTAGGTATTCCATGCCTCATATCACTGCGTCATTGCCGATATATCCTTGCGTAATGGAGTTTTTTTTTTATTCATTTTTTAACAATTACAAATAAATATTTACAGGATCTAAAACAAATCACCAATTATCAACGAACATCCTTTTTGTTATTTTTGGAATATTACATTTTCGATTGAATTGTTATTGAAGGTTAGAAGTTAATATGCGGAAATTATGTTTTCCAGAAAAAATAAATTTGACGGCCATTGCCGTCATTCTCTTCTTTGATAAAGAAATATTACTTACCAGAGATATGTAGCCGTCATGACGGCTATAGCCGTCATTACCTGAATAAAGATTCGATTTTGACTGCTATAGACGTCATAACCGTCAATGTGTTAAATTTAAGTAGACGTAAAAAAATATCAAAAGTTTGTGATATTGTTCAAGTTTATATTTTTTCAAGCATTCATTTGAATAATTCATTTAATTATGAAATTTTGCGCCCGATCAAAAGTTGCGGTGTTTAATAATATGAAAAATTCAAATCGGTACATACATTATTTATTTTATAGCTAACCTCGTATTATTATAAAAGTTTTAATTAAAAAGTGTTTGTGTGACTTTTAAACAAGCAGAGTTCCCCCCCTCCCCCCGCCCCTCCCAGAGGATACAAAAATACCAACAAAAAAAATACAAGGCAAAATAAAAAAAAGAACACCAAAGAAAAATTTTCCTCCCTTATTCCGAACCCCTTTTAAACTTTCTTATCTACCTCTGTGACCTCGAACATCCCCCGTCCTATACCCCCTACCGATTTGATCAGAAAAAGTCTCCGAACCACCCTGAGAAAATGCCTCCACACTCTTTTCCTGCTACATATTTAACCCTTTTATCATATCTAATCTTATTACACTACACATATCGTACCCTTAATAGAATGAAACATTGTTAAGGGTGACATTTTTATTTATATTTTTTTATAATGATATTTATTGCCGTTTGCGGATTCTAATAGTTGGATGGTACAAAGAAGAAATCCATATTATTCTTGCAAGAACGTATGTTTTTAATTCCTCTTGAACTAAATAAATTATTTATTATTAAGGACCACTTACAGTAAACAAGTTATTATAAATCAATAGTTTTATAAAATAAGAACAAGCTACTACAAAATTGGTCAGCCAATTACAAATGGCCACATCCTGCATTAAAGAAAATAAAAATATCTTTAATGGAATTTATATAAAAATGAATACATATAATAAAAATAAAGATCACAACAAAGAAAAATAGTGAAAAATGTTAACTAAAGAAAACAAAAAGATGAACATTACATTTTATTTATTTATTTATTTATATTTATTTATATTTATTTATTTATTAATTTATTTATTTATTTATTTTTTTAGTTATTTATTTATTTATTTTTTATTTTATTATTTGTTTATTTATTTTTTATTTTATTTTTGTATTTATTTATTTTTTATTTATTTATTTATTTATTTATTTATTTATTTATTTATTTACGTATTTATTTATTTATTTTCTCTCAGAAAGCTACAGCTATAATTTATTTATTTTACATTACATTTATTGTATGAAAGTTGAGCAAAAAGTGGTTTCTTCAATTTAAATTATTGATTATACCTACAGTAATTGATTACACAGTTGAAAAATTTATAAGAAAATACATACAAGGTAAAAGAAAAAAGAAAATGTAAAAAGATAGATTAAAAAAATAACAAAGATATGCACAAATACAGTAAATGAGTACGTTCAGGATGAGGAGGGGGAGGAGGGATCTTTAGTGAATGAGGAGGGGATTGTTGGATTGTGTATTAGAGTTTAAGAACATCTTTATCTGTTTTTGGTAATGTTGTAAAGTGTCATGAAAAATATCTTTATTTTTAAATGTGTATTATGTATAATCTCGTTGAATTCAAAACATGGGTGAAAAGTTAGTAACTGTAATTAGTGTGGCATACTGGTATGTGGATTAAATTTTGTGAGCGGGTAGTCTATTCAGTACATGGAGGGATACAATTTTGAGTATATCAGGGAAATTGATCAAGTTGTTGCAAATTTTGAATAGTAATATTTGGTCAAAGTAAAGTCTCCTGTCTAGCAATCTATTCATGTTGAAAATTTGGATTGAACTATTATAATTATTATTGTGTTCAACATAAAGGCGTCTCTCTAAGTGTTTCAAGAAGGTTTTTTGAATATTCTCTATTTTACTATAAAAGATACAATTAAGCACAAACAGATAAAAAAGAGAAACATTAGGTATAGCTAAAAAAAAACAAAAAAGGTAGTTTATACGTTAATTTATAAGTGAGGAAAGGTTTCTTCTGAATGTCACCAGACTGTCACCAAAAATGTCCTTATTAATATGTAAAGTATTATAAAATCTACACATCCAAGTAATGAAATTAAAAAAAACCCGTGTTAATGTTGAAAAACTAAATAGTTATAATCTAAATAGTTTTGGGTTCCTTATACGAGAAAAAAAAACATATTCACTAGATACAATTTTATTAACAAATGACAATTTCTGTCAAATATTTCCAGACCAGAGACGCATATTTAATCATTGCTTAATAAATAATTATAAATATAATTATCCCCAGCTGGTAATCAAACAATTAACGCCGAGAATTCGATTGACGCAAAACGCGTAAACAAAATGGTCCATTGTATTAAAGATAAATGACGATCCATCATATCGAAGGTTATAAGATCGAACCGCGTAAATGACAGTCCACTATGTCGAAAGTCATAAGACCGAAACGCGTAAATATATCTTATCGTATCTAGGATCATAAAATCGAAACGCGTATATGACAGTCCACTATGTCGACGAAATGCGTATAATACACATTTTAGCGACGACGCGACGGGCATATGTAAAGTCGAAACGATGTTTCAACAGTTATCAATTTAATCTTAATAAATAAAACAAAGTCGGGTTAGTTACACCATTAATTATTCAAAAACGGCTGGACCAATAGGAATGATCTCTTATTTGTTGGATTCGTCTCCGCCCTGGATTTTAGAATAACTTTGAAAATTTCGTAATTATTAACGGAAAAAAAATATACAGAAATTTATTTTTTAAATAAATTATAACACTGCAATGCGAGCTTGAAAGTGTACTTGAATTTCAATTTTATTTTTTATAGATTATTATTATTTTATCCTTATGAACTTAATATTTTTTTGTGTTCATTTTATAACGTTATTAAAATCCTAACTTAAATTTAGTCAAAAGTAAACACGACTGTTAAGCTAGTTTGTTTGTCAATTCAGAACAGCAGGTATCTAAAACCCATTCGACTCGAAATATTGTTAATAAAACTATAAAATATGTCAATGTTGCTCAGATTAAGTAATCAAATGTATGAATCAGTAGTGTTTCAACCCATTATGGATCAATTTGCTGCCTTCTGCCACCAATTCGCAACCCCTAGCGAATTGGTGGCAGCGCGCTCAAATCCAACTAACTAAATGTATTTTAATAATAACAACAAAATTAATACACTTTCAAATATGTGTTACACACTAAGGCCACAATCCAACTATCTCTATTTACTATATCGACAATATGTCTATTTTAACTCTTTTTTTTCCTTAGAAGTCACGATTTCAATGAATTTAACAAATAAAAAAACAAGCGTCGTAAAGACATTAATAAAATCACAACATAACGACCTTAACGAAACATGAATTCGAAATGTAACCGATAAATTTTAAAGTACGTTTTTAAATTCAATAATATCTTTGCACGCTACCTGACGCGTAACTATAAATTGAATATTCGTGAATGACTCGTATTATAGAAAATTTTATAATGTTATTTCTCTTAATAATGCCAAAGTTAAAATTTGTGTTGAAAGAAAAAACAAAATTCTTGTGAATTATTATCGTCGTTTTGCATATTTCATTTCGCTAAAACTTTTATTTTTAAGGAAGTATTTTAAACGGATATAAGACATTATATTACCTTGCTAATATATAATAGACATTATATTCGAAAGGCAATTTCCGCTTTGAAAGTTGTGCATAATAAAATATGTAGAACTTTTACTAAAACATATCTTTTTCAGGTTTCAAAAATACTATCATAGACTTTTGTAAATTGTATAATAAATATTAAGTAGGTATGTTGTTTTAAAATATTTAGTTTGCTTATTTTTAAAAATAAAGTGATAACATGCTTTCAAACGTTTAATATAATTTTTTCATGAATTGTATACATTAAGATATGTGCCAAAATAGGTCATTAAATTTATAATACTTAAGAAGATATCGTTTTTTTTTTCTATAATTAGAGCGAAAATTCAGTATAATTTTAAAATTTTTACTTTTGAATCATACCACGTAGAATTATGATAAAAAATGAATATATAATTTTACGTTCTATTTTATTTAGCTCACAAACACGACTTCCATGCACCAGTATCGCTCAATGCCGAGCATCGTCAGAAAATGATGCTCTGATTCCGAAGATTCTGACGATGTTCGACATTGAGCGATACCAGTGAATATGAGTAGCGTTTGCTAACAAAATTAAGTAAATATAACGTAAAATTATATATAATATATACTTTTTTCATGATAATTGCTATTATAGAAAAAAAATTGGATCAAACTATACATACCTATCTACCTGTTTCTTGTAACTAACCATTGGACATTTTCTTTATTTAAGATATTGTTTACATATATACATGCTTTTTTGTATGATTTATAAAAATCGAAATAATTTCGATTGGCATAAGGCACAAAAAGTGACAAGATGGACGAGAGTCTGAAAATCTTCCAAACACAACAGTTTAGTGAAAGTAATACCGCGCCTTTTTTCAAATATTCTTAAAACATTTTGTTGGGAATGAATATTTTTTTATAAAAAATATGCTTCAAATTTCATTGAATTATATAAATGCAGTTAACTTACTTAGGATTCTCAAGAAATAAATAATAAATCGAATTTATTTTTAAAGATATCGAATTATATTCCTCAAAAATATATATTCGATTTACATACACATCGATACAAGAAGGTAAACATGCGTAGAATAATATTTCTGGCGCAGTTCAGGGGTGACATATGTGTGATAACACTGTCATTTCATGTATAAGGATTATTGCTTTCATTCTTATTCTTCTGGGTCACAATTTTAGGATTGGTCTGCACCAAACACTCGATCTTTCCACTTATCTCTACCGTCCGCCAGTCTCTTCATCTCTTTGTAACTGCTACAGCGCACGTCACCGATTATCTGGTCTATATAGTTGTTTCTAGGGCGACCTCTACAGTTACCCCCATCAATCATTCCTCCGACGATGGTAAAAAGCCGGCCTGGGTGCCGGATGTTGTGGCCTATCCAAGTTGTTCTCTGTTGGGCAATTCTTTTCATAATTTGCCTTGTCTCTCCAACCCTATTTAGTATCTCGTCGTTGCTCAATAGAAAGCGTTAAAAAGGTGTCTTCGTTACTTCATAGATGGCAATAGTAAAAATGTCCTATTTTCACCAACATTAACTAATTTTAACATATATATAAAAATATGCCTAAAATGGTAATGCCTAGTGGGGCGTTGTTGATCACCTAACATGAATATGCTGTATTGTGATATAATAAATAAATAAATAATAACCTTGTAGACAGCTCTTACCTACTCCAAAAAATTTCTTTCAACTGCCCCATGAAAACAACTCGCCAAAATCACCTTTTCTATACACCATACTGCAGAACAAATTACGCACAGAATAATTATGTCAATAGATGCTTAAATTATTACAATACTCTTGACCCCCAACCTGATATATTTAACTTCACACAGACATCGATGAAACGCCAATTACGCGCAGTTATTGGTAATATTACTGGTTTAAAATCAAACCTACTTTTCTTAAACATTCATCCCTTCCTTATCAACGCTTTCCTATATCCATTACCTTTCCCTTTCCCCCACATACACTCACCATCTTACAATGACTACCCAACATCAATAATATATAATAATTTAAATATGTGAAACTTTATAATTGGTTATTTATTTTGTATTCTCATTTGCAATTAAGTATTATAAATGTATAGCTGTTAAGTTTCCAAACAAATAAAAAATAAAAAAAAATAAAAATAAATAAAATAAATAAATATAGAATTATATTGATAAGGAAGCTCAATAAGAAGGCATAACTGGTGAACGTTGCGCAAGCGCATAAAGTGATTACGTAAACCAACCTATGACAGGTCGTAAGCCTTGTAGGTGCCTGGAGTCCCTGGTTATTTTATAATATTTCAACTTCGTCTCTATTGAGGTGTTAAAAATTTGTCATAAAAAAGAAATAATACATCATCGATAAACGATTGTTTTCTTACTTTGTGGTATCATTTTACAATTAATTTAATTTAATAAATAAATAAAACTTTAATATTTTTGACATATTACCAGCTTCTTTAAATAACTTAATAATTGTCATTAAATATTTGCGGGCTTTAAATAAAATTGAGAACAAACATTAGTCGACAATCTATAAAATATAAACCACGATGACAGCGAGAGGGTCAAAGTAACCCTTGGTAAAAACCACCCCTCAGATAAGGTTGCCTAGGGCGAAAAACTACTGCAGGAATATAAATTGATTGTACAATCCGCATTCTCACTACGCTTGGCTTCCTCAGCCTAGTTTTTCTCATACTTACCATCCACCGTATAACCACTCGTAAATAGTTATATATCCTTTTTCAAGCTCCTCCTTAAACCATATTTTGCCACGACCGAATCTCGTCCTGAAAACGGTCCTTTGGATTTCTCCATCTGGCGTCATTAATTAAAACCGTCTAATAAAAGTGTTTTCTCACGTATAACTTTAATTTTTTTACTATAAATATAATAATGGAAAATCAAAGACGGCCTTTGTGTTTCAGTTGATTAGATATCTGACTGCTGATTCAAGGGTCCCGGGTTCGATTCCCGGTGGAGACACAGTTTTTAACTGTGTTTTAAGTCTACATCTCAGAGACGATTAATATTATAAGTCTCCAGAATGTAGCAACTTCTTATTGGGTGCGTGTAAAATAATTATTTTACATAGTACTTCTTAGTTTCCCGAGATCTTACATATATAAAATAACAGAAAGCTCTACTAATTCTTTAGTTTATATTGAATTTTCTTTCATCGCTTTGGTTTTTATGTATGAGACAATGCATGAATGTGGACGAGGCGAGGGATGCGTGCCAGGATAGAAAAATGTGGTGTTCGGTTCTCTCTGCCTACCCTGCGAGGGACATGGCGTGATGGTATGTATGTATGTTTGCTTTGATTTTTTATAAATTATTAATATGTCTTTGTAACAAAAACATATTCATCCTCATACATTCCCTAAAAAGCATAAATGCTTGTCGCTCACGCGAGTCGCTATAATCATTATAGACTAAGTAAACCTAACCAAAAAATTAACGGGAATGGAGATTTACGTACACATCATACTAAAAAAAAAAAATATAATGAACACTTCCTTGCACCCTGCGCAATTGGCGAGTTTATTGCCGTATGGCAATTTCTTCCAACTAACCAGTGTTTCCAGCCAAGAGAAGCAATATTTGCGTGAGAAATGGATTTAAATACATTTCTCGTCTGCTGGGAATCGAACCCAGGACGCCCGTACAGAAATCGACCGGCTTATCAACTGTGCCACGGCGGTCGACTATTATTTCGTTGTCGTATTTTATTACATCCCGTATAATTTTCGATTAGGTTTAGTTAGTCTTCAATGATAATGGTGACTTGCGTGAGCGAGTTGCTTTATAAATTGAATAGAAAATGGCTGCAGGAAAAAATATCAACCTTTGCCATTTGAGGTTAGGAATAAGTTTATTATGTATTCGTATATGTCAAGCCATTTGATCACATTTTTCAAATAAATTATATATGTCAACATATTTTTACCTACTTTTATGATTTTGAACACTGTTTATTATTTATCGCGTTTAATGTCAACTATGACAGCTCATCCGAAATTGGTAGAATGGCCTGTGCGTTTTCTAAGCTCTAGTGTTCTTTCGGACGAATGTAGCGTTCTTTCGGACCAGTCGTTCTAATAAACATGATACAACCGAATACGTACTAATCATTTCGTCCCACTATAGGTACTCGTCACACATAGCTACCTATATTTATATAAATAAATTCATTTGTATTTTCTATTTTAATATGTTCATTGTTCATCAAAAGTGCTTATTGTCCATCAAACTGAAAATGAGTACTATTATTGGGTTATCAGTAGATACAATAAATTTGCAATTTCCTGTGTGCGTAGCCAACAGCAGAATAAAATCTCTAAATAAATTTGGATTCTGAAAGATATTCCGGTTCTAATTTTGGTTATAGGCGGCTTCTCCTACATGACTATCTATTCAGGCGTTCAACTTCACAATACTTCCGGACGTGAACTGTTTCGTTGGAATAGAAGTAGCTAAAGGAAAAATATATTTATTCAGATAATATTCTCTGTTTATTGGATTATGTTTATCGATACACGACATTTCTCATAATACATTCGAGTCATTGATAAAAACAAAATTATGTCTTTCAAATTCAATATAATAACAAAGAATTATTTATATCATAGCGTTAAAAAAACACAATTTTCATGAACGTAAAAGTTTTCTGAACAAGAACACATTTTATTGTATCCTGAAATTTCAATTATATTTTACTTTTTAGTTGACTCAAGATACGTAAAAGCGCAAACAAATTACTGTATAATATAAGTATCTCCGCCTTATAATCGTACCGTATATTTCAAACATACATATGTCGATTGTATTATTTAAAAAAAATATGTTAATATAAGTAGATTAATGATTCTATGATTTTTTCCCTCGTAAATTATTGTCAATCGCTTCGTCTTGTAGAGGTCTTGAAGATTACAAAACTCAAAAATTAATTACGACCCTTTTTTTCTTATAAAAAAATATTGGGAGTTTGTGTAGGAAAGTCAAAATGTGTGGTTTTACATATTTTTGGATGAGAATTCTAAAAAATATATAAAAAAATATTCGTTGAAATAATAAAATTACTTTAGCTGTTTCGTCGATTAGCGTGTACGAACATTATTAACAAATTCAAAGATTTTCAAATTTCAATTATTCTAAATATTTTAAATGTAAGTAAATAATTAAAAAAATCCCACATTGCCATATTTTTCAGTTAAACGCTACTGGTACAATATTATATGTGTGACATAGCTGACAATATTATAGTGTTACATTTGAACAGGCGTTCTTAGCTTTGAGATACCTAGAAAATGTCGTAGCATTGGTTAAAATATATTTAAATATTTCTCCATAACCATCTATGGTTTTCACGTGTGTGTGACAAAGCTGACGATATAATGTGACATTTGGCAGAATTAATTACATTCATGAAATTTCAATTTTTAAAAATATCGTAGACCGTTTACGAAAAAAATATTCCTCATTGACTTTTATAGTTTTCATATTTTCGCCACTGGTATCTTTATTATTTTCCCCTAATATCTGTGTGACATGGCTGACGATATAGTGTGACATTTGGACAGACGTTACGCTCACCGGGCGGGACAGACTGCTATGTAGGAAGGATGAGAGGGGGGAGGGGTGTTACATCCCCTACCTTGATTTATCCGAATAGTTTACCGATGGAATGATTTAGTTTTCTTCCCTTATTTTATCCTTATTCCCACACTCTTGTTATTTATACTCCCGTCTCTGGTATGTATCAATCTGCCTACAATATTCCACTTACATATGTATACACTACATATACACTCAGAACTAGAAAGTTCTCCCGATAACGTGATGTACGTCGACCAAATGGGATATATACATCCGACAGTCAAACGTGGAGAATTTTTTCGCTTGGTTGGTTTATTTTTTAGAACAAAAAAATTAGCACACGAAGCTTTAAATATAATATATTCGATTCGATCAATGGCAGTTTGTTTGGTGAGCGTTTTTTTTTTTCTTTTACATTTTAATATAGTACCTACATAAACATACAGCGCATAGTTTGAACAAAGAATGTGTTTTATACAAAGTTATCAATTATTTATTTATTTATTTAATATTGCTTCTCGGCCAACTAACAGGTACTATGTCAAATATTAATTCAACACGCACCCAATAACAAGTTGCCACATTCTGGAGACTTACGATATTAATCGTCTCACAGATCCAGACTGAAAACACAATTAAAAACTTTGTCTCCACCGGGAATCGAACCCGTAATATAAACATACCTATAGTTGAAATTTTGTTTAAGTTTATAATCGGATATTCGAGAATGATATATATTTTTTTGAAATTTTCAATATCTACTGATGGTATTTAAGGCGAATAATTCCATTGCACTAGGTTTTTTTATATAACACAATATTGATTCTGGTTCTTCACATATATTTTTCTTGTATCAGGTCGACTGTTACATAGCAAAGCATAGATTATTGTTTTTACTTATTTACTTAAATTCAGAATATTTAACAATTGTGAATTATCCATTATATTAACGAGTTGGTATTGGGATATCACGTCTATGCAGGTGTTTTAGTAATAATAGAAACAAACCGTTAAATAATAAATATTAGTAAAGAAAATTTGAGGCTTATTTCCTGGTAAATAGATATTTATAGGTTAAGGGTTGTTTTCCTTAGTGTATCAAAGGTGAACTTAAAAAAAACGCAATTATTAGCTCTATTCCTACCAATAAAAAAGATATACCAATAAGACAATTTGTTTCGTATATAAATATAACTACAGTAGAAACTGCAAAAATAATAAATAACCTTTTTAACAATATCACCAATTTCTCCCGTTAATGCAGTGTTAAAAAATCTCAACAGTGCGGATTTAGTTCATAAAATAAAAGATATTGAAATCCCAAAAAATCCAAAAAATTATCACTAGATTTAACTTCTTCATTTATAATTACAGAAGAAAGTTTGATATCAAAAAATGTAAACCAAATTTCTCCTGAATAAATTCTTGCAATAATAAGGTTATGCGTTAAAACAAACTATTCTTTATTTAATGAATTTATTTTATTTTATTCATACATATACATAATTGACAAATAGTATTCCTAACTGCAATGCCCCTCTCGGTAAAAAACCTGTGCCGGGGCTAAAATATACCGACAAAACTATGTATAACCTATAGGATCTCCTTTAAATTGCCAAATTGTAGAAATCTTAATGTATTAAATATAGGTATAACATTTTATAAAGATTAAATATTATTACATTGATGACATCATTATAATATTTTGGACTGGTTCATTCAGACAAATTGATGAATTATTTTAATACGTTTAATATCTAGGTACATAAAAAATATTAAATTTACAGTTGAAAATAAAACGAATGGATCAATAAAATTTCTAGACTTAAAAAATCAAAAGTTAGATATTAAACATAAATTTAACATCTTTGATACTGACATATACAGATGATACGATTCATGACACGAGCATGCACCTTTGGCCTCATAAACTTGCAGCCAATAATTCCGTGGTATATAGACTTATTTACTTACCATTGGACATAGAAACAAACTGTATTAAAAAAAAATATATACACGATTTATCCGAATAACAACAATATATAGGACACGTGGTCAGACAGCCAAATTCAAGATCGACATCCAAAGTCTTAAAGTGGACGCCATGGGAATACAAAAGGGATGTCAGAAGAGATGGGCCGAAGATATTGTTGTGGTCGCCGCGCGCCGGAAAGATATGGAATGAAACGGCACAGAATAGAGGCAAATGGAGACAGATGGAACAGGCCTACATCCAGCAGTGGAGGGAAGGCTAGGAAGAAGAAGAAGAACTACAATATTTTTTTAAATGTAATTTCAGGTACAATAGTAGGTATATTTTGAAAATATTTCACAAATAGGTAATAATTTTGAGAAACTTAAATTGTACATATTTTATATAAAATAAACAATACACTAGGCAGTCACTTAAAAAAAATAAACCAAATGATCTTGTCAAATTCGGTATATACAAACATAGACGCGAAGATTGTGACGCAATATACATAGGACAAACAGGAAGGTCCTTTGATACCCGATATATCAAACACAAGAGGGCCTTTCATCAAAATAAAGCAGAGTTATCTTAATTTGCAAAAAATATTTTTTATATATATAACAAGAATAAAATTTGACATAAAATTTAATATTATTATGTATAATAAAATATAATATTATTATGTACTTATCTATTAAATCGAATATTTTTATAATTGCATATATTCAAATATTGGATTTTTATTCCTTATCGGGAGACGATGATATTTTTGTAGTTGCATATATGCAAACATTGGATTTTTTTTCCTGTCGGGAGTCGATGATATTTTTGTAGTTACATATACGCAAACATTGGATTTTTTTTCCCTGTCGTAAGTCAATGATATTTTTGTAGTTGCATATACGCAAACATTGGATTTTTTCCCTGTCGGGAGTCAATAATATTTTTGTAGTTGCTTATACGCAAACATTGGATTTTTTCCCTGTTGTTAGTCAATGATATTTTTGTAGTTGCATATATGCAAACATTGGATTTTTTTCCCAGTCGGGAGTCAATGGTATTTGTCATAAAACTTTTGTATTTTTCATTTCATTATTTATTGAATCATAAAAATGTACATAATACAAGATTAAGATAGCTGTTTCACTATAACGAATCTGTTCCGAAGCAGGTACCTGTACACTTGT
Source organism: Molanna angustata (assembly GCA_963576475.1). NCBI lineage: Eukaryota > Metazoa > Arthropoda > Insecta > Trichoptera > Molannidae > Molanna > Molanna angustata. Next base: position 36,388,613 of record OY754969.1, on the reverse strand, counting down.
GAAGTTATTATCCTGCAGATATACACCATAGATTTTCATATAATTCTAGTGTAAATGAAATATTTGTGTAAGTCTGATATTAACTTCTCAAGAACACATTTAGATTCATATATGGGGGATATTTTTCCGTGCAGTTTTGACCTTGTTTAGAAAAAAAAAACAAATATCACCTTTATTTAGATTTTCAAAAAAGAGGGGATTTGTCTCCTGTAACAAAATTGTTTATCATCCCAGTGCCCACACACTTGAGGAAACTACGGAAATACACAAGAATTTTTAAACTATCTCGTTATCTAGACAAGATACTAATCTTGCAGACTCTTGCTCTTTCGTGCTTTATGTTGTGTGCTGGTTGCAAGATATTAGCTGCAATTTCCAATGAATCACTCGGACGTTAGATCAATGAGCCTCGAATCGGTGTTTTTGCATTTACACGCTCAAGCTTACTAACTCTCACATTATGTAAAACAAACGAGGTGTCCTTGCATTTTAAGGCATGAGGATTAGTAAAGGGATTTTCGTGCTTCGTAATGTACTTTTTGCAATGTCTTATCGTAGGTATTTTATGGAATGTATTTTGTGTAAATTACATTGTTCAATATACTTTATGGGATGCAGAATGCATTCTATGTTGAATCTTCATACGATGAGTTATATGTATTCCAATCTTCAAGCTTGAAAGTACGTAATGATACTTAATGATATATTTGTGTATGATATTTTTTGTACAATATACCTACTCTGTGTAATATACATTATGTTATAAATATACTCGGTGTAATAAATGTATCGAATATTTTTACATACGCATAAAATGGATTTTTTCCTATTCTTTTTCCATCCGGTCCCAGAAAGCCACAAACTCCTTTGCGTCATCCTGAAGGTGAGAAATTATGAAACTCATCACTTTGCGCATTATTGTACAGGCGTACTGTTGAAAGATAATATTATTACAACAAACATACAAACCATCACGCCATGTCCCTCATGGGGCAGGCAGAACCGAAACCTGATTTTTCTATCTTGACATAGGTAGGTAATTACATATGTACATTCATTTTGAAGTCTGTTTTTTTATATGAAAGATTATTTTAATCTCCATAAAAAGACGGGCGGTAGTAAAAGTAGAACAGTTTTTATACAGTGATAGGAATTTAATACTGAAATGTAAACCACTTAGACATGTGACTGTATTTTTTGTTATTTATTCCACTGACCACCACTTTTCGTAGGCTATAAAAAAATATGAGTCAGTTACATTAAGAGAAAGTACATAATAAAAGTTGTTTATTCAGTGATTTCAGTACATTATGACTGGCAGTATATGGAGGTTTAATTGAACATTAACGGCATTATACCAATTCGTGTGTGGCAATAAACCTATAGTAATTGTTTTGTTGTGTTATATTGTCCAATTAAGTGGATTGTTGTCAAATTGAATATATATAGAATTGTCTTGAGAAGAGGTATAATTTGCCAGAATTGTGGGATAAGTTAAACGTTCAAACGTTCAGAATGAAACGTAGAAACTTTCCATAAATTTGCAAGATTTCAGTTAGGAAATGTTTTGATACAATACCGACGTTTTTATTTTAAAATACATTAAAGTAGGAAAAATATATATTTTTAACATAAATTCTATGAGAGTACAATATAATATTAGAATGCCTTTCGGATAATGCTCAGGTTTCCCAGATTCAGCAGTAGGTACATCTCAAATGTTTGCAGAACGCGGGGTCCATGGCTTTGCCGCTCTCCAAAGACGCAAGATAGCTGATGCAAGAATGAGGATGTGGAAATCTAGCAATTCTATCATTCGAGAGGCTGGTATGTGGCTTGATTCTCCAATTCACAGAATATGGGCATCAATTTTGCGGTGACTGAAGTCATTTCAATAGATATTTTTACACAGTTAAGTTATTGAGGTTATATATGTCAAAACTTATTTATTTACCATTGATGTGTTATTTTTTTCTTTAGTTTGTTCTTTATGCTAAGTTTTCTCTCTGTTATTCTTTTTTATTTGTATGTATACCTAATTTTTAAATGATGTATATATAATATGATTTATGTTGCAATGCTCCCCCCTGCTCACCAACTGAAATAAAATCTTCTTCTTATTACTATTACTATTTATTTGAAAAACTAAGATTTATTGAAGAAATTCTAGGCTAAGTTAAATTAATAATTCAAGGAATACATTCAATTGATCAACCGTAAAAATATATACATCTTCAACTCTTGAAGGCCTCTTATATTTGACTCCACGTCGTCCTGTGCAGTCTACATCCTGGACGCGCAAGCTTAAGTAACTAAGTATTTGAAAAACTAAGTTTCATTGAAGAAATTCTAGAACTAAGTTAAATTAATAATTCAAGGAATACATTCAAGTGATCAACCGTAAAAATATATACATCTTCAACTCTTGAAGGCCTCTTATATTTGACTCCACGTCGTCCTGTCCAGTCTACATCCTGGACGCGTAAGCTTATCTTTGGATATCATCCCTCCTACTGCCATTGTCCTCTTTTAACATTGAATCACAGAATATCAAATGTAGCCAACAAAGCGGCTAATCATAAATCATAAATTCAGGCATAAAACTTATAAATAACCATACCTTTCATAACACTTCTCCAATACTTAATATATTCCCCATAAAAAAAAACACTACGCATTACTTTCCTCCCCCCACTAACCCAAAAAACCCTTAACCGCCACCTCCCTCGCTTCACAGACAGATACATACAAATTCAACATGTTAGTCTCGACACGCTGGTCGATGGAAGGACAGCGCTTCCGAAATATGTCGCGAAGTGACTCAAAAAACATGTGGTTTTTAGTTAATTTATAATTCAAATATGGGTAATAATTGACGTTTAATAACTAAAACTTGTTTAACTGAACATGTTTTATTTCGAATATTTTTATTATTGCATATGCGCAAACATTGGATTTTTTTCCCTGTCGGGAGTCAAAGATATTTTTTAACAGATTTTTAATTATCTCAATAGAGACGAAGTTGGAATATTTATTGTAGGAGAACTGGGAAATCAAGGCACCTACAGGGCTTACGACCTGTCATCGGCTGGTTTACGTGATCACTTTATGCGCTTGCGCAACGTTCACCAATTATGCATTTTTAAATGAGATCCCTATCAATTCAATTTTGAAATTGAATTGATAGGGATCTCATTAAAAAATGCATAATTGGTGAACGTTGCGCAAGCGCATAAAGTGATCACGTAAACCAGCCGATGACAGGTCGTAAGCCCTGTAGGTGCCTTGATTTCCCAGTTCTCCTACAATAAATATTCCAACTTCGTCTCTATTGAGATAATTAAAAATATGTTTTATTTCAGTGGCCGACAATGTAGTTACCTACCTATTTAAATACCTAACTATCTGTAATACATATTATAAGTAACTGAAAGCTTGTAGCGACGTATTTCGTACTCTAACATACCACAGTGGACATAGTTACAAACAAATGAAATAAAAAATGGAATTTCTTTCTTGTTTACCCCAGTGGTTTCAGTTCAGAAAAATAATTGAGTACTCTCCTTTGTACACCTTGCTTGTATTTTTGTTTACCAAACCGCTAAATATCTTCCAACGTTGTTGAACACTCTCCTCACCGAAAGGTATGTACTTCACAGCAGCATCTCCAGTTTACAGTAATGTTTGTTATACTTCGTGTTTGAGTACAAAAAGTTGGCAAAATTTTCTGCAGCACCATCCTTACCACATCTCGGCAAAATCTTAATTATTTAAGCGAAATTCAACGGGTGTACTTAATAGAAGGCGACTAGTTAGTTACCGCAACTGAAAGGCAAGCAACGAGTTATTAAGTTCTGCACAGCAACTACCTATAGACTTTTTATAAATTAATGACTTAATACTTTATAAAGTATACAAGAACTTCAGGGAGCAAATAATATTTTTTGCCTTCTTTATCGTTTGTATTACTCAGATATAAATTAAGCGGATTGAACATCTTTTATTCATTTTTTCACTCCGCCAGATCTGCGTAGAATGCATACGACTGCCAGACAGAAAAATAAAATAAAAAACAATCCTTACTTGCCAGTATTTGACGACATCTTCCACCCACCTCATAAAAGGCTAAGTTCCCGGTACCCAATTTGAACAGTCGAGGCAGAGGACATCAGTGTTGAATCCGCTTGGAAAGAAAGATGGGCCAACGTGTACGTTCAGAACAACTACCTACTTGTGTACCCAACAACCCGAGTACCTGAATTCGACCTGCCATAAAAATATGGGTACAGCAAAACAGGGTAAGAACTGAAAAAAGTTGCTGTAACTTCTTGCTCTGGAGATGGGGAAAGAGGGAGAACCCAGACTGTGAATGTGGAGTTGAGCAGACAGTAAAGCACATGGTGCAAGACTGCCAACTCAGGAAATTTAGCGACACCCTCCAGGATATCCACGAGGCGAGACCGGAAGTGGTGGAATGCTTAACAGAACTTGATCTAAGGCTGCAAAACTCAGACGCTGCCCATATGGGTGAAGAGGATACTAGTACCAGAGCCACACGAAAAGTAATGTAAGTATATTTTTTTTATGGAACCAATTTATTTTACCTTACTGCAATCACCACTATCGATAATATTGTATGTTGGGGTTCCTGCCTCAAGTCTGATGTAGAACCACTAAATATTTCTCAAAAATGAATTCTTAAAGTAATGTGCAAAAAAAAAATCGTTATCCATCCAACCTTCTCTATAACGAATGCAATATTTTGAATATTAAACAGTTTTATATTACACAAATGCTCTGTAGATTTTTCGTCAATTTTAAGTTTGCTGAACTTGAACTTTTTGTTTCAGTCAGGGGTTATCAACCTTTGATATTTTACATATTTTTTTCATATAACTCATAAACCATAAAAGCTAGAACGCTGAAAATTGGTATAAATATAGACGAATATAAATCAGAGTTTCTCAAACATTTTTTAATAAGAAAAACATTTTATTTATGATAAATTTATATGTTTAACTGCCTATATTTCTAAAGTTTTTAAAAATATCGAAAAAACCCACATTTCCCTAGGAAGAGTATAATTTAATCGAATATATTTGTAATTGAATATACGCAAATATTTGATTTTTTCCCTGTCTAGAGTCAAATGATATTTTTATTGACAAACTTCAATAAAAAGTATCTCAATAGAGACGAAGTTGGGATATTATAGAAGAATCAGGAGCTTAAGGCACCTATAGGGCTTACAACCTGTCATCGGCTGGTTTACTTGATTACTTTATGCACGCAACGTTCACCAATTATGCATTCTTATTGAGTTCCCTTTTCAATGTCAATTTAGAAATTTCTATGTATTTGAATAATGTGTAACAATTCATCTGAAAATAAGACATTATTACTATTGCCATCTATGAGGTAACCTTTTTGTAACGCCATCTATTGAGTAACTGGTTTATTTGTAAACAATGAAAGCAACGGTCCTTATAAATGAGGTAAATGAGGTATAATTTAATGTAAAGTCATGTATATACTCTATCTAGAACATTGGAGAGTCCAACTTTTCACTCCATACAACAGTACTGGCAACACGTATGCTTTAATAGTTCTCCATCTTGTAATTATGTAGCTTTAGATCTCGGCCACACAGCAGGTTTTGTATTTTGTAGAAGGTGGAGCTCGCTATCTCAATCCTGGTCTTTTGGTCAAACCAGCACATGAATAAATTAGAATAAACAGGAAGTCATTAGAAGTTCAAATAGATTTGCATTGGCTTAAAATGATTCCAACACCAGAATACCAAAGTATGTTGTGGTGGATTATGAAAGTTTGCAAAAAAAAACTCTTTTGATATCGTTGAGTGTATCCCCTAATTAATCGACTAACACAAGTCTGATGCCATTGGCGCGGCGCTCCAGACTCGTGTAAGAAATCAAACTTTCAATTAAAAGTTTTCCCTCGGGATATATATTCACTGGACATTGCGTACTTTGTGGTTTTCAGAGGAAGATCGATAGAGTTGTACTTTTAAAAGGTCCATTCCCTCAAGGACCTCAGTCCGACGAAAATCGAATAATTGACATCTTGAAATATTCAAATTCATTTTTGAATAATTTGAAACCTTTGATGAACAAACTATTTTGACTGTTCACTTCTAATAATAAGAAACATTTATAAAAAGCAGTATTTCATTCAAACAATAGATTATATAAATAAAATCAAAGACAACTAACGGATACTGTCATCAGAAATACACAAATTCTGAAAGTTTCAGAACTCTGACTGGTCAGGATGTTAGTCAAAAATCGACTGTGAAAATCCAGTACAGACAAGTGTGGTAGAAGCAAATGATATAAAAAAATGGAAAGAATGTCATAGTATTAGGTATTTATGTGTTGTTGTGAAATAAATCTAGAAATGGTAGATAAATTCGTTTATCTGGGGTTCACTATTACCAACAAAGAAGAGTGTGAAACCGAAATCAGGAGAAGGATAGGATTGGCAAAAAGTATTATAACCAGTCTTAATAAAATTTGGAAAGACAGAAATATATCCAGCTAACCTGAAAGTGATGATTGTGCGAAGACTAGTGTTCTCTTTTTTCTTTTATGGAGTGGATTCATGGACACTACGGGCTAGAGATAGAGACAGAAGAAACACATTCGAAATGTGGTGCTGGAAAAGAATGCTGAAAATTACCTGGACAGCAAGAAGGACAAACATCTCTATTCCTAAAGAACTTCACATCACGGTGATATTGTCATCTCTATGTCTTGAACGGAAGTATTTTGGATACATAGCTCGTAGAGAGGATGACATCCTTGAATAATAATTTAATACTCAATTATTAATAGATTTTATAATTGAGTGATGAAGGGCTTCATGATAAAAGAGTACTTACATATAATCGGTATATTTTCAGTTAAAATGATTAACAAATATTACACTCTATAAAAAGATGTTCCGAGATGATGAGGTCGGGTCTAAATTAATATATTTCTTGAACAAGTTGCACACTGTACATGTGCGGCCGGTTGACGAGCGAATCACAGATAATATAAGTAAACTTGAGCGAATAAAGATTCGTGCTGGGGTCTCGGTTCAGCCACCGGTGTCCTTTGGTTGTCCTCGGGAATCTCCGTGAGAAACGATCTTACCCGACGAACGACGTCTTCCGTGGGGTAATCATATCACCGCCACAAGCTGAACATTTTCGGAAGACAGATCGCCGATGCCGAACAAGGCAAAATATTCCTGTAACGATACTCCATAGAGCCGTCCATCTGGCAGCTGATAGGACGACTTGGAGAGCAATGGTCCGCCCCAGGGTATACAATGGCCATGATCTTCAGCATTGAGAACGACGACTGGTAAGGTATGAGTTGATGTGACATGACTTACAGGGTTGACAATCATTCGATGGCTGGTAAGCATTATAAAAATAAACACAATCCAATGCTTGCTTGAACAGAAAAAAACAAAATCTAATAAAATATATTTGAGACACATGATTGAAATAATACAAAAAATATAATATAGTTACCCAGATAAGTCCTTCGAGGCAACCAAAGAAGTGTGTTAATTCCTGAAATAATAATAAAGATTGGTTTTCAGCATCTACCACCTGCTAAAACGAGATAAAAAATGGCTCGATCCCTGATTTATAAAGGTAATTAAAACGATTAACGGCAAATTGCTTCTAGGAAATTATACTTGCTTTTTCAAAAACAGGTCTCGGAAGTTTCTAGAAATCAGACAAGACATCTTCCCTTTTAGTCACGTATTTATAACTTTAATTGAAATTCAAGTTACAGTTGAGAAACCCCACCTCAAATACCGTTTAATGGGTTCAAAACAGAAGTTATCAAAGTTTATTTCATATGACCGCTTCAAAAGAGATATTTGTTGAATTTTTTCGCTTAATGGCAATCCGGAAAAATCAGAGTAACAAAGTCTTATACTCAATTAAAGGTTTATTTGGTAAACGTTATCAAAAGTAAAAGATCCCGCGGCTGGTTATACGAGCTCTGATAGTTTGAAAATATACGTCAGTTAAAAAAAAAAATAATAATATATTTTAAACAAATTTACTTAAGAATCTAGTGGTGCGAAAATATATAATATAACGACTCAAAGCGCTATGAAAACAAAGGTAGAAGGAATATTGAAAATATATTTTTTTTAAATACTCTAATGATATTATGTATCCCATTCTTTTCATATAACCTATATTATTCAAGACGCATTCATGATGGATATTCGTGCATTAGTGTATTGGCTTAGCATTCTAAATTTCCGTACTTTTTAAACGTATGCACTTTTATAAAATTACTTTATTTACTTTATTCCACTAATTTAAAGTGTTGAACACTGACGCGTTTCGCTCAAAGAGCATCTACTGAATGGAGTATGCACTTTTGTTTTCTTTTAATTTGCAAGGATAATCAAATATTTACCTTAATTGTCAGGGTAACCAAATGTTAACCTTAACTGTGTAACCCAACATTAAACTATAGTGTCCCTATACACTACTTATTTGTTGGGGTGGAACTCTTAGATGTTTAGTAAAAGATGAATGTTCTTTTACACTTTATTTTACAACACGTTCAATATATACAATATATAAATCAAGGTCAAATACTATTACAATTCACGGAGGTATTACTATCAACGGCGGAACGATGAATGACGCGCCGCGTGCCCATTCAAACACTACATATATACACACACAGACATGCTATCTCTTTCATTCCATATCTCACACTCCTCCACACTTAACCTCTGACATCCATCCCTTACACTGGCCTGCAGGGATAACCGATGTCCAGGATCGAGTGTCCAAGCGTTCCTCCATCCTGCCTCCAGGTAGCCCTCCCGATAACCTGAAACAAGAGGAAACACAACTTAGCATCCGAGGAGTGAACTGGGGTGTCCGGGTCCAAACTCAAGCAATCCATAAGCTTCAGAGTCGAGACCCACAAGAACTATGAGAACAACTTTCTACCCCCCATCTGACCACTTTACACTTGTGGTTCTTAATTGGTTAACATGCCTTTTCCATGTGTAACTAGTACCAAGAACATTTACCAAGTTAATTGCCTTCCCAATTTTCCTAGTAATCTGTCCCAAAACCCATGTTGGTTTGTTTACTACCCTGTAGTCTTTTACCCAACATTTTTGACCTGTTTTCAATTCCTTCCTCTCTCTCCCTCCATAATAATAATGCTGCCTCTTTTGGCTTTTTAACAAGTTATGTCCAATAATATCATCATTATCATTATTATCATTACAATTAAATTCAGGAATGAAAATGTCAAAATTCGTCCTTAGTTTTCTACCTAACATTAAAACTGATGGTTCAACCTTTGTTGAAACATGCGGAGAATTCCGATAATCAACTAAAAAATTATCAATTCTATTTACATAATCACTCATAAATTTTATATTATTTATTAATAATTTTTTTAAAAACATTTTACACGTTTTCACCGTGTTTTCCGCTTGACCATTGGAAGAAGGTGAAAATATTGGTGACGTTACATGTTTTATACCATGTTCAACACAAAAACTCTGAAATTGATTTGACATAAAAGCACTACCATTATCCGATACTATCGTTTTGACACATCCAAATTGACAAAATAATTTTTTTAATGCTTTAATGGTGCAAAACGCATTAATATTCTTCATTTCTAAGCATTCAATCCATTTTGAATATGCATCACATACAACAAGAAATGATTTACCAGCAATTGGTCCAAAAAAATCAATATGTATTCTCGTCCAAACCGACTCTTCCTTAGGCCAGCTTGTTAATACATTTTTTGGTTCCGATGCGGCAACTTTTGAGCATTCAAAACATTCACTAACTAATTCTTCAATGTCTTCATCAATTTTCGGCCAATAAACATAACCTCTTGCAAGACCTTTTGTCTTCACAATACCAAGATGAGATCTATGTAACATACCTAAAATTTTATCTCTCAAGCTTGACGGAATTACTACTCTATGATTCCACAAAATGCACCCTTTTATAATCGATAACTCATTTCTCTTTATCCAGAAATGCCACAAATCACTGTCTTTGTTAACTTTATCCGGCCATTTTGTCTGTAAACAAGACATAATACGCACTAACACATCATCACAACTAGTTGCCTCACTAATCTGCTCAATGTTTATACAAATTTGTTCACTGTCACATATTAAATTTAAATAATTGTCTGTCAAGTTATCACAACTATTATCTGGTTCACTAACCGGTACTCTCGATAAATAATCAGAACAATTATCTTTAGACTTAATTTGCAATCTATTTGCTGCTAACGTCGGTATATTCTTTTTTTCACTAAGAATTCTCGTCAGTGGTTGGCTATCACCCAATAAGGTGAATTTCCGAATAACATTCCTACCTATTATTACACTGTTGCCATTGTTTACTACGAAAAATTCAATCACCTGTTTGATATTGTTGTATGTTACTTCCATTATACACATACCAATACATTTTAAAATACTACCGTCGTATGATTTCAAAATACTTGTCGGTTTATTCAATTTATAATTTTTAAACTTCTTAAAATAAATATCTTTCGGAATTACACATACATTAGCACCTGTATCAATCATCGCGCGAATAATCTGACTACCAATACATATATTAATCATGAATGGATTTACAATTTCATTATTACCTTCCGTATTGCAAACAACATTTACGTTCGTATTATTTTCCATAGTAAAAATACTATTTTTGCTTTTACAAAACTGATCGTTTTTACATGCTTTCGCTATATGACCCATTTTTCTACACTTATTACACTTAAAATTTTTAAATTTACAATCTTTAATTAAATGACTATCAGATAAACATGCAAAACATTTTAAATTCCTATTACTAACATGCGGTGATACTGATCTATTCCATTTCTTATAAACTTCATTGAAATTCCTTCTATGTGCACTATTTTTATTATACCTACTATTCTGTTTACTTTCTATTTCACATATTTCTGATTTACAACTTTTTATCATATTTTTATTTTTTGATACCGATTCCAATACATTTGCATATTCAAGTATTTGAGAAAAACCCTTTTTCTCGTCCTCCAAATACAACTTTTCTTTTATTTGACTATTACACAAACCGATAATAAAAATATCTTTCAAAGATTCTTCCAGACGATCATTAAATTGACATTTAACACTACGCTCTTTTAATTTACAAGCAAACTCTTTTACTGATTCATGTTCAGACTATTTCATACAATAAAATTTTTCTCTCTCAATATACGGAGAAACAGTTTCATTACAAAAATTATCCAAATGATCAAATAATTTCGACAATTTTTCTTCAGTAACTTTTCTTGGTACACACAAGTTTTGTAATAAAACAAAAGTTTTTTCAGACAAAGAGGTTAAAAATATTGCTCTCTTCCTTGATTCAGACATTTTTTCATCATCAGCTATGATGAATTGCTCAAAACGTACCTGAACACACTCCACAAATCACTCTCGTGACTGAAAAGCGGTAGATTCCTTTGTTCCATATTACCGAAAAAAGAATACCTACAGACAAGAAAAGAAAAATACACTTATCTTAACTCGATCCTGTCCAGTCGCTTGAACCTGCACTACGGCCCAACCCTGTCTCTGCAGAAGTCGTCTCTGTCGAATCCTGGTCTTCCAGCTCTCTGGTCCTCTTCCGTTGCCTCTGCTCGACGCTCGTTCACAGCAAGCAGCCCATCCTCTTGTCCAATCCTTGTGGTCCCCTGGTCCTCTCTGATTCTCGTTCCCGTTGTCCTTCCTGGTCTTCCTTGGTCCCCTCTGGTCCCCTTGAAGTCCAGTCCAAAATCTCCCGAAGTCGTATCACTCCCGAAGACTCCTGTCTTCCTCAGCCAATACTGCTTCCTTGAAGATCTTTTCGTACCGTGTCTCTATACACCTGTACGATCTCGTACCTCCAATTTTTTTTCCAGTGAAAAAAAATTATTGTCGTCTGTGTCGCCGAAAAATTTTTTCTTCTCGAAAAAATTCAAAATCTTCTGCGTAGATTTGTTCCAGACTGCGCCAGTATAGTGTCCCTATACACTACTTATTTGTTGGGGTGGAACTCTTAGATGTTTAGTAAAAGATGAATGTTCTTTTACACTTTATTTTACAACACGTTCAACATATACAATATATAAATCAAGGTCAAATACTATTACAATTCACGGAGGTATTACTATCAACGGCGGAACGATGAATGACGCGCCGCGTGCCCATTCAAACACTATATACACACACAGATATGCTATCTCTTTCATTCACATATCTCACATAAACTTGTACTAAATATTACATATATTGACTTTCAAAGATAATGTAAATGTATTCCGACACTGCTTAGTGGAATAGTTCTTATGTTGGGTGTTGGAACTGGTAAATTGTCTTCATATTTGTATGAGCTGATTCTGCTAATCCAACTGTCGATTCGTTCATGAGAATTCAATTCTCTGAATGAATCGACATTATTAAGCCAAGATGCGTGTACGAAGGAAAATTTTGTATGGCGTAGTGGACTTTTTGCATGCTAATAACACCAACTAGAGGCCTCGCAGCATATACGTTCCCATACATGGATTTACTCAGAATTCGGAGAAGAATATTTAATATGAGTTTTATGTGTGGGTGTGTGTGTGTGTGTGTGTGTGTGTGTGTGTGTGTGTGTGTGTGTGTGTGTGTGTGTGTGTGTGTGTGTGTGTGTGTGTGTGTGTGTGTGTATGTGTGTGTGTGTGTGTGTGTGTGTGTGTGTGTGTGTGTGTCCCCTTATAACATTTGATCCGCTCAATTTACAGAGCCCAAATTTTCAGAATATATAAAAAGTTATAGGCCTACAAAACTTTTATACTCAGAATTGTAAATTTTTGTTTCAGTCAGGGGTTACTAACTTTTGAAATTTAGGTTTATTTTTCCATATATCTCAGAAACCATAAAAGCTAGAACGCTGAAAATTGGTATTAACATGGACAAATACAAAATCTCAAATAAAGTTTTTTTTTTAAATTCCAGGATTTTTTATTAAGAAAAATATTTTTTTTATGATAAATTTATGAGTTTAACTGCCTTTATTTCCATTTTTTTTTAAATATCGAAAAAAGCCGAAACACCCCAACTAGAAAATTAAATTTTCTATAAAAAATATTATATTATTTGTGATAGCACATCTCAATTTTTTTTAACAATTTTTATAAAAATTGAATTAAGTGACGACATTGCTTCATATAATTTGTATGGTAGTAGCCTACACACAATATGTAAGAAGACTTAATAGTTTGATAGGTACTTAATCTCCAAACATACATACAGAACCATCATGCTGTTTTCATATTCCGGGTAGGAAAAGAGGACTGACCTCCATACTGTCCTATCTTGACATACATACCAACATGTGTTAAAATTTTCAATAATTTGGATTTATGGGTTTATAGTTTGATTTTTATTCTTCAACTATACATACTATCGCTATCGACAGTTGGATCTCATGTGTTACATGCAACTAGTGTTATAATTAAGTATCCTCTTGTAAAAATTTGCCAGTGCAAGTATATTTTTAATTGTCTAGATTGTATTATTAATTGTACTATTGTTGCACTATTTCATTAATGTTCTTCTGTTTTTTTATAGTAAAAACACATTTGAAGAACCCATACGGTAGTGAACTCATTCCTTTACATTCTATAAAATCGTGTTTGAACACTCTGAAGATGGCCATCCATTGACTGTCACAAGTAAGTATAAAAAATAATTAATATATAACAGAAAACTAAGTGCAATTAAGTAAAATAGTTTTAAAAACAGTGTGATGGTGGTTAAGACGTACACTTACCAGGTTTTAGTTCAAGTTTTGAATTCCATCCAAGATTCCCACTGTAATCTATAGGAAGAAAGTTATTGTTGTAAAGTAATGAAACCAAAGCCGATTATGTGACCACAAAAATTAGAATAATCCATTGAGACTCCTAATTGATAGTGAAAAGGTAAACCTGACCTCCAAAGGGTTCCCACAGGTAAATCGTCCGTATCTTTAGTCTTTGGTAAATAAATAAGCTTCCCATTGATAAGTGCCTAATTAACATCAAAACACCTGACGTGATTGATATTGATATCAAAAGCTTTGATAACCGTCTTAGATTAAACCATAATAAGCAAGGGCTATTTAAATGCAAGGAAACATAAGACTACATTTCTATGAAATAATTGAGTGAATACTTCCTTAATGCTTGCACGTTCTGGAAAATTGTATTTTTAATGTTTGTTTATAGAAAGAAAAAAATAATAATTATACTTTTCAAGAAGACATTGTTAAACTTTAAAATAGAATAGTGTTTTTAACAATATTTTTAGTACCGAACAATCATGGAAAAACTATTTACAAAAAATATACCTACTTTCAATTTTTATACATAAAATGCTTCATGGCATGATACAAAAAATCTAGAAAAAATCTAAAAAATAAAGAAAATCAGAAATAATATGACAAAAGAAACAGAGAAGATATTAGATTAGACAAATGTCTCAACGCAGAATTCTCTAATGTATAATGGGCTTAAATTATAATATGAAAGCATGCCGAGGTAAATAAAGGAGAAAAAGAGTTTTGATCTTTTTAAAAAATATATTACTATAGATTAGGCTATATATTATAATGCATTATTTATATATTATTGGCTTAGAATAGTGCTTCCACTCTGTTCTATTAATGTTTTCGAGTGTCCCGTAAGAGCCGGGTAATCGGAAATACAACAGGCAACAATATCATCTCAAATAGTTCAGCAATGAGGTTCACCACCCATTCTGAATGTAGTGCCTTTTAGGTGAGACGAGACTGGTGTGTGGGTATACACAGACGTGTTGTGCTCCCTTTTATAAGCATCACTACCGCATACCTTTCGCTGGTTACCCCACTTTGTGGGATATGCCGTGATGGTATGTATGTATGTATGTATGCATAGATAATAATAATAATAATAATACATTTATTGAGCAGAAGAAGTTACATACAAATACAAGATATAAAAAATAAAATAAAAATAAATGAAAACAACCTCTCCAACTCAAAAGGACCATGCTCAGCTATGTTGCAGGAGGACAAGCCCCCTGCAGCTGATTTTCAGCATGATCCTAATGCTTACATATTTGAATTAAAATTTCAAAAATGCCCCAAAACTATAACGAAACAAAATACTTACATAAATCAAAAACGCACTCATATAATACATAATACATACACAGATTGATACATATAAACCCACACACACACATTCACAAAAACATCTTACATACTTCACACTATGATTGCGAGGCCAGAAGCATCGCTCGACATTTCTTCTTAAAAATGTGGATATTTTCCGCTGCTTTTAGTGGTGGAGGCAAGTCATTCCAGCATTTAGTTGCAGCGTATTTGAAGCAACCTTCAAACGCTGCCCCTCCATGCCTAGGAATGAGCAATAAGAAGCTTCTGGCTCTCGTACCATAGTTGTGAACAATTTCAGACCATTCCAATCGTTCGAACAAGTATTCAGGTTTCTTATTAATAAATAATAAATAATACTACGTTATCTTATTTTTACGTATCACATAACAAACCTACATTTATAATGGAATATTATGTTTTTTTTTTCTTTTGAATTACTAGTATTGTATTCGTTTCGTGATTGAACTGTATGGCGTTCAATTTTCTTTTCCTTTCTCATAGTAAATATTGCATAATGGAATGTTTGCTTAACAACTATCGATGTATTTTTTTTTCTTACGTAATCTATGCATTTCCTAACGATTCGCAAGAAATATTTTATTCCTTGTGTAAATAATTACTTTCAGTACGAGAATAATTTATGTGTTGTAGGAAATGTCTTTTTATTGGTATAAAAATATACATTACGAATCTTCTTTGTTTCCTGTCAAAAATGAACAACGCAAATAATATCAGAGATGATTCCTATTATTTTCTTGTGACATTTTTCTCATTATATATAATAACACCCCTTTTTCACGACCCTTATTCGCAAGGATAGTTTTCCGACGGAAGATGTGAACATGAACAATTCATATTATGAAAAAAACATTTATTATATGTATGCGACTCAAAAAGTTTGAAGTGAGTATTCGAAAGTGCGAAATATTGTTATTAGTTTCAGTTTTTTTTTTTAAATGAATATGTCCTTGTTAAACAATGACATATACATCTTCCTACGTTCCCTAAAATAATCATAAATGCTTGTGCTATAGGTGAATGAAATTTTTCGAGGCAGGATTCGAACTCGCGACCACTGGATTACTAACTCAATGCGCGAACCTCTCTGCCATCGAGCCATCTAAAGAATTAATTTGTAGTGAATTATTTTGACGATGTGCCTTGCACGAAATGCATCGATAATCGGTTAAATTTAATATAACAGAAACCAAGTATTTTTTTATTACAAATGTATTGAGTACAAATGCAAATGATTGGTCGCAACAAAAAAACACAGCTGAGATTTTCAAATTTTCTTCCAATTGAATTAAAAATCTACTTCATAAGCCTTATAGTTTTTTTTAGTACTTGCAATAAAAAAATGAAGAAGGGTTTTATAAAAATGTAATTATAAAGAAAAGTATTAAACAAAATCAAATTTCAAAAATATATATATTTCAAGACATATTTTGAGGCTACTGGGGAAACGATATTCAAAGTTTAGCCCACTATAAGCTCTTGAATATACGTAAAACTTTTTCTAAATATTTTTAATGAATCCATTTTACACTAATTCGGACATGTGTATCTATTTTCTTCATTGAAGAAATAAAGGAGACTCTCTAACATAATGAAACTATGAATTTAATCAAGCCATTACTCTTCCTGAATGTTGCTGTGTTATTACGAATCAGCCCACACTAACATCCTGTCCTTTTTTTCTCTCCAATGGCGCTCTAGCCTCTAATATCTCACATCTTAAGGACATCGAAGTTGCTAATATAATATGTATTCAGAGCCTAATGAGTTTCACAGAAATAATAATAATATATTATACTATTTTTGTCCGTTTCATTTACAAAAAGGCCGCTTATATTTCAACAAAGAATATTCGTTAACAATAAATATAACATGTTATCTTATGATTTCCGTTGGAAATATAAATGTTTAATGGACTGTGCAGAACCAAATAATTTGGAGTCTCGATAGTACAGCAAAGTAATTAATGGAGCAAAGTCCAGTTGCTGTATGAATAACGCAAAAAGCGCGCACATGTGACAAGGTTTACGCCAGTCTAAAGCGTGATTAACAAAAGAGTATTATTATAAACCGTGACTATCTTTAGTAGTTTTTTTTTATTTAGTAGACGTCAATTTAGTTTAGATCGAGAGGTTGTTAAACGCTTGACTAACGCGTCATTGGACCAAATGTCATTCAAAAGTGGCGGATACTTTGGCATATGAAACGACGCGTATTTCAGATTGAGAGATAATTTTAACACTCGAAGACTTAAGACATATTATAATATATAAAAAATATATGGTCCTTTTAAAAATGTATAGGATAGTGATTTTTAAAGAAAATATCTAATTAATAAATTAACAGTGTGAAAGATAATTGAAATTTTCAAACCAGACATGGGTTCATACAAAATTTCTAATACTATATTAGTAATAAATTTCTAATACTACATTTCGAATACTATTATTTCTAATACTAAATTTCTAATAATATATTAGTAGATATATCAAAAATATCACGTACATGAATATTCTGAAACACATATTACTACTTGAATCAATTTTGTTTGTATATTTTGTACAAAAGAAGCAAAAATATTTTATTTATAGTAATATATATTCACTTGCCATTTTTCAACAATCCAAATAAGGTTTATTTAATTTTTGTTAGTATTTGTATAACCACACTTATGTTTGCTTGTGCGTAAGTTTTCCTTGGTGCATTTAAATAATAATACGTAATTTAAATATCGTTTTTCCTTGTTATTATCAATCGTAATAGTGTTCAAATTGACTAAACACGGCACAACATGGTGCTTGTTTTGATCTTCCCATGTCAGTTATCCAAAGATTATATGCATTTATCTATGTTTTGACTTTGAAATCCTTCCTCCTTGAACTGAAGATCGAGGCTACACTTCCCGAATTTACTTGAGGCTTTAAGTTGCTTGGATTGTGAGATATATCGTTGTTTTGCTTGTGGTGGCAATTGATATTACGCAATAGGTTAGTACGGAAATGGCCGAGCAGAGGGTTCGGGTATCTTCGTAGCATTGGAAGTGGTATATAAAGACATAAAGGTACCGGGTCGCGTATTTACCTTTCCGTGTTGATTAGGAGGCAAGTACTGTCTCGAATTAGACACTTGTTTGATGCGTTAATGCACTTAAATACTCGTGTTGAATTCAAGGCAATTAATTATTGAATATGGAACATACATATATAGCCATGAAGTTCGCGCGCTCTTTCGTTTCACTCACATTTCGTCTGTTACTGTCACATTAATATTTTTTTCACAGATTATATGGTAGAAATCAATAATTGTGTTTAAAGTCTTAAAGTAATAAAGAACTTAAAATTGGTATTTTGGACAATTTTAAACTTGTAAATTGTTAGTTATCCAGTGGTCGCGAGTTCGAATCCTGCCACGACCGATCTCGTTCACCTCTAGCACAAGCATTTATGTTTAGTTTAGGGAATGTATGAGGATGTGTATGTACCTACTTATTTCAGGGACATATTCATTATTGTTAAAAAAATAAGACAGTCGTGTTCATCGTCTTGAAGACTTGCTTGTCATTTTTATCGATGTTATTAAATAATAATTTTAAAAATAAACATAAAAATATTTAGTAATAGAAATGAGTATTCTTTATTTTTCAGCGTTTTTCGATATAATGTTAAGAAAATAAGAGCGTTTATTTGTTATTTATTCCTTGATACTTAAACGTGTCAAGCACAGGAAGAACACCGACAATGAAGTAGAACGATTAGAAGCAAAAAGAACAAAAACTCGAGAGAGAGAAAAGGATACTTGAAATTTTGTTTCAACTTTAGTGAGGGGAAATGTTTTATTAAAGATGCTTATTAAAACTGAGTTATGGTTGGAACTGACAACTGATTTTCTCTCAAAGGGCATTGTTGAACTTAATAGCTATTTTTATTCTGGGTGACCTTTAAAATATGAAAACAATACGCGAGTAAAAATTTAAAATGATATTTTTCGCAACCTACTCTTTCACAGTGATCGAGATGATTTTTTGAAATGATGCCCCTGTCTAAGATCAAGAGGAAAGAAAAAATCTTTTCATTATTAATACAAAAAAATAAAAGCTACACTCACTTAAATTGTTGTATATTCAACATATTGTAAACCATACCAGCAGTTTGTGTCTGGGATCCTTTATCGTTTGAATCATTATTAAAATAGAATTTAAAAAGGTTCATATTATAAAATATTTAAAAAAGACTTAGTTTAACAAAAAAGCTTACCATGTCCTGATAATGCCCTGGTAAGAGGATATAATATAAAGCATTGGACACCTGTCCTGAAGGAAGAAAAAGCAGAAGGAGACCTAGGAAGAGATAGCTGGACGACATTGAGAGAGGTATAAGAGCGATCGGACAGACAAATTGGAGGAGACTTGCTGTCGACAGGGCGGGATGGAGGCAGTTTCTTAAGGAGGCCAAGGCCCACACCAGGCTTTAGCGCCATTGCTGATGATGATGATGAAGAGGATATAATATTTCCTTCCTTATTGAACATAGGTAGGAAAGAGGTTAATCTGGCACCTGGGAGTGGTTGCGTTTATCAGTGCGCATCCCTTTTCTATACGTGAAAATAGCAGATTTTAGTATAATTTATAAAGTGATCACGTAAACCAGTCGATGACAGGTCGTAAGCCCTGTAGGTGCCTTGATTTCCCGGTTCTCCTACAATAAATATTCCAACTTCGTCTCTATTGAGATAATTAAAAATCTGTTAAAAAAGATTTTAGTATAATTTGTAACTTTGTAAATCATTTTTGTGCTCGTATACCATCCATCTGATTACAATGAAACTTGGTGATTTTTTCAGCGCACACCCGGGAAAATTTTTGAAAAGAGTTTTTTTTTTAATTTTTTATATATTTCAGAAACAGAAAGAACATATTTCATAAACGGATGAATTTAATAGGTACGAATAACATAGAAGTACAAATAATATTGAAATTATGTTTAAATCTGCAATTTTCACACATAAAGAGGATGCGCACTAGATAAAGCAACCGCTCCCGCGTGCCAGACTTATCCTTTTCATAACTATATTCAATAAGACAGAATATATCAAAAAACCAACCATTAAAAATGATTTATCGAAAAAGATCTGGTATCTCTGAGACTATAGTATTTTAAGTTATATCAATAATTTAAATAGACCTGTCATTCTGTGTCATACAATTCACTCCATCCCAAACACATTTGTTTTTTTTTGTCATTCGTTCGTTTAGTATGCCTCAACTACCTCGAGGCAGTCAGTTTTATTAGGTACTTTAAATATCATCAAAATATAACATTTTTTAGCTATGAAGTTCACCATCCATTCTGAATTTAGTATCTTTTCGTGAGAGACGAGACTGGTTTGTGGGCGCTATACACGCATGTGACGTTTTTCATATAATGCACACCCGCACACTTGTTGCATGTGACCATACGTTGTGGGATATTTTCATTCATTTCTACCAGGAAGGTAGAAATGAATGAAAATGTTGCATTTTCTCCGTATATATCTACATTTTTAAAGTCTTCTCATATAAAGACGACTTTCTTTAAAAAAATAATTATATAAAGCCTAACCTATTGATTATATTATCTCATTCGTATTAAGATACTTCCTTAAAGGTTTTCATATTATACGAAATAGAATTCCCCTTTGAAGAAACCTGAAGGAGTTATTCATCAAAACATCTTCACTGAATGCAGAATATATTTCGGGTTGAAAAAACATGAAAGAGATGGGAGGGAATAGGAATATGGAGGTATGTTAGCTACTGTTTAGTGATGTGAGAGACCTAATCAAAACATGTGATATTTTTCCTGTTATTCTCAAATATGAAAAGAAAGATATTCTAAATATGTGTTTCACTGAACGTTCAACGTTTCAAAAAACATACCTACTCGTTTTGGTTGTATTACATTCATTTGAGATGGAAAAATATGGAAAAACAGTGAGAGTCCACATCACAAGAGGCAGCAAACTCTACAAACAGACACCCGTGGCCTTCTAAGAAGCTTGAACCACATCGCTCCTCCTTAGCGCTTTTGTCCCGTTTCTATCGGGGTACGCTTTGACCATGATCCTGGAATTGGCGAATCTGGTTATTACATTGAAGCGACTGCCATCTGACCTTCGTAACCCTTAGAAAGGGGGACTAGACAAATTGGATCATGTCTACACATAACTAGTGATATAAATCCGCACATAGATTTTATGGAAATCCAGAGGTGCGTGCCCTGTCCGGATTCGAACCATCGACCTCACGCATGTAAGGCGACGACTGGGCTTGAACCACATACGATAATGTATGAGACGATGCATGAATGTTGATGAGGTTCTGTGACTCATCAAGGATTCGGTTCTCTGTGCCTACCCTATGACAAGATATATGGCAAGATTCGAAAAATGAATTTGTAGGTTAAACACATTTCAACTTCCTTGATATATTTGCAATCTGTTTCTAAAGACCCTGTGCCATCGTCCTGTGTTCGACTAGCAGCAGAGAAGACATAATATATGTCTAATTATATTTTTTCTCGCGTTACCTTGTTGAAAATACATACAAGGCTGATAAGAGGCGAACTATAAATAAAGGCCGGTCAAGGAAATGCTGGCGCGTTCACATAAATTGAATCGCGAAGGATGTAGAAGTAAAAATAACAGATTTGAATGATATGTCAGTCTGCGTCTGGCTTTGGTTTCTCTCTGACTAACCCAATAAAAGAATTGCCTGATGGTAAAGTATTATCTGGAAAATTTTACAGTTCTGAGCTGGAAATAGTGAGTTCTTGGGAGAAACAGTAATAAAAATGAGAATTTAATTCGTATTGTAGATAAAACCTAAGCCCCGTTTGTAAAATAATTTTGTGTAGAGTAATGGACTTTTTGCATGGTTGTTTCAACTTTGAAATCAAAAAACACCAACATGAACACAGAATTTCAAGTGGAAAATTTTGTAATATCTTTTAACAATAATAACTTTTGATCCGCTTCATGTCCAAAGACTAAAATTTCAAAAAGTATATAAAATTTTAAGCCTACAAAACTTTTATACTACGAATTTGAATTATTGTGCCAATCAGGGGTAATTAACATTATATTTTTAGTTTTTATTTTCATATCTCTCTAAAACTTCATGAGTTCCAGGGTTACTCAAACTTGTTCATTAATAAAAAAATACGACAAATTAAAGTAGCTCAATTTCCAAAAAAACTTGAAAATACATGTAATCAATGAATTACCTACACCAACAAGATTATTTAATTTTCTATAATTATATCAGTACATATTAAACTTTTTTAAACATTTTTTTGTAAAAATTGAATTTACACACAATTTGTATGGCAAAATAAATAAGTAATATCTTCTAGTACTTAATTTTTGATACTTCATATATATCATCAAGCTATCAATCTATACGGGGTAGAAAAAAAGGACCGAATTTCATACAATTTGTATAGCAAAATATCTTCAAGCACTCATTGTTTAATACTTCATACATACCATCAAGCCATTTATCTATAAGTACGAGGCAGAAAAAATGGACCGAATTTCACACAATTTGTATGACAAAATATCTTTTTATTTATTATTTGTAAGTAATATCTTCAAGTACTTATTGTTTGATGCTTCAAACATACCATCAAGCCATTTATCTATACGGGGTAGAAAAAAAGGTCTGAATTTCACGCAATTTTAAACTGACATATATGTTTTTTACTCTCCACACTATGGAATAGGGGAGAGTCATGATTTCGCAAAATTTAAGCGTATTTTTTTACATCAATTTCTCAATGGGTATCATGAAGAGAATGCACACTATGAGTCTATTCGTCGTGATGTGTTTGTGTGTATGGCGTATACGCCGTACGCCGTACGCCGTAGCATTTATCTTTTTTGTGTCCTCTCTACAGCCCAAACTATAAGTCCGATCGACTTCATATTAACATCATATGTGTAAAGTGCAAAGACCTAGAGCTGATTAGTTTTCCATAGACAACTTTTGATTTCTTCTCTATGAATTCATCATTTACGTTGTTTTTTTTTTTATGTCCTCTCTGCAGCCCAAACTATAAGTCCGAATGACTTCATATTGATATCACATGTGTTAAGTCCATAAACTTAGAGCTGATTAGTTTTCCATAGACAACGGTTCATTTTTTCCCAATGTTTCTTAATGATTTCATCTATTAAAACTGAAAAAATGCTCTCACGACCTGAAAATTAGAGATATTTTAATTTGGTTTCAACTTTTTATACAACACCAATAATCTTCACAAAATTGTATTCAAAGTTGGTCAATGTTAAAAGAAAAATATTCAACGGTTTCAAAAATTATATTTTATTTAATGGATATTTGTATGAAACTTATATGTAACAAGAGAATTTTTTTATATTTGGCAATGTTCAGTTCATTGATTTCATATTGATATAAGAATATTAATAGCTTGAACTTAGAACTGATGAGCTTTCCATAAATAACAAAAAATTTCTTCATATGATATCACGTGTCAAAATGGTTAAAATGCTCTCGCGTTCTTTAAAACAAAATTTATCTGCTTTTTTTAAAATATTTCATACAACATAAGCATTCTTCACTATACTGCATTAATAGTTTGTCTATCTTAACATAAAAATATACTATCGGAAGAAAATTTATATTCCTGGTAGTAACATTAAGTATGAATAAAAATGTAATAAGATAAATTTCTATGTATGGAAAAGTTCAGTAATTTGATTTCATGTTATAATGTAAAGAGCTTGAACATTGAACTGATTAGCTTTCCATAAATAAAAAAAAAATTCTTCATATGATATCACGTGTCAAAATTTTGAAAATGCTTTCGCGTCCTTTAAAACAAAATTTATCTGCTTTTTTTAAAATATTTCATACAACATAAGCATTCTTCACTATACTGCATTAATAGTTTGTCTATCTTAACATAAAAATATACTATCGGAAGAAAATTTATATTCCTGAAAGTAACATTTAGTAATAAAAATGTAATTAGATAAATTTCTATGTATGGAAACGTTCAGTAATTTGATTTCATGTTATAATGTAAAGAGCTTGAACATAGAACTGATAAGCTTTCCATAAATAACAAAAAATTCTTCATATGATATCACGTGTCAAAATTTTGAAAATGCTCTTGCGTTCTTTAAAACAAAATTTATCTGACTTTTTTAAAATATTTCATACAACATAAGCATTCTTCGCTATACTGCATTAATAGTTTGTTTATCTTAACATAAAAACATACTATCGGAAGAAAATTTATATTCCTGGTAGTAACATTTAGTATGAATAAAAATGTAATTAGATAAATTTCTATGTATGGAAAAGTTCAGTAATTTGATTTCATGTTATAATGTAAAGAGCTTGAACGTAGAACTGATTAGCTTTCAATAAATAACAAAAAATTTCTTCATATGATATCACGTGTCAAAATGGTTAAAATGCTCTCGCGTTCTTTAAAACAAAATTTATCTGCTTTTTTTAAAATATTTC
This sequence comes from Molanna angustata, assembly GCA_963576475.1. Lineage (NCBI taxonomy): Eukaryota > Metazoa > Arthropoda > Insecta > Trichoptera > Molannidae > Molanna > Molanna angustata. The sequence continues at coordinate 36,363,828 of OY754969.1, read as the reverse complement.
ATACAACATAAGCATTCTTCACTATACTGCATTAATAGTTTGTCTATCTTAACATAAAAATATACTATCGGAAGAAAATTTATATTCCTGAAAGTAACATTTAGTAATAAAAATGTAATTAGATAAATTTCTATGTATGGAAACGTTCAGTAATTTGATTTCATGTTATAATGTAAAGAGCTTGAACATAGAACTGATTAGCTTTCCATAAATAACAAAAAAATTCTTCATATGATATCACGTGTCAAAATTTTGAAAATGCTCTTGCGTTCTTTAAAACAAAATTTATCTGATTTTTTAAAAATATTTCATACAACATAAGCATTCTTCGCTATACTGCATTAATAGTTTGTTTATCTTAACATAAAAACATACTATCGGAAGAAAATTTATATTCCTGGTAGTAACATTAAGTATGAATAAAAATGAAATAAGATAAATTTCTATGTATGGAAAAGTTCAGTAATTTGATTTCATGTTAAAATGTAAAGAGCTTGAACATAGAACTGATTAGCTTTCCATAAATAACAAAAAATTTCTTCATATGATATCACGTGTCAAAATGGTTAAAGTGCTCTCGCGTTCTTTAAAACAAAATTTATCTGCTTTTTTTATAATATTTCATACAACATAAGCATTCTTAACTATACGACATTAATAGTTTGTCTATCTTAACATAAAAATATACTATCGGAAGAAAATTTATATTCCTGGTAGTAACATTTAGTATGAATAAAAATGTAATTAGATAAATTTCTATGTATGGAAAAGTTCAGTAATTTGATTTCATGTTATAATGTAAAGAGCTTGAACATAGAACTGATTAGCTTTCCATAAATAACAAAAAAATTCTTCATATGATATCACGTGTCAAAATTTTGAAAATGCTCTCGCGTTCTTTAAAACAAAATTTATCTGCTTTTTTTAAAATATTTCATACAACATAAGCATTCTTCACTATACTGCATTGATATTTGTCTATCTTAACATAAAAATATACTATCGGAAGAAAATTTATATTCCTGGTAGTAACATTTAGTATGAATAAAAATGTAATAAGATAAATTTCTTATGTATGGAAAAGTTCAGTAATTTGATTTCATGTTATAATGTAAAGAGCTTGAACATAGAACTGATGAGCTTTCCATAAATAACAAAAAATTTCTTCATATGATATCACGTGTCAAAATTTTGAAAATGCTCTCGCGTTCTTTAAAACAAAATTTATCTGCTTTTTTTTAAATATTTCATACAACATAAGCATTTTTCACTATACTGCATTAATAGTTTGTCTATCTTAACATAAGAATATACTATCGGAAGAAAATTTATATTCCTGGTAGTAACATTAAGTATGAATAAAAATGTAATTAGATAAATTTCTATGTATGGAAAAGTTCAGTAATTTGATTTCATGTTATTATGTAAAGAGCTTGAACATTGAACTGATTAGCTTTCCATAAATAACAAAAAATTTCTTCATATGATATCACGTGTTAAAATTTTGAAAATGCTTTCGCGTCCTTTAAAACAAAATGTATCTGCTTTTATTAAAATATTTCATACAACATAAGCATTCTACACCATACTGCAATAATAGTTTGTCTTTCTTAACATAAAAATATACTATCGATAGAAAATTTCTTTTCCTGGTAGTAAAATTTAGTATGAATAAAAATGTATATAATAAGATAAATTTCTTATGTATGGAAAAGTTCAGTAATTTGATTTCATGTTATAATGTAAAGAGCTTGAACATAGAACTGATTAGCTTTCCATAAATAACAAAAAATTTCTTCATATGATATCACGTGTCAAAATTTTGAAAATGCTCTCGCGTTCTTTAAAACAAAATTTATCTGATTTTTTTAAAATATTTCATACAACATAAGCATTCTTCGCTATACTGCATTAATAGTTTGTTTATCTTAACATAAAAACATACTATCGGAAGAAAATTTATATTCCTGGTAGTAACATTTAGTATGAATAAAAATTTAATTAGATAAATTTCTATGTATGGAAAAGTTCAGTAATTTGATTTCATGTTATAATGTAAAGAGCTTGAACATAGAACTGATTAGCTTTCCATAAATAACAAAAAAATTCTTCATATGATATCACGTGTCAAAATTTTGAAAATGCTCTCGCGTTCTTTAAAACAAAATTTATCTGCTTTTTTTAAAATATTTCATACAACATAAGCATTCTTCACTATACTGCATTGATATTTGTCTATCTTAACATAAAAATATACTATCGGAAGAAAATTTATATTCCTGATAGTAACATATAGTATGAATAAAAATGTAATAAGTTAAATTTCTTATGTATGGAAAAGTTCAGTAATTTGATTTCATGTTATAATGTAAAGAGCTTGAACATAGAACTGATGAGCTTTCCATAAATAACAAAAAATTTCTTCATATGATATCACGTGTCAAAATTTTGAAAATGCTTTCGCGTCCTTTAAAACAAAATTTATCTGCTTTTATTAAAATATTTCATACAACATAAGCATTCTACACCATACTGCAATAATAGTTTGTCTATCTTAACATAAAAATATACTATCGATAGAAAATTTATTTTCCTGGTAGTAAAATTTAGTATGAATAAAAATGTATATAATAAGATAAATTTCTTATGTATGGAAAAGTTCAGTAATTTGATTTCATGTTATAATGTAAAGAGCTTGAACATAGAACTGATTAGCTTTCCACAAATAACAAAAATTTCTTCATATGATATCACGTGTCAAAATTGTCAAAATGCTCTAACGTCCTTTAAAACAAAATTTATCTGCTTTTATTAAAATATTTCATACAACATTAGAATTCTACACCATACTGCATTAATAGTTTGTCTATCTTAACATGAAAATATACTATCGTTAGAAAATTTATATTCCTGGTAGTAAAATTTAGAATGAATAAAATATTTCATTGTCAATATTTGTGGTGTGGAGAGTTTAGTGTTGGCCACAACCCACGCGTTTTTATATAAGTACATAAACAAAATATCTTAAAATATTCAATTATTTGGTTTCAAGGTTTTATACTTTGGTATGTATATAATCTTCAACTATAGGTATATGACATCTCGTGTGTTACATGCAACTAGCCTTATTCCAAATAAGTCAATTTTGCTTTGTAAACGACTAGATGGGTGGTGGCAGAGCGGTTAGCGCGCTGGGTTAGTAATGCAGTGGTCGGGAGTTCGAATAATACTGCAACGATCGATTTCGTACACATAATAGCATAGTAGTTTTTCATAGTTTTGAGATTGTATTAGGATGTATATGGACTAAGTATAAGGTCATATTCATTTTATAAAAACAAAAAAAATCAACTAATTGATGAAGTTAATATTACAATTATATATATATTTTAGATAACGTAAAATAAAAATTGGTACATAAATCTCACTAAACTGATTTCAACCCGATGATTGTTGGAGACCGCACCCATTTATTGTATATAGTTTTATTGTTAATTTGCAAACCGCGCCATTAAACTACGAGGCGAACCGCCATTTGAACCAGCTATTGTGAAACCATAATGATTACCACTCTCCATATACATATTAACTATTATGATATTTTAATATCATTATCAACTATTTAAAACCACAAAAACCATGAATATAATACAATAATGGGCATGTTATGTGCTAAATTTTATTATATTTTGTTAAATCTGGACGTTATTCGAATGGCCGACCAAAAAAATTGGCAAATCGACATGCATTCTTCATATTATTTAATTTTTATTTATTATAAATTTATAAAATAAATTTTATTTCAGCATTTTGATATACATATAATACAAATAATAAAACAGAAAAAAATTTTAACCTATTTTTGACATCTTTTTAACATCTCAATAGAGACGAAGTTGGAATATTATGGAAGAACCAGGAACTCAAGGAACCTACAAGGTTTATGACCTGTCTTCGGCTGGTTTACATGATCACTTTATGCGTTTGCGCAACGTTCACCAATTGTGGCTTCTTATTGAGTTTCCTTGTCAATGCAATTTTGAAAGTTCTATATATTTTTATAATGAGATGAACGTTTTAAAATAATATATTTTTAGTATTGCCATCTATGATGTAACGAAGAAACCTTTTTTTAACGCCATCTATAATATTGAGAAGTATTTTTTTTTGTAAACAATGAAAGCAAAAATCCTTACCAACAAGTATGTTAATCCTATGATCTTCATCTTGTACAAATACTCAACATTCTGAAACTAACTCCCAATTTCGTATATTGTCTTTGCATCCTTTCATACATTTCCCTGTTTCCTGAACATTTATCAGATTGTATAGACCTGTTTTCATTAATTTGCCTTTCTGCCAAAAAGATCGAGGAACAGTTTCTAAAGAGTGAGTTTTTAATTAAAAAAAAAAACAGGTCCGCGTTCTACACTATAAAGAAAAAGTAGTCATTTCTATTTTGATATATCATGCATGTATTCAACAATAGGTAGTACTACAAATTATGTTTTACTAGCGAAACCCAACAATCTTCGTATTGCCTGTCTAATTAAAAATGTTCCCGTCCGTCCCTTCAGTGCCTCCTACCTCCCTTCAGTTTCTCCCGTCTTCTGCATCCCTCCAGAGAAAATGTCACATGACATAAATGTTCATATTCTTATGCCGATCATTTTCCATAAATTTATTTTGTGAGATTAAAAATTAATCAAAAAATAAAGTTAAGTCTTTGCATAAGCGGGGGCGTAACTTCCCGCTCAGTTTGTTGGGGATGGAATCATGTATGTGTCAACAAGTCAACCGAAGAAAGCCTGTAAATCCTTCTGCGAATATGAGACAGCCACTTACCTGTGACGGGTCTCCAGTCTTCGCAGGCACAGATCTCGTATCTCCGGTCTCTGGTCTGGTGGAGATGATGGTTCGTCCACTTCGCAAGTCTCACACACAACAATTCCTCCCGTGGCGTAATTGATAAAGCACAAGTAAAAAATTCTGATTATTTAGAAAAAAGACATAACTTGGTCTAGGACGAAAATGACGAAATGTGCCAATACACTGTCCCGCTGACGTGCGACAACTGTCAAAAACTGTAGTCTTCCATATCGATGGCTCAAACCATATCCGCTCACCTGTGTTGCTCAGACGTCGAGAAAGCATAACAAATAAGTGACAATCTAATTCACAGATGGCAGACTGGTCCTACAGTTGACCTGTTTTGAAATAAATAATTCAAATAAATTATGCAATTACTGTGGCAAATGAATATTGCTCAACCAGTCTTCGTATCTGGAAAGTCCACGTTGAACTTATGGACGACAATAGATTTGTCGAAATTTTAAAGACACAAATACCCAACAATAAAAGGCTACCCGAAACAACTACGAAGAGACGAAAGAAGAGTTGGACCTACTTCTCTCAGAATATTCCACCTTGATAGGTCAAATAACCATACTCGATGAAGAAGAAGAACCAAAACTCCAAAAAGAATTATGGTCAGATTTTTCTTAGATGATTGTGTTTTGTTTTTCAATATTTCTTCTTAGTATGATTCTCTTTTCAAATAATTTTCATACACCATTGCAAAAATATGTAGTGGGTATCTACCTACCCTGAAAATTACATTCATTTTTTGATTCATAACAAAATTTGAAGGTAAATAGTCCACTTTCATAGGTCAAATGACTAATATACGATGAAGAGGTTTGATTTTTCCGATATTTTTATAGTTATTCTGGAATCAGGGACGAAGACGAATCCAACAAAAAAATAAAAATCATTACAATTGTTTCAACCATTTTTATTATTTTAATATAGGCAATACAACCATTTATGGACGATTTAAGCCATTTGTCGACATGAGAATTTTATTTAAAAACAAACATAAAAACCTTTTGAAAAAAAAGGCAAACAACGCCTACCCGACTACCATGTTTTTCTCTACAAATTTCAAATTTTCCCTGAGGCAATTGCAAGAAGGTGTCGAATTTTTAGTGGAAACTGCACTTTGTCAATCTTACCACGAAGAGATTCGAATAAATCGAATCGATCTCTAATATGACATCCAAGGAATACGTGAGCCAGATCATCTAGATCTAAGCCACACTCGCAATGAGGAGAATTAAGAGGACATATATCTAGTGACTGAAAATATGATGTATTAAAACCGCCTAATGCGCTATGAAGTTACGTGTTAGTAAGGGTAACTATCGCGCGCGATAAAAAAGGTTTATTTGTAATTTAAATAATTATCGGAAATCCAATATTTGTTGATTTTTTACATTTCAAGAACAAACCTCAATTGAAATTGAAAAAAAATATCGGTCATTCACTTTGAATTTATGCATTCTTTAAGCATATAAAATACTTATTTTTCTGCGACACAAAGTTATGGAGTAATTTAAAAAAATTTTGTAAAAAAAGATATTTTCAATATTATTTTTGGGAGAATTAAGGTTGAATTTTAAAAATGTATGACGAACATTCACTAGAGAAATGTTGAAAACACTTAGTATTTATTTTTAGAAACGCACTGTTTAATATATGTATTTGAGGAATTTGAAATTGGGGTGTGTAGGTTTATATGCCCCCTTAACAAGATTCAATCTTTGTAAACTTATGAGCATCGACTCAATATTGATCAAACCGCATTCGAAATATACCTATATATCTCAGGTCTATTACAAAAGATGTTTTATTAAATTTGACTTTCAATGTGGTTTTTGGTATAAAATTATATAAGTGCTTGTTAAACGATTTGCGGGTTGAAATTTTACAATTATTATTAGACGAACATCTCAAATCTACAAAAAAATCATTGGTCAAACTAATACAAATACGTAATCATTATAAGCAAAGCTGGTTAATGGATTCACCTCATTCACCAAATAGCTTCTATTATTAATTGGCCAAACCACCATTGGTGGTTTATAGTAAAAACAATTATATTTTATTATGATGTTTCAAATAAACTGCCACAAAATATCGACCAATTTCTTAAATACTATTTAAGACCGTCTTCTGTAAATGTACATATGTAAGTTATAAGAAGAGAATAAAATACATTACATTATTTCCTTCAAAAATCGTTTGATTTATGTGACGTGTTTCGAGATTTATAATATCTTTGGACGAAGGTCACGGTACTGAATCTTAGTTGAGAGAATAACGTGTTGTGTGTGAAAGGTTTTGGTGATAAAAGGACACAGGACTATATAGAAATAACCAGAACAATCTACACAAAAAAAAGCACATATAACATTAAGGAAGCAAAAAATTACACATATGCCTTTATATAGAACTTTATTGTAGAACTAAGAAATAGAACTTTGCATTCAGACGATTTGTTTAGAATTATACTGTCCTAGAACCAAAACAGTTGTTTTTGAAATCTGCATTAGTTCATTTCCATAAGTATATAACTCTGCATACTAGAACCCAACAAACGCGTTACAATAGGCAAGCAAATGAACCGAACTTCTCTGTGCCTATAATGAAAACCTCGTTTGAACAGAGATGTTTTGGAGTCATTGCTCCTAGAACATTCAATGAGCTCTTTAAAAAAATTAAGCAAATGGAAAATAGTCATGCTTTTAAAACTTAAATAAAGGAATGGCTCTTAGTATCAGGCAAACACTATGCAGAGGAGATTCTTCACGCATAGCTTTGACCCCATACTTTATTTAAGTAGGTATATTAGTGCATTTTTTTAATATTATGTTTTTGGTTTATTTTTTTTTTATTTCCATTGTTGTTTGTGATATTATCACTGTTTTTGATATTATCACTGTCTCGAGATGCATTGGCCCCGGAACAGGTTTTTTGCCTAGTGGGGCATTGCAGATTCAATACCTACATAATTATTGTAATGTCATCAATGTTTGTATGAATAAATAAATATATATGAATTCATATTATGCAGCGTGAAAAGCTTTAACAATCTTTAAGCATGTATTATTATTATGCTCTCTATATGTAGGTGAATGAAATGAGCCAAGAATTTATTGCTAATAAAACATATAAAACTTAAATAAGCTAACTCATCATGTGAAGTAATAAGCTAACTCACCAAGAAAGTTCTTTCTACCTCTTTGGTCTCAAATAATGAACATTGGGAAGTGGTTTTTTAATTAAATAAAGAGTGTAGTGTTTACCACGACCCATTTGTTTTTTTTTATATACTTTCGTTGGAAGCAAGAGTGTATACAAAAAAAAAATACAGAAATATTGGACTATGAGAAATGGTTTAAAATGTAATAGAGTATTTGTGTTGAAAAGAGTTTAATGTTGGCCATAACCCACTCGTTTTAATAAATTGTCATCGAAAGCAAGTGTGTATACATTATTTCAGTAATATTAGTAATTGGCTCCTTCGGTTCTTCTTGAATGAATACCGAGTAAAACGTTTTCTAAACATTGTGTATTTTATTATATTTCGTTATAATTTCAATAGTGTTTATCTTATTGATATAAAGTATAATTAATTTATACCTATTAAAACTGCAAATTTAAAATTCCTTCTATGGAAGGAAATTACTGAAAGCTTACTTAGAAGTACATAATTTCTAATTATTATTTTATAAATCTATTTCTGGCAACGCTTTTACGATTTCTCATGTATAATAAATAATTGAAATACAGGTAAAGTACTCTTATTCTACCCGAAAATATCCCTTACGTTTTTGTACCGAACGGAAGTGTTAAAGCTTTTTGGGTGTTGTCCCTTTTAAAATTTTTACTTTAAAATATAAATATAATTTTAAAGTTATTTTTGTGACAGTGCAATTATTTATACTTGTTACAATAATTATTTATACTGTTCAGCCTTTGTAGGTGAGGTGAGACTGGTGTATAGGCATGTGTCGTCTTTCCTTTTCTTAGGCAATGCATACCCTCACACCTGTCGCTGGATGTGTTCATACTGTGGGATATGCCGTTATGGTATTCATTATTTATTTATTATTCATTAACAATATACTGACCCCGATAGGTAGGCGATTGTCGACCCTTGTTGGAGGCTTATATTATGTATATTATAACATACTATATTTTGTCATATTACATTACATTATATTGTACAACATTTTATCATATTACATTGTATTATATAATATTACATTTCATCATATTACATACATTACATTATATTATATTACATTACATTAAAAACTTTTCATTATAAATGAATAAATGGAGTCTTTATTTTTGTTGTAACGTGTATTCTCGGTGCATTATTTGAGCACCACTTACAAAGGACATTGCCATGGTTCGACCTTTCATAATAAATATGATAGACCTATATTTTTACCGGAAAATTGTTATAATTTTTACCTATATTGTTAAGAAAAATAACAAACATTCTACGCTGTGGTGTATTTCCGAAATCGCAATAAGCTTGGTCTGTGTTGTTAACATAATAATATTATATCAATTATCGTTAATCATTAGTAATGAGGTTTGTATGAAAAGAAAAAATGAGGTAGTATTTGAACCCTACCTTTATTTTCAAAAACAGATCTCAAATTTTGCACCAAACCTGGTTTCCAAAACCTGTACAGAACATGAGTTGAAACATACGATATATTTTTCTAATTAGGTTCTATGTAAGGTTTAAATATCTGATTTTTTTTTCCTTATAGATTTATCAAGATATTCTCCGAAAAGGTTATTATTTCTTATCTTTTTTAAGGATTTTGATGACAACTTTTTTTTTTTGAAGATTTTACGATGTTTTTTTTAGTCAACATGGTAAAAAATAATTGATTTACTTGTTGTATACCAAATATATTTTATGAACACACCACGTGTTCGCACACATCCCATCAATAGTTTCATGCGAAAACGATTTTTGTTCTTCGCTGCCATATTATAACGAAGAGTTATATGAATATCGATTATAAGCGTATTTTTCTTTTCATTTTCTCAAGAACTTTCACGTTGAGAGTGGATATAGCGTAACTTCGTAAGTAAGTATAAAATTAAAATAAATAAATTAATAACACCCTTTTGTAAATTACAAAACACTACTAAATGTGTTTTATTTGTAAGAAAAATTTGATTGAAAGAGGCTACTGAGAGATCTTTTTAGGAGAGTCGCGTAGGATTAAGAAGAGGGTAAGAGAGATTATGAGAATTTCTTAATTATGTGAGCCTGCTTCCAAACGCCTACTTAAGAATATAAATAAAACAATGGAAGCCTACGTTACTCACTTGAATTCCTATTCAAAGGAAGTTTGTTTAATCTTATCCGTTCCTCATACGATGCATAATCTTTCTCATATAACAAAATAACAATTAACTTATAATTAAACAATGTAAGTACTAACTCAAACTCTTACTTTGAAAAAATATTCTGAGGCGTCGAAGTCGCTTATACGTCACTCTGTTTCATTTTTAGTATTTTACTACTCCTGGGTCATAATCCAAAGATTGGTTTGTACCAAACACTCCCTCGCTAAACTTATCTTTACTGTCCGCCAGCTTCTTCGTGTCTTGTTATCTTCTTCTTCTTCGTGCCATCTCAGGTCACTGCTGAGAAGGTATCTCTATCCGCGGCCTTCCGGAACAATTCTTCGACGGCTCTGATGCTGGTCCACTAACGAATGTTGCGGAGCCATAATATCTGACGTCTTCCTATTCTGAGGCGTCCCTCTATTGCAGCCCTTCATAATCACTTGGAGCAGCCTGTACTTTTTTCCTTGCGAAACGTGACCCAAATATGATATTTTCGTAGGTTACATTTACATTTGATACTTTATGTCCACGGGGAAAAGTTTCAAGAATTCATGTGGAATCTATAGCTGATAAAGCGCGCGCACATCACTATAACTGTATCTAAGGCGACCCGTGTGGTTTTCTTCTTCCGTCGTTCTATCGGCCATAGTAACTAGCAGACCCGCATGTCTGATGTTATGGCCTATCCATTTGGAACGTTGTTGACCAATCCTCTATAGCAGTTGTCTAGTTTATCCAACTCAGCTCAATCGTCGCGTCGTTTTGAATGTGTTCTAACCAAAAGAATCTGTAGCACCACATTTCGAAACAACTAGATGTCCGGACTCTCTCTGACTAATATCAAATCTACCTTACTATTGTAATTCAATTTCATTTTGTAATAAAATAAATTTCATTTTTTTTAATTATTTACATATCAAATAATTAAATCTTTAGAAAAATTCTTTTTAACTTATATGTGGGTACGTTTTAACTGTTTTCTTTTTTTTCATTTCTTGACTGGTTAATTGGTTATTTATTTTATTATTTATGTTTTTTATTAGGTTATGTTTTATTTCAATCTTGTTTATTCTCCCTCCTGCTACAACTAATGTTCTTTTTCTTCATAAAGTATTTTATTGTTAACCATTTATGGAAACTTTGCTGGTTTATTTGATTATTATTTTGTACCATTACAATTTATTAATAAAACTGTATGTTTCCTTGATAAATAAATAAAAAAAATAATAAAAAAAAAAATCTAACTTCACATTGATGATTTTCACATGATATGATACAAATTTGTGCCGATCGCCGTGGCACAGTTGGTAAGCCGTTTAGATCAGTGCGGGCGTCCTGGGATCGATCCCCAGCAGAGGAGAAATGTGTTTTGTAATTTTAGACTACAAATATGTGAATCAAGAATTTAAAGAAACAGAATTGCCGGAATATTTTCATCATATTTACATTTAATTATATCAATGGATATACAGAAACATTATACTGAAAATTCACAGAGAAAAATACTTAAGATATCTTCGTCATTTATTCGAAACGACATCTTTATAATTTGGTTTCGACTTCTGCGTCACCTTCACTAAAAACTAGCTAAAACAAAACACTCCAATCAGCCACCACATCCATGATCCGCAAGTTAACCAAAAAATAAATGAGTGGATTGTGGCCAACGCTTTACTCCTCATTACCGTGTCACTCCACAAAGTATTCAAATTTTGTATGGAAAATTTTCAGCATTTTAATGAAATATTTTTCTTAATTATTGTTGATTAAAATATTTTATTAGAAAAATTTATTATTCCACAATATCATTTTAAGAGAGTGGTGTATCTTTTTAGCAATTTGAAAAAAAATTAAAGTGTCCTAAGCTTGGGGTCACATATTTCGCGTCACTTGGGAAAATATTTGACGGTTAAAAAAAAATGAGAAGTACTTATCAGATACCCTCCAAAATCTAATGGGGTCTAAGCGAGAATTCGGTTTAAAAATTTGCAAAATTTGAAAATTGTCGAATAAATTTTTTAGTCTATAATCGATTAAGTAGAATAAACACGCCAAATTTATTACACAGCACACACAAAGATACATTGTTATGAAAATTTCATAATGAAATCTCATTGATAATCTACAATAAAAAAAACCTTAAAATTTCGCAAATTCACAATTCCCCACTATACCCCCTTGGGATAGTTGACAACACATCTTTTGGCGTAGGTACACATCTTTGGTGCGTTTTTTTACAGTAGCTGGTTCAGCCTTGGTGAACCAACTACTACCTTAACTGAGGCGATCGACTACCTAGGTCTATTTAGAAAACACTTCAAAACTCATCTCTTCCGCGAGTCTTAAAAAACCTGAGCTAGCAATCCATTAAAGGGCCCTTGTTGTTAGTTTATCATAAAAATACGCAATCCAAGTCGTCCTGGTTATTATTATTATTAAAAATATATAATATCTAAATTAAAACCTTGGTGACGTTAACCATAAGATAGATCTTGATTGCAAGTATCAGAATTTTAACAGACGTACACAAAATCGTTTTTGAATGTTTTAACACACAACATATGAATACAGGGAATTGTAACTCTGACATTTATCGTGAACTTGAGCGCTCGCTTAATGGTAGCAACGTCAGTTAAAGATTATGTTATACAATGTGTATATTATATGTAATTATATGGAGAGAGACCTCTAGGCCCCTTAACATTCTCCGACACATATGTGCCAACATTATGTACTGCAAAATATTACTATTTTCAAATGTCACGTCGTGCATATTTAAATGTGTCATTTGTTATGAAACGTTATATGGGAGTAAGAGAAAATTAGAATGAAGACAAGGGAGATGGTTAAATTTACATACAAGTGTATTCAAGACATAATATTTAGCATGTTGAATTCAAGCTACCCAGACATACATATTGTGTAATGTCAAAAAAACGTCCTTCTCCTGTGAAAAACCGGTCGCTGGTCGTCAGCTTCCGTGAGCAGACTTAAATTTTTATTTCTTCCCGATGTGAGGCAAATATTTTTTTCTTCGTGGATTGTTCCCGATTAGACCACGCCATTCCATACTGGACACGGCAGTTTCAAAAGTTTATTTTTCGATTTTACTTATCCGATTTTCCTTCACGCCAACTTTGTGATATATTGATGATTCAAGATCATTCCAAAGGCGCTGATAGTTTAATCATGTGCTGCTCTACGAAACAAAGCCGTTTATAGTCCTTTAGTGAATGTGCTCGTTCTTTGAGCACTGCGGACATCTGAAAGCAGTGCATTCCATGGTCAGAGTAAGCCACTTTGTCCAACTCCTTTAGGGAATTTTTAAGTGTGAGATGACTCCAAGAGAGCTTTTTTCTCTGACACACCTCTCGAATGTATTGTGGTGCTAGATTGTTAAATGTATTAAACACCGTAAAAAAACTGTGATCAACTCGCTCTTAACTCAACCCAACCAGTGTAATTTGTTGAGATGTGGAGTTAAGTAAAATCGTTTTTTGCACCAAAAATTGTATGCAGTGTCACTTAAAGTGCAGTATCCGCAAGGTTTTCGAGTTTCTCGAACTCTGTTTATGTTCTTTACTTGTTCTTTCAGAGTTTTACAAGGGGCCCGTTATTAGAACTCGACATATGATTGACAAAAATAAAAAATTGTATATGACCAAATTTATCACACTATTAAACTAAATATCCAAAATCATCAACACGGGTTCCTACGCTGACGCTCTGTCTTATCAAATCTTATCACCCTTACCGAATACGTCACGAGCAGCATGGATAAAAGATGCCAAGTGGATGTGATATATACTGATTACGCAAAGGCATTCGATAGGGTAAACCACGACATACTGTTATCGAAACTGCACAACCTGGGGATACATGGGGACTTGTTCAGGTGGTTTATATCATATGTTCGGAAAAGAATGCAGTCGGTCATGGTCGAGGGATTCCAATGCAGCTTCTTCATTCCTCCATCAGGCGTTCCTCAAGGATCTCACATAGGTCCACTTTTATTTAACATCTACACGTACGACATCCACAAATGTTTTATTCATTCTTCATGTCTCGCATTTGCCTCGCAATTAACTCTATAACCGACTGCATTAAACTCCAGGAAGACCTCGACAGACTTTACACTTACTGTACACTAAATCAACTAAAACTTAACATATCGAAATGCAATAAAATAACATTAACTGACAATATAAACAAGATAAGTTTCACATATACCTTCAACGACTCTAATATCAACGAAGTCAAGTGTATAAGGGACCTGGGTGTGATTCTTGATTTCAAATGAAATTACATTGATCACATTAATAATATAATTAGCAAAGCAAATAAGATCTTGGGATCTATTATCCGCACATGCAAGCCATTCAGAAACATTAATACACTCTACACTTTATACACTACTTATATACGCCCCCATCTTGAATTTTGTACGCAAAATTGGTCCCCTTTATATGCAATACACGTCAATAGAATAGAAAGAGTTCAACGTAAATTTGTCAACTATTTAAATTATAAATTTCATTTAAATTTTACTAACTATTAGGAATCATTAAAATATCACAGAAGGTCGTGTAAGTAGAAGAGTCTTACACGACCAGTCCCTGCTGCATAGAATTCTGAACGGTGCTATCGACTCGCCTGAGCGTGTTAACCTAGTAGGTATCCATGTTCCAGGTAGAACAGTTCGCCGACCCGAACTTTTGCATGTACCGGTGTGCAGAACTAATGTCAGAAAGAATGCCACTATTCCACGCATATGTTATTTTCATAACACGTTGTTCTCAGCTGGGGTGGACATCTTCAGTGCAAAATATGAAAGGTTTCGTGAAGAAATACTGAAGGTGATGCGCTCTTAATTCCCCCCCCCCCCCCTCCCATCCCTCCTTATCTCTTATCAGTCCCATACCTAATTTTAATTTTCTTAATTATTATTTTTTTCTCTTAGTTGATTTCTTTGTATGAACTATCTGATGTTATTGTTGTAAAATTATTATTGATGGAATGCTTTTATTGGTTCTGACTATGTCATGTAAATTGCATAATTAAAACTGTAAATGAGCTGTTTGCTTCCCAAATATATAAAATAAAATAAAAATGACAGTAAATAAATATTTTTAACTAGACTTTTATATGGTAGGTAATAGTAAAACCATTTATAAACAGATAATACTGTGTGATAAAATTTAAAAAAATAACTCACGCACATATGTGATGCAGCTATCCAAAATTTTCCCAATTTAAAAAATCTAAAAATGGAATTCATCGACGTTTCGAGCTTTTTAATCTTTACCTCGTTCAGGAGAGTTAAGAATCGCTTATTCGTGTCATGCCTGCTTTTGTCATGGGAATTTTCTGAGTAGGTTTTTTTTATTTTTATATCAACAATGAATACTTATTATTTTAAATTTTTTTTTTTATTAAATAAAAAATTAATATGTCCTTGTTAAACCAGTACATATACATCTTCCTACGTTCCCTAAAATAAGCATAAATGCTTGTGCAATAGGTGAACGAAATCGGTTGAGGCAGGATTCGAACTCGCGACGAATGGATTTCTAGACCAGCACGCTAGACCCATCTTATTAAATTTATTTTTATTTAAAGCTATACTAAAACGTCCTTTGATAACCTCAAGAAGCACATCGTTATGGGTAGCGTGGAGATTAGAAAACCAGAGGTCACTCACTGCCCCGATATAGGTATCTTACTAAGTCGACTAAAGATTCTCCAATCACCGGAGCCTTCGGTCTACCCAAGATCGTCATTCATGGAGGATAACCTTTTGTCGGATTAAGTCACCATCTCCAGTCACGAGTCCAATGAGGAAAGAAAGATGCTAACTTCATGTTCTTTTTCTTCTTGCTCTCTTTTTAGGCATATGTCCTGCGTCACCTTCCCTTCTGTGACTTGGACTACCAAGTGTCCTTCCATCTCTTGGGAGGACGTCCTACAGATCTGCTTCCATGATAAACATTATCCCTTTGACGTTCTTGAGTCTGTCATTCTTGACACGTGTTTGTTCCAGAACCTTCTTTTCTGTCGACCTCCAGCTAACAATACCATCAACATCGCACGATAACTTAACCTATTAAAATCAATCAAAATAATTAAAACTATTGTAGTCGTTTTAGATGTACTCCGAACTTATATTTAATTTGAATACAGCATAAATTCCAGCAGTGAATAGTTCCACAATTTCCGTCCACATTTCCACTGGCATAATATCCAGATTGGTGAGTCAGAGAGAATGGTGTGGTGTGAGAATAGCTATTTCCGTTATACATCGAAACCTCTATTTTCCGCCCAACGGAGCTTCGATAAAATTTCTCCACCAACAACAAATTGGCACATGGGGCTATAAATTATTTTACAGAAATTTCCATACAAACCGTCCATAATGAGCATTCATCGTTTGGGTCAAAATATAACAACCATGAAATAGACACTTTCCATTATCTGTTGGACTAAATTGGTAAAATCTCGGTTATAGTGACAATTTGTTTAGTAATATCGCAAGTCTCCAGAATGTGGCAACTTGTTATTGGGTGCATGATAAATTAAAATTTGACATGGTATAAGAGATAAAAAAATAAAATAAATGACTTATGTAAGCATAAATATCGCTGAGTATCTTTAATCACCGATCCTTCCACCACCACCCGCTCTGCATATGGGGATCGAATACGGCCCCTTCACAGAACGCTAAGTGAGCGACAAAAAATAATACATAGCACGAAAAGTAGCTCATGGAGCCCTCTAGATTAGCGAATTGGCGAATGTGAATGGAAGATTCACACTCGTAGACCGTCATTGACTTCAGATCTTTTTAAATGATATACATCAGGGGTATGACCAAGATCATTGTAAAAACTAACTAACACTTCGTTGGTATACGTGCAATGCTCAAGATATTTTACGACAGCAATAATACGTCAGTTCGAAGCTAAGGTGAAACTCGCCTCCAAAAAAATGAGCGTACTATATAGAGCGCGTAGATATTTTACTAAGACCCAGATCTGTATACTATACAAAGCGCAAATACGTCCAATTATTGAATATGGTAGTCACCTCAGGAGTGGCGCCCCCCAATACCTACTGAATACCCTCGACGCTGTCTGTCCAAAGGCGTGCTACACGTCAGATTGATGATTGATGGATTGCAATCACTAGAACACAGACGCAAAGTCGGTATTTTAACTTTATTCTATAGATACTACCACGGGAATTGTTCAGAAGAACTTGCATCTTTGGTCCCTCTTCTACCCACTCGCAACAGTCATTCGCTTTACTCAATCGCAGCACCCATTCACAGTGGACCTTCAACATAAGAACCAGTCGCTTCTCCAACTCCTTTATCCAGCAGCCCGACTGTGGAACGATCTTCCGAATTTGTGTTTCTACCTTCGTATAACCCGGGTCTTTTTAAAATCCGAATTAATAAACTCTTTTCTAGATTGCAAACCTCTCCCAACGCTACGTAGTGCGTTTCTTTGGAAGAGTAAAATGGACCCAATTCCTAATAGCTGGTGTCCCCTACGTAGACATGTTAAAAAAACTGATTTTCTGGCCAGTTTTATTTAGGTATTGTATATCAATTGATATCAAACTATTTTTGTTTATTATGAGTTCATGTATTAGTTAAGTATCTAATTAAGTAATCGTTAATATGCCAATTAGGTGGTTAACATTAAATCTTGGCTAATG
The DNA here is from genome assembly GCA_963576475.1 of Molanna angustata. NCBI lineage: Eukaryota > Metazoa > Arthropoda > Insecta > Trichoptera > Molannidae > Molanna > Molanna angustata. Next base: position 36,345,882 of record OY754969.1, on the reverse strand, counting down.
AGTTAATTATTCTATATCTTAATATTCTCGAGGTAAAGCTTTAATATATTCACAATTAAGTTTAGTTTGAAAGGCGTTAAGATAATATTAACGTTGAATCGTTGAAATTTTAAGTACTGCCCATTGTTTTATCAAACTCTAATTTAAATGAATAAAAAGTAAAAATGTAAGAACAGAATTTAGATTTGAATACTCAGCACAAAATTCATTTTAATTAATTTTTTACCGTATAAATCTGATATAATTAGTTCAAACCTTCTAAAAATTGTTTAAAAATTAAGTATCAGAGATGTGACTGAAGTGTTTTTTATAGCAAAATTCGTCTTAACCGGGTGTTCAAAATACATATACTGAATACACATATTAAAATAAATATTCTACAATTTTAAAACATATATAGGGGGTATGCATGTTGGGAGGAAGCTTAATTATTTAATTATGAATGTTAGTATGATATCAGAAAGGTTGCGAGTTTAAATTACGTGTTCAAATCATCTCCCAATATACACACCACTATTTTAGATATTGCAATTTGATATAATCATTCATTTAATTAGAATAGAAATAATTGAGTGATGAAGAGTTTCATAATAAAAGATAACTTACATAGAATCGGTATATTTTCAGTTCAAATAATTTACAAATATTACACTTTATAAAAAGATGTTCCGCGATGTTGAGGTCGGTATTAATTAAATTAATACTAGGGGCTCCGCCCCTGGCCGCTTCGCGACCTAACCTCGGAATGGGGCTACGCGCCATTTTTTTAGGCGCTTTGCGCCTTTGTTTATGCGCTACGCGCATGTCTTTATGCCACACAACGTTTTTTTAACGCTTCGCACCAACCTATGACCGATGCACATCGAACCAATTCAGTATTATACTAACAAAGTATTGAATGTTATCAATAGTGATTTGTAATTAAGATATTCATTAATTTATTATATTATTAGCTCAATGTTTAATAATGTTACCATAATAGAAATTAAACAATAAGTTATTAGTGTATATTTATTAATATAAATGAATCCTATTTCTAAAATAACATTTAAATTGAACTTAAGCACATAATATTATTATGTATAATGTTTCAATTATATAGGCATGCTTTTCAAGATGTTTTCACAATGAAATAATTATTCTGTGCATTTAAAGCATTCAAATCTCAAATGTTGTTGATGTTCCGTTATTTATTTGTAAAAATGGGCAACGTACAATAATATTTTTTTAAACAAATATAATAAGAAAAGCAACATTGACCCTTCTACAATTTATGAGTAAATACTGGTTCTGGCAGTAGAAGTCCAACGCGGATCATACAATATGCCAGTTTTAGAAACTTTTTTGCATACATTAAAAAGTATTGTTATATCAGATGATATATTTTAACTAATGCAAGGTATGAAATCTATTGTTTCCTGTTTTTCACCTGTTACATGGTAAGGCATCGGTACAATGGTGAATTCCGAGCGGCATTAGTATTTTTTTTGTCTGAAAAGAACGTTGAGGGTATGTTGAAGTTAATAATTTTCAGAAGGTATGTAAGTCAATATTGAAGTTTATTATGTCATAAAGGTACATTAAGTGTGAGGTCCTTCGCCTTGTCTGTAAAGTCTGCAATTCATGTCTGTACTTATTACCAAATTTGTACTTCATATGTTCCAAAAATATTTAATATTGTGGATTCCAGATGACTAATTCATGCTCCAATTGATTTCTAACAATTGTGTTATGTAGTAAGCTGAATATCAAGGTCAAGTTGTAAGTCCTCACAGTCACTAATGTCTATAACAGTTTTATAGATTTTCATATCGTTAAACAAAGTGATTCGCAAACTATGTATGCATGAATTATATATTGTTGGAAACGCTCGCCAGCACAATGTATGAGATCTCGCTGTTCTGTCATATCTCCTCATGTTTTGTTAGTAGGCATCCACGGAGTTTCAGTAAATACCTGCAACAAACACAATAACACCAAATAATTAGATAATGATAAATATTTGACGTTAAATATAATATACTCACCTTCATAGAAAAGAGAAACGTCAACTGACGCGTCCACCGAATGCTGCCAGTAGTCAATTACGTCTTCCGCACATTTATTAATAAAGTTTGATAAAATTGATGTTTAAAATTCCTTTTTGAAAAATAATATTGTCAATTGATATTAAGAATACATTTTATACGATAATTTTGTAATTTTTCGTTTCAATTAATTTTTTATATTGAAGAAATATTTTGAAAGAGAAAATTAATAAGGGTAAAATTATTTTACTGGCAATACGCGCATATGATAGACAGCCACGGCAGACACGGACATAGGAGTGGGAGACGTATTCAATATAATAGATATTTCTTGAACAAGTTGCATACTGTGTATGTGCGGCCGGTTGACGAGCGAATAAAGATTCGTGCTGGGCGCTCGGTTCAGGAACCCGTGTCCTTCGGTCGTCCTCGGGAATCTCCGTGAGAAACGAGATCACCCGACGAATGACATCTTCCGTGGGGTGATCATAATATATCACCGCCACACATACAATGAAAAGAAAATACTCTTAATTATAGTTTCAGAATCACCGTACAATATATCTGTGTGTTTATTTATTTAATATTAACTATCGCTTATTGATAAAAACGATTTCAATTAGATTACGAAAATCCATTTTTATGTTTTTATATTTCACAATTCATTTCGCGGAAATTTTAGTCAAAATCAATACAACGGCAAGTCTGACAGGTCCGGAAAAAATTGTTGTCTATCCAAAAACTTACGTCACATCATAAGGGAAGTTAATAAACCCTTTTATACCGAGGAGCTGATTTCAGCAAACACGTTCTCACATTTTAAAACCTTTACGAAACACACCCAATTATGAAGGGTTCATAAACTAATATCATATGAGATTTCACAGCGGATTACACACAAAATTTCAATTCAGAAGGAATATTGAACGGTGAGCTGGTTTGTACCAAAGTCGGGTAAAGGAATACGATTATTATTGGGATAACGAATTCAAATGACATATTAGATAAATTCTGATATTTCGCATGCGGATATTCATAATTGATATATGGCTGGAATATCCGAAACAATTAACAATCTCGATCCAATCAAATTTTTGAAATTGGAAAGAGATTAATAATTCTAATATGTATACATATTTCGTTCCTTTTGATCGGATCGTCGTTAAGTTTAAAACACTATACAAGACATAAAGATTGTCCTAGTAATGGGCTGTAACACGAATTAGACGAAGAAGACGAATTCTACAAAAAATACATAATTATAAAAAGACCATTGAAAATGTATGACTTAACAAATTCACCCATTCTCATAACAAACTTATCCTACAGATAGTAATCTTAAACATCAACAGATTATTGTGAAATAGTCCTCAAAAAAATACTACAGTTTTTAATTATTACATACAATTATGATATTTAATAGAGTTTTACAATTGAGCCTAGAGTTCTCTTCTAGACTCTTGACAATATCGCTGGTCGTCTTCTACCGTGGGCAAACTGACGTTTTTATTTCTTCCCAATCTGAGGACTCGAATTTCTTCTTCGTGGATTGTTCCCGATTATTGGATCACGAAATTCCTTACAGGATACGGCAGTTTCAAAAGTTATTTATTCGATTCGTCGCCATATCAGCTTTGTGATAACCCTGAACCTACTTATATTATGGGAATGCATTAACTTCTCCGCGTTGAATTTCCGACGAGAACTCTACAACAATGTCCGAGGGAATTTCTTTGGACCCATTTGACACTCGGACCTTGTAGTCACGAAGAGCGACTTCAGGGCTCTGTCAAAAATACAATTCACTCTCATCTTCACTTTCAGTGAACGGTGAGCCAGCTGTTTCCTCGTAATTATATCTCTTAAATAATACAGGGTGGGCCAAAATGTTTTGCAAATAGCAACACTTGATTTCTCAAAATCCGTAAGAGGAAGGGGCGCGCGGGTGGCGGGGAATTGTGACTCCTAGGTTACTGTACGACGCCTTTTTAGAGTTGAATACGGATTACGCCGTGTAAGTGAGTGTTAATTTAATTAAAGCTTGGGTCAAGAAGTTCAAGCAAACAGGATTGACAACGAATATTAAACAAACATGGCGGCCACGTTCAAGAAGAAGCGAAGAGAACATACGGGAGGTTGAAATTTCCGTAAGGAACGATCCAGAATCATCTACGCGTAAGCGTTCGGCGGCTCTGGCAATACCTACCAAGAACTAGCCTGCGGCGATTTTGCATTTGGACCTTAAACTACACCCATATTGCATGAAGCGGCGCACAATTCCCCGCCACCCGCGCGCCCCCCTCTATCGGTTTTTGAGAAATCAATTGTTGCTATTTGCAAAAAATTTTGGTCCACCCCGTAAGTAAAGATAAGTAAGTATTAAGTATTTGAAGTATTCCAAGTTGAAATTTTCGCAAGGTGCCGTTATTACTGCCCATAAGCAGAACGGGTGGTGCTAGAGGAAGACCAGAGTTTTTCAATATAAATTAACTTGAAATATTAAGGGAAACCGGGAAATCATGGCACCAACATCGGCTGGTGTACGCGATCACTTTATGCGCCTGCGAAAGTGTTGTTAATCAGGTGTTAATCAAGTATTGTTATATTATAAAATAAAAATTATAATGACGCCACAAAGATACTTCAGTGAAAATAGCACCGAAAATTTAGGCCTGCTGTCCACGTAAACCGCACGCTTTCGTCAATTGACGAATGCAAGACGAATGCTTGCATCTTGCATAGAAACAATGAAAACTGTGTCCACGGAGCGGCAACGTCACGTCAGCCGCACGTCATGCGGTACGTGCAGCAGCGTGCCACTTCTCGACCGACTCGCAAGACGCACACTTGTTGTTTATGTTACTAGTTGCATGTAACACATGACATCCAACTGTCGATAGCGATAGTATGTATAGTTGAAGAATAAGTACCAAACTATAATCCCATAAATACAAATTATTTAATATTTTAAGATATTTGATTTTCTATACAACACATGTACCTACATATGTATGTATGTCAAGATAGGATAGTATGGAGGTCAGTCCTTTGATCCTACCCAGAATATGAAAACAGAATGATGGTATGTATGTATGTTTGGAGATTAGTATCAAACAATTAAGTCTTCTTAGATATTGTGTGTAGGCGATTGCCATACAAATTGTATGAAGCAATGTCGTCACTAAATTCAATTTTTATAAAAATTATTAAAAAAAAATTGAGATGTGCTAATACAATGTTAATATTTTTTATATAAAATTAAATTGTCTAGTTGAGGTGTTTCGGCTTTATTTGATATTTTTAAAAAAAAGGAAATATAGGCCGTTAAACTCATAAATTTATCATAAAAAAAAATATTTTTCTTAATAAATGTTTGAGAAACCCTGGATTTTTTTTTAAAAAACTAATTTGAGATTTTGTATTTGTCTATGTTTATAACAAATTTCAGCGTTCTAGCTTTTATGGTTTCTGAGATATATGGAAAAATAAACCAAAATTTCAAATGTTGATAACCCCTGACTGAAACAATAATTCACACTTCTGAGTATAAAAGTTTTGTAGGCCTATAACTGTTTATATATTCTAAAGATTTGGGCTCTGTAAATTGAGCGGATCAAAAGTTATAAGGGGGGGGGGGAACACACAGACAGGCACACAGACAGACACACACACACACACAGACACACACACACACACAAAACTCACATAAAATGTTCTACTCCGAATTCTGAGTAAATCCATGTACGGGAACATATATGCTGCGAGGCCTCTAGTTGGTGTTATTAGCTTGCAAAAAGTCCACTACACCATACAAAATTTTCCTTCGTACACGCATCTTGGCTTAACTAGTTGCATGTAACACATGAGATCCAACTGTCGATAGCGATAGTATGTATAGTTGAAGAATAAGTACCAAACTATAATCCCATAAATACAAATTATTTAATATTTTAAGATATTTGATTTTCTATACAACACATGTACCTACATATGTATGTATGTCAAGATAGGATAGTATGGAGGTCAGTCCTTTGATCCTACCCAGAATATGAAAACAGAATGATGGTATGTATGTATGTTTGGAGATTAGTATCAAACAATTAAGTCTTCTTAGATATTGTGTGTAGGCGATTGCCATACAAATTGTATGAAGCAATGTCGTCACTAAATTCAATTTTTATAAAAATTATTAAAAAAAAATTGAGATGTGCTAATACAATGTTAATATTTTTTATATAAAATTAAATTGTCTAGTTGAGGTGTTTCGGCTTTATTTGATATTTTTAAAAAAAAGGAAATATAGGCCGTTAAACTCATAAATTTATCATAAAAAAAAATATTTTTCTTAATAAATGTTTGAGAAACCCTGGATTTTTTTTTAAAAAACTAATTTGAGATTTTGTATTTGTCTATGTTTATAACAAATTTCAGCGTTCTAGCTTTTATGGTTTCTGAGATATATGGAAAAATAAACCAAAATTTCAAATGTTGATAACCCCTGACTGAAACAATAATTCACACTTCTGAGTATAAAAGTTTTGTAGGCCTATAACTGTTTATATATTCTAAAGATTTGGGCTCTGTAAATTGAGCGGATCAAAAGTTATAAGGGGGGGGGGGAACACACAGACAGGCACACAGACAGACACACACACACACACACAGACACACACACACACACAAAACTCACATAAAATGTTCTACTCCGAATTCTGAGTAAATCCATGTACGGGAACATATATGCTGCGAGGCCTCTAGTTGGTGTTATTAGCTTGCAAAAAGTCCACTACACCATACAAAATTTTCCTTCGTACACGCATCTTGGCTTAACTAGTTGCATGTAACACATGAGATCCAACTGTCGATAGCGATAGTATGTATAGTTGAAGAATAAGAAACAAACTTTAAACCCATAAATCCAAATTATTGAAAATTTTAACACATGTTGGTATGTATGTCAAGATAGGACTGTATGGAGGTCAGTCCTGTTTTCCTACCCGGAATATGAAAACAGCATGATGGTTCTGTATGTATGTTTGGAGATTAAGTACCTATCAAACTATTAAGTCTTCTTACATATTGTGTATAGGCGACTGCCCTACAAATTGTATGAAGCAATGTCGTCACTACATTAAATTTTTATAAAAATTGTTAAAAAAAGTTTGAGATGTGCTAATACCATGTAAATATTTTTTATAGAAAATTAAATTATCTAGTTAGGGTGTTTCGGCTTTTTTCGATATATTTAAAAAAAATGAAAATATAGGCAGTTTAACTCATAAATTTATCATAAAAAAAATATTTTTCTTAATAAAAAATGTTCGAGAAACCCTGCATTTTTTTCGAATGAACTGATTTGAGATTTTGTATTTTTCTATGCTTGTACCAATTTTTAGCGTTTTAGCTTTTATGGTTTCTGAGATATATGGAAAAATAAATTAAAAATTCAAAAGTTGATAACCCCTGACTGAAACAAAAATTCAAAATTCTTAGTATAAATATTTTGTAGGCCTATAACTGTTTATATATTCTGAAATTTTGGGCTTTGTAAATTGAGCGGATCAAAAGTTATAAGGGGGGACGGACACACACACACACAGACATACACACACACAGGCACACACACACACACAGACACACGAAATGTTTTACTCCGAAACCTGAGTAAATCCGTGTATGGAACATATATGCTGCGAAGCCTCTAAGTTGGTGGTTTTTTGACTTCAAAGTTGGAAAAGCCGTGAAAAAAGTAGACCTCTGCATACAATTCTCGCGTATTCTGGCTTGAAACATTGTCGATATGTTAAGAGAACAAAGTTCTCCTGAACAAATCGACAGTTGGATAATGTCGATTCATTAAGAGAATTGAATTCTCATGAACGAATCGACAGTTGGATAAAATGGCGGGCTCGGCGGTGGTAGTTGAAAGAAAACTGAGACGTTTTGTAGCGTGGTTGACGATTGCATGACGCAGCGTGGACATAACAAATACGCAATATACGCCTATAGTCATTTGTAGGATGCATGCATACTACAAATGACGCATCCGTGGACAGCAGGCCTTAGTCTATTTGGTATGAAACAGCTCATGTATTAGAGGTCATTGCATAATCAAATTTATTTACCCGGATTCGTAAGCCAAAATTGAAGCAGGACAGTAGACTCTTACTCTGATGGCTAGCTGCCTAAACATAAGGTCATAAACCTGGATAAGACGAGGAGGAAATATGATTTGGGCAGCACAGCAGGTCAGGGAATTCTTCACCACGAAGATCGTCAACGTTACTGGAAGAAAATTAGATAATACATAAAGTTAATACATAATTACTATACAACAAATTGAAATTGTGTCTGGTTATTTTAGAGTAACAAAAGTTTAGTAAAGTCCGTTGTTTCTTTATTTTTAGCAAGATACTCAAAAATCGCCACACTATTTCAACGGTCTTCAAAGCATCTGCGAGTTTACTTTTGAAACTGTTTTCTTTAGTTAAAAAAAGAAGAAAAATCCCCAAGAATGGAGACAAATGCTAATGTAGTATTTGAATTGTTAATGGAGGACGCAGAGAATAAAATTTGTCCTTTAAAACATTGAAAAATTTATTTAAATACACCTCGGAAGGTACTTAAATGAAACTAATTGATATTCAATAAAATATTGATCGCAATCTTTACATTCTTCAAGTAAAAATAATTGAAAGTACGCATTTTTCAAAAAAATAAGTTTTGGAATAATTGTTGAAAAAAATAAGTTTGGTAAGTATTGTCCAAATAAATAAGTTTGGAAAGTATTGTCCAAATAAATAAGTTTGAAAAGTATTGTCCAAATAAATAAGTTTGGAAAGTATTGTCCAAATAAATATGTTTGGAAAGTATAGTCCAAATAAATAAGTTTGGAAAGTATTGTCCAAATAAATAAGTTTGGAAATTATTGTCCAAATAAATAAAAATTTTGTTCGTTTTTTAAAACTCCACCTTTTAAACTTGGTGATAACTGCACCTAAAAATTTGTAATTTGCCCCAATACTTCACCACTCTGAAAACACATATTCCCGATGCAGATTCTTTTTACTCCTCACTACCCCAAGAGTATCTAATGGGTTTATGAATTCGCATTTTTAAGGATATTTTAGTATCGCAGATTATCAACTAGTTTCATGCAGAGATTGTATTCTGAAAGTTTTATCACAATATAGTGTGTGTATGCTATGTACTCTGTACAGCGTTTTCATTTCAATTTATAGACTAAAATACTCATTCGATTCTTTTCAATTTTGCAAATTTATGTATCTAATACTCACTTAGATGAAGATTTTGAAGGATATGTGTTCAGTGCTTCTCATTTTTTTTAACTGTCGAATGTTTCAAAGTGACCCCAAGCTCGGGAAACATAAAATTTTATATTTTTATTTTCAAATTACTAAAGAAGCACATCAATTTCATAAAATGGCATTTAAGATTATCAAGTTTTCATAATAAAATATTTAAATCAAAAATAATTTAACAAACTCATATCATGAAAATATTGATAATTTTGCATACAATATTTGAATACATTGGCAACAACCTCTTCATTTTTTTTACTCTCTTTCACATACATATTGATTGATTTAGTATTTAAATTATCCTCATAAATATTTTAATCATGTGCTTAAGGTACCAATTCTCAAATTTATGTGATGAGCAGACGTTGATAATCTACACAAATTGCTAAAATCAGTAGTTCCAAATTGTTTTTTATAAATTGTACTTGTTGAATGTTATGTAAGAACAAATGAATCTAAGATTTAAATTAATATAATTCACGTTTCTTTTAACATATAAATAAAATTACGTAGCGCTAATCGCGGATTTATGATCTACTTATTAATATTTTCAATATACTTTGTATTTCATACAATTTAATCTATTTAAATTGACCTTGCTGAAACTAAGAATTACCTATTTTGTAATTACTAAGTTTAGTTTGTCGATCGACAATTCTTGGTAGAAATCCATTATGTGTAGACATTAAAAATATGAAATTAAAAATATTTATATTAATCATCAGTCTTGAGGAAGAAGCAGTCGCATTAAAATCGGTCCAATAAAGTAGCTCATTCGTAAAAATCACTATTTACATATAGTTATTTATAATTTTTATTTTGAAAAAGAATTCCTTCAAGAACTATCGGTTGAAAAATAAAATTTATTTTTTTATAAGTCGACTATGACAGGCTTTAATTAAAAATACATTTTTACAGAGATTTCATCTATGAAATAAATAATAAATAATGAAATAAGTAAACAACAACTATGTAGTTGAGAATTATGTATTGACCACACCCCACTTGTTTTATTTAAATCTATTAATCTGTGAATTATCTCTGATAACATTTTGTGAACCTTAGGTGCACATTAGATTAGCATAATATTATGTACGTAGAATGTAGGTACTTGAGATAAACATGTTCATAGATATTCACGACAGCATCTCTAAATAACGTATCTAGCACGTCTTGCGGCCACACGTGAACTTTATTGGAAATTCGAAGATCGACGACCTACCACCACATTGCATTGTAATTATCTCGTTTAGTAAAAATACAACCTCCCACAACACTATGCAATATATGGTGAAAATCCTATAAGATATAACATTCAACGAAGCGTTATTACTCTTTACAAGAAAATCAATTCGCTTTGTAGGGCCTCTTCAAATGATAAAATTGAGAAATATTTATATGCCCAAATTATAGAATAATTCTCAAGATCGTTCTCCAAATGTGTCATCTCAAGACCATCTTGAGATCATGCTCGAAAATCCATATTAAAAGTAAAATACGTACGCCATCTCATTCGAGAAAGCGTACTCGAAAAAATGTGGATGCAGCTTTATAAATAAGTACTTTTTCTCGCGAATGGCAATAATTTCAGCGTTGTTATGTTGGTAGCAAAGAGTTGGAATAGCTATTTATAGATATTTTGACAATTCGTTGTCTTGGTAATAATGAATTGGAATAGCTATTTATAGATATTTTGACAATTCGTTGTCTTGGTAATCTTCGAAAGTGTAGAGAAATTTATGCGTCATAATATTATGATACTTGATTAAATACTGAAAATGTCGACCATTTTATTCGGAAGAGGAAAATAAATACTTCTTCTTTTATCTGCCATATAGCATATTACGGGAATGTGTGTACCTACAGTCAATAGTTCCATGAAAAGCAGCCATTTCAAAATATGATACAACATGCATAGAATAACAACATGATATTTACTGGATGTACCGGAAATTTTATGAAATCTTACAAAATTTAATTCACATAGTTAGTTTATGAATGATTGTATGTAAATTACTCCCGGAAGGTTCTAAATAAGATTCTCGATCCATTATCGCTAACAATGTAAACGTCAAAATAGTAATTAATGCGAAATTCGTCCGTGTCTTTATGCATCTCTTTTTCGTGTGAAGAGCTATCTCCTTCTCTCTCGTTGAGACCGTTCTTAAGACAGCGGGATAGCTGTCTCGAGGCAATTTCAACTTTTCTATACATTTCGAGACCAGTCTTGAGATCAAGCTCAGTGGCTTTTGTTTCCTTAATACCATTTTGTTTGAGAACGTGTTCTCAAGACCAGTCTCAAGCTGGAGAACGAATTTATAATTCGGGCCTTAATCTTCTTCGTATTTACGTATGAAAACAAAGCATGAAAACAATACCTACCTTAAGCATGAAAGTAGTTGCAGTACTGAAATTAAGACAATACTGGCCGCTGGCAATAGGTGCTATTACATAAGGTCCAAAATGCTAACAAAGAAAACCAAAAATTTGATATATAAAAGTCTTCTTAGACCTGTCGTAGTGTTTGGATCTGAATGCTGGGTCTTTACAAAAAGATATGAAAATAGTCCCTTGATATTTGAAAGGAAAATCTTGAGAAAGATTTTCGGTCCAAATGGAATGGAGGAGGATATAATAAAATCACGAACAACAGGCATTATATGACGAACCCAACATTGTACAAGTCATAAAGTACGTAGACTGCAGTTGTTGAGACATGTCAGCCGGATGAATGATGATCGTATCCCCAAAAAGGTTATTAATAGCAATCCAAAGGGCAGAAGAAGTAGAGGCAGGCCCAAGCTAAAATAGCTGGATGACACAGAAAACGACATAAGGGCGATCGGAATAACAAACTGGAGGAGAACGGCGAAGGACACGGACGGTTGGAGAAGGATTCTGGAGGAGTCCAGGGCCCACAAAGGCTGTAGCATCAATGATGATGATGACGACAAAGTACCTACATACGTAGTACAAATTAGAAAACGATAAAAAATATTTCAATTATTATTTTTAAAACAAAACAAAAAATTATGAGATCTTCCTACCTTTTCAGAGCTGTGTTCAGATAGAACACTTGACGTCGGGTGTCGGATATACCTGAAGTTGCAGATTATGGCATTTGTCATACCTCACTGAACGCTTTCGAACGGCGTTTCAATCTGAACGCAGAATTGGGCTTTTAAATGTCAAATATCATTCGTCGTACTTGTGTTCTTATAGGCTATATTTTCATTGGGCAGTGGAGTATATAATGCTCTCTGACCTTTTATTGGAAACTTTTAAATGACATTTTTATAAATTAAACTCTTTGTGAATAAATATAGTCATCAGATATAATGTCAACTGATATAATAGACACCACAGAAACAAATTGAAGTCATCTAGCCACGGATAAAATAGAAGTCAACAGATACTATAACTGTCAAAGCGTTTTTCGCCCGACGATTATAAAGAACGTTTGGAGCGAACACTCGACGTTTAATCTGACCGCGACAGAATGTCTTTCGAGCGTCTGTTTCAGGTCATTCTGAACGGGTTAGAGCGTCACCTATTTGGGTCTATCTTAGACCTTAAAATTCCTAATTAAAATTATACATAATTAAGTCAATATATGAATTTGGGTTAATTCTTTCAGAGTTTTTTTTTAAATTTGTACTCAAATTATCTGTAATAAATACGTACGTAAATAATATGTAGCCAATCAATTATAATTAAGTAATATTGTACTTTATTTTTTATTATAAATGTGCAAAAAAAAAAGCTTCAACGTTTGAAGTATATTTTAACAAACATAGTTACATACAAACCATCGCGCCAAATCTCTAATGGGTTAGACAGAGAGAACCGAACGCCACATTTTTCTGCATCGTCTGTTAAGTCTTAGACTGTTGTTCACGTTTCTTACATTTCCCTATTTCAGAATATCGTTCACATGATCGGACCATCCTTTTCTTGGACGGCCCCGACCTCTCATTTCATTCCTGTCCGGTTTTCGAATACCATCTTCGTCAGGCGTCCTTCATTCATTCTCGTGTAATCAAACCACCACAATTTACTGCTGTGAAATACCGGCGTAAAAGAGTGCTTTCACCAGTAGCGAAATTGCTTATGGATAATATAGAAGCCGAAAATCTTGGCTTTCCTAATGGATATTTTATTAAGAAATACAAGAACTAATATTTTTAATTTATTTTATTTCAACCATACTACAAGATTAAAAATTGAACCGTATGTAGATACGATGCTTTACAGGACCACATATGTAAATATTATTTTGAAATGTGATTAAAAAAATATTTTTCATGGTTAAAAAAACATTACATTTCGATGCTTAAAAAAACATTACATTTCGACATTTCCCAATTTTCTTTCAGGGTTTGCCTAGTCCGAAGGTTTTAGGCTCGTCCCTGGCTTTCACTATTTTCTTTTATAATCGTTTCTTTAGTAATCGAAAACACAACAGTCAAAATATGATCTTATAAAGTTCAGCAATGAGGTTCACCACCCATTCTGAATGTAGTGCCTTTTTAGATGAGAAGAGACTGGTGTGTGGAAATACATGCATGTGCTGTTGCTCCTTTTAAATGCACACCCGTCGCTGGTTACACTTTATTTTGGGATACGCCGTGATGGTAACTAACCGACCGACCGATGGCCGATTTATGTGTGGGCGTCCCGGGTTAGATCCCCAGCAGAGGAGAAATTTATTTTTATTCCTTTCTCACGCAAATATTACTTCTCTGGGCTGGAAACACTGGTTAGTTTGAAGAAATTGCCATACGGCAATAAACTTTGTCGGCCTTCGTGGCTCTCTTGGATAGGTATCTGACTGCTGATCCAAGGGTCCCGGGTTGGATTCCCGGTGGAGACACAGTTTTTAATGGTGTTTTCAGTCTGGATCTGTGAGACGATAAATACCGTAAGTCTCCAGAATGTGGCAACTTGTTATTGGGTGCGTGTTAAATAATTATTTGACATAGCACCTGTTAGTTGTCCGAGAAGCTACATGAAATAAAATAAACTCGCCACTCTCGCAGGGTGCAAGGAAGTGTACATAATTATTAGTACCTATTTCAGAATAAATATTACATGTATGTATGTAAAATTTACTGAAATCATCTGAAAGAAACACACATGTTGCCAATCAATTGTTTCAAAAATATGTTATATTGGATTACGTTTATTTTAACACCCAAAAGCTCGCCTATTTGAATTGGAAAATTTCCGTATTTCCCTGTGGAAATGAATTCACGTTGTTTATAATTATTATTACTGAAATCGCGATTGCATTCTGTCTGAAACAATTACAATTGATTTGTATTCTGCACTAGGTACCTACAATTGTATTGTGTTGGGGATATTTTAAAATAGGCCACAGGTAATGACCTTAAGCTAACCAGACTAGAATGGGGAAAACAATGAAATAATGTTGAACGAAATTCGCTTCTACAAAATTAAACCTCGCATAACTGAATTGAATGATTTCGGGGTGAAAAATCTGAATATAATAATATAATCGCATCGTGTATCTATTGTGGTAGGCAGAGCGATTCAGTAATGGGTATTGCCAACCAAAGAAAGGTTGGAAATTTTGTGAATAGTTACTTTTATATTTAAGGAAGACCCATATATTTTTGCCTTTTTAGTATCCAAATTTCAAGCAGTTAAATATGGGCACTAAAAATCATTAAAAAACAGGAAAAATATACATAAAAATAGGTGACAGATAAGGAGATTCTATATCACCTAAACTATTTACACTGGTTTTGGAGGGCATGTTAAATACTTAGAGAATAGAGATAAATGAAACAAACTTGAACCACCTTTAATCATAAATGATGATCTTGAAGCACTTCATATTATCATGATAAAAGAACTCCACTATGCTTCCTTAAAGGTCGGTCTGGAATTCAATATTAACAGAACCAAAAGAGTCCATCCAACAGCACTATGTAACGCAATTGATGACAAAATTGAAGCAGTTTTTTTTTTAACTAGGCAATTCATTCTGCAAAGAGTGCTTTGTGCCAACTTAATGTTTACTGTTCATAAGGAAAGTTATTTTTGATCACATGTTTGGATTATTAGATAGTCTAACTTTTGAAATGACAAACAATATACGAGAATTTTTGGAGATATAAAAGATGTTGGATATTATGTGGAGATCAATGAGTAATTTTGTTGAGTAAACTGTATTTAATTTTGAAATTGGAATTGTTGTTACAGTTAAAAAGTACGTGATTAATTGTTTCATCCTCCTCACCACACTGGCAAAGACGACAACTTGAAACAGTAATTCTATACAGATGGTAGGCAATTGAACAGTGGCCAATTCTCATTCTGAAAAAACATGATATAATCCGTTTTGAAATTTTCCTATTAGGAAATCAAGTTCTTTAAAGAGATTTTTTGCTGGATACTTGCATAATATAATCCTTTGTATATTTTAGCTGTGGGTAAATTTTCTTCCCACTTGGAAAACACATTTGCTGTTAGACGAGGAGAAGAAGAAGGCGAATCTCGTATAGATGGGCAACTGAAAAAACATGGTCCATGTCACTTGTTTCCGCGCCACAGGCACAACTCGGAGAATCACGTAAATTCATTTTATATAAATGTGCTGGACAAGTTGTGTGACCCGACCTCGAGCGACATATCAGCGTGATTTCTTTTCTAGGTAACCTATAATTGCTAAACCACGGTTCCAAGGGAATCCTTGGCTGGATTGCAGCATATTGTTTTCCTCATTAGGCGGCCGACTTGGTCCAGACCGCTTGCCATTCCGATCTTTCCTCGGATTTTACAGTGATAGAGCCTGAATTCTGATTCAGGTTCTACAAACTTTTTCTTTACGTTTGGAAATTGGAATATCAGAGATCAGAGATTTTTCTTCTGTTCGGAGGAAATAAATAAATGTATGTGACACCCACATAATACATTAATTTTATTCAAAAAAACCTCTTCAAATATTTTCTGACAGTTGTAGTAAGTAAGAGATAGCAACGTCAGAAACAATTCATTTTTAATGGCTGGTTTTTTGATATTTCCTTTCTGATTGGATTATGTAAGGTATGAAAAAGTTAAGTCTGGGATAGGTTGCGTTTACCAGTGCGCATCCCCTTTATATAAGTGAAAATTGCAGATTTTAGTATAATTTGTATCTTTGTCCTTTTTGTGATCTTATACCATCCATCTGACTACAGTGAAACATGGTGATTTGTTCAGCGCACATACAAACATGAAAACAAACATAAAAATAACCACACACTATCACAACAAATGCTACACTGTGAGGTTATCAGCGACAGGTGTACAAGTGTGCATCACATTTTCAAAGTAAGCACTTTATACTTAGACTCTCGTCACTAAATATGTAATATTTATTTATATGTCATATTTAATAAATATGTAATTTTGGGACTTTAAATTCCGAGAATAATTGTTCAGATTCAGTATTATAAAAGTATTCAAAACATTTCTTCAAAATTTTAAATCAACATACAATAAATAAACAGACCTTCCTTAAAAATCTTGAATAACATGTAAAATAATTGAATTCAGGAATAATTTGGTTTTCTCTTTTCAGTAGATAATTACCTCTGTTTTATTTGCAGGCTTCAATTTCGGGTATATTCAAAATGGGGTAATATTTTAAATTCTTTGCATTTTATGACCGTATATTGGATGGTTGTATATTGCTCTGTGGATTAAAAAAAACAATTAAATATTTTCCACGTGGATCCGAAGGGAATAAATCACAACCCTTTAACTAATGAAAATACGAATTAAATTAACCGAAGAACAGAGATACTTAATTTGAGATTTTTAATATTATCCCACGGTAAGACTAATTATAAAGCTATTCAAGACACCACCAGGGAAGAACATTTTAAGATTTATTAGTACTAAACTCATTATGATTATTTTATCTTTTTTCGTTTATTTTTTAATTATTTTTTCGTATCTGATTTTTATAAAAATGATGATGATAATCTTCATCTTCAAAACTCACACTGGACATACCCACTCAGTCCAAAAATAGAAACTGTTCACAGGTCACCAGCGGGCCTATTCCGGTTCTTTTATCGCGGCAATATACACAAGTTTTTTATGCATATCGTCATTCTGTCGAGAAAACCTCAGTTCGCCGTTCGTAACGCGGTATTTTGATTGAAGCGAAATACGTATGACATTCGACAGGTGAATTTATTCGCAATGTTTTATGCGGCATATCGAGGTGGTGTTAAATTTTGTGTTAAGACATAAAACGACGCGTTCACATATTCGTTCGTTTCGCAGATTATAGTTATGAATGACAGCTCCTGATACGTAACTTTCACATTATTTTCTGTGATACGTTAAGATTAGCGGAACTTATCGCAAAATATTACACGTGATTGGGAAACGCATTTTCTTTTCATTGATTCAGGACCCAGCACTCACCTCCGTAAATAAGAACAGTATTTTATACTACAGTAACAACGATCTGCTGAACGTATAACACTATGCATCCATATTCATAATACAGAATTTCTCAGCTCTTCGTTAGAAGTACAATCAGCAAGATTACGGAATAGCATTAGTCCGGAAATTGCGTCGTCTAACTCACTTTGTATATTCAAGAAAAAGCTAAAGAAGGAATATATCGTTAATATCGTAAGTCTCCAGAATGTGGCAACTTGTTATTGGGTGCGTGTTAAATTAATATTTGACACAGTACCTGTTAGTTGCCCGAGAAGCAATATTAAATAAATAAATAAATAAATAAAATATTTATCCCTGAAAACCTGATCCCGATTTCCTCTCCTTGTCCTTATCCTATACTTACTTTACTTTGAGGTATTTTCTTTATTTTATAATTGTTATCTTAGTGTTTCTTTGATTTTTTTTTTGTTTTCTTTCTTTTGTTGATTTACATTCACAGTTTTGTCTTACTTTGTTATCTGGTTGTTTGGAAGAAATTGCCTAATGGCAATTAATATATTTGTTTATATTTACAGAAAGATAAATAAATAAAGAACTTTGTGTTTCTTGTCAGCAAACGAGTCTTGTCATTTCGTACATTTACTTAAAAATAATTTGAATCTTTATACTTTAGTATAATAAGGGTTTGTAGACTGTAATTGAGCTATTTTTATGTTAAGTATTTGGATGGGTGAAATATTTCTCTGAAGAATAGCTACCTTTCACACGATGGCTTTTATTACGAACCATGTGTTATATTTCGGATATGTGATAATATCAGCTTTGATATCGTATGGAAACATCACATAAATGTTAAAAGTAGCAGTGCTGACAAATTAACATGACATATTATTATGCCCGGTGTGTGAACAAATGTAAACCGTATATTTTTTTTTTAAATTCTGATTAAATTCCTTTGTCGTATTAATAATTTCTGATTTTCGTAAAACACAAATAAAATAAAAAAACGTATGATTACAAAAAAAATCATTTTATCCATTCATTCATACTATAGGGAGATGGTTATTAAATTATAAGATTGATTATGATTAATTAGTTTTAAAGAATATTATTTACATATAAGAATGATTATTTTCGTGTACAAAAAGTATTGTTAAAACTCATCTCTCTATATTAGATATACTATAGACAATCGGGGCAACTGATAATTCATATAAGAAAAGATAGTACTCTGATAATTGTATTTATTAAATTACGGTTTTTCGTTGTTTAATAATTATTATATTCAATTTACACGTAATAAGAATGTCGAGGAGAATTCGCGATATGTCATACCACGGCGACTGGAGATATTCCGAATTAATTGCAAAGATGGAGACGGCTGTTTATAACTTCAGCTTGCGTTGGTAGCAATGGCGTGAAGTTAGTGATGTGGGGACATCATAGGGACGTTCCGCCACAATACCATCACAGAATATCCCACAATATGGAGTAACCAGAGATAGATAGGCGGATGTCAATTACTATAATAAAACCTCTGTCTCAGATCTTGACTTTAAAGATTTCATACATTCATATGTACCTACAAAATATCACGACATATTCCAGAAACCAGCGATAAGTTTGCAGGTGTGCCCTACCTAATATTTAAAAGAAAGCACGACCCATGCGTGTGACCCCACATACCAATCTCCTAAAAATTCAACGTTCATAATGGGTGATGTATTTTATGTGAGGTATCATAAATGCTTGTGCTATAGGTGAACGAAATCGGTCGAGGAAATATTCAAACTCGCGACCACTGAAAAGAACTTTTTTTATAATGCCACCTATTGAGAAATTGGTCTGTAATCCATTTCTCGTCTAATCAATTAATATCACATAACATACATAAAAAGAATCAAAAAGTCAGGTTTACACAAGAGAATGTACAATAACCACCACCACAGAAACAATACAAGTCGCAAACAAATACATATGTGCCTAAATCAGTAAACCTGTACAACTATCCCCTTGAAGTTTTTTTCACACCCATCATCATTTTCCTATGGTTTTCAATGACGTATTTCAAGCGGAAGTTCGTTGAAAAAATTTTCACCCAAAAAAGAATAATGGTGCTGCGCAAATGTCGTATTTCGTCCATCGATTAAGTAAACAAATTTATGTCTTGTCATATTTTCAACTACAAAGTTATGATATTCAGGTCCTCTTAGTATTTACACTATGGCATATTTCTTAAATAAGTCTGAGATTCTAGGTACTTTAAATGAGTTGAAAGCCTGGTCTGTGTGGAAGTCTTGTGGTTTTTAAGAATTATCTTTATGATTAGTTTCTGCGTAATATTTACACACTTAAGACTACTATTAAATATCGCTCCCCAGCTGGTAACTGAGTACTTTAGTAACGATTGCACTAGTCGAATAGTATAGTATTATTTGAATGTATTTTTTTTCCATTCAAATATTATTTATTTATTTATAAAAATTAACAATATCATTTTTTTACATATAATTATAAATCCACCTCACTAGGCTTTGCCTGTACCGAGGTGGAATATTTCACAATCACATCAATACATTTATATACAATATTTACATATTATTATATATCCACCTCACTAGGCTTTGCCTGTACCGAGGTGGAATATTTCACAATCACATCAATACATTTATATACAATATTTACATATTATTATATATCCACCTCACTAGGCTTTGCCTGTACCGAGGTGGAATATTTCACAATCACATCAATACATTTATATACAATATTTACATATTATTATATATCCACCTCACTAGGCTTTGCCTGTACCGAGGTGGAATATTTCACAATCACATCAATACATTTATATACAATATTTACATATTATTATATATCCACCTCACTAGGCTTTGCCTGTACCGAGGTGGAATATTTCACAATCACATCAATACATTTATATACAATATTTACATATTATTATATATCCACCTCACTAGGCTTTGCCTGTACCGAGGTGGAATATTTCACAATCACATCAATACATTTATATACAATATTTACATATTATTATATATCCACCTCACTAGGCTTTGCCTGTACCGAGGTGGAATATTTCACAATCACATCAATACATTTATATACAATATTTACATATTATTATATATCCACCTCACTTGGCTTTGCCTGTACCGAGGTGGAATATTTCACAATCACATCAATACATTTATATACAATATTTACATATTATTATATATCCACCTCACTAGGCTTTGCCTGTACCGAGGTGGAATATTTCACAATCACATCAATACATTTATATACAATATTTACATATTATTATATATCCACCTCACTAGGCTTTGCCTGTACCGAGGTGGAATATTTCACAATCACATCAATACATTTATATACAATATTTTCATCGTGTTTCGTACAGTTTCCATGAAAATGCGTATTTTATAGAGTTACATGTCATGACTGATATGTATATATAATGTATCCAAACAAAATATATCAACAATAAACTTATATGTATATGTATCCAAACAAAAATATACCAAACAATAAATAAAAACACTAAACAAAACTAGTTATAAGGCCTGTTTTGCACACACACACGCCAACATGCACACACTCACACACACACACACATACACACACACACACACACACACACACACACACACACACACACACACACACACATGATGTTCATGTATACTAGGAAGGGACATAGGTAAGCATCGTTTCAGTTTCCTTTCTTCCCATTTTTAGCAACCAGTCCGTCAACAACCCGTTAAGTGCAGGAAAACCAAGGTTAAAATTTTTATCTTGAACTGTATTAAACATTAAATTGTATTAAATTAGTGGAAGAATATCAGAATTTATACGAATTCTTAATATACGATATGCGTCGTCTTCTATACTGATCTGCAAAAAAGTTGGCGTCATAACAAACACTCCAGATGAATGTAGTTTGGAGGGAGGGTATGAAAAAGTGCAAAAAACAAGATGAAGGCATTGTAGTCACGTCTCAACTTGATGGTGTCAATGTTGAATGAGTCACAAACGACATTCACTGCTGAACCTTACATTTCTTCCTCCCTTTCTCTCCCTTTACTCTTTCATACTAAACAGGAAGGCATTTTTCACAACGAGACATGCACAGAATAAACCTGTCCAATATTTTCAAAAACGAGGAGAGAAATGTGTTACCTTGGTACACTTAATAATTCCTTATTCTTTTTGCTCAACAAAAAAAAACATATTGGACGCCTTTGGAGTATATTGAATGACTTATGTACTTTGGAAGTAAGTTATTTTTTTTATATTTTCTATAAAACTCGTACTGTGTATCAAGCGAAATCGTTTAAAAAAAATGTACGAAACTGTTACTATTCGTATTGCGTATCGAGATTCCTGTTTGAATAATGAAATTTCTGAAATACGTCGTTTAAAACATTGAATTATATGAACTACAAGTACATATAAATCAATGGTTTAAAATCAATGAGTACTTGATGGTTGAAACAAGTTTATACATTATATTCCAACCATAAATAAATATATTTTTTATAGTTGAAAAATAAATCCATCCAAAAATTAGATAGGGGAGAAGGAGGCACTTTTGGACAGAGGCAGATTTGGACAGCTTGAATTTGACCGCCTAAATATTAAATTAGTTGATTCTCTCTATTATTTATAGATTGCGCTAAGAGTCCTTTGTTATTATTTGACATTTGGTCACGAGTTTGACGTGTGTTTTTTAACGTAATTAAAAAAATAAAAAAACCCATTTTTGCTTATTGTTTTTCGGACATTTCTAACCCTCTAATTATTTTATTATACTGGTAAGTAAACATGTGTATTTTTTTCAAATACTTTGTAATTCAACAGTTTTTTGATAATATTAACAGAATAAAAACGCTCTGATTAACAGAATGATAAACTTATTTAACTCTTATGAAAAAAATGCCGACTTAGACATATTTTTTGATTCACATATAACATTCAAAAATAAACTTATATCTAACATCGTGACATTATAACAATTAGGTACAATTCATTTTATTTTTCCCAACCACCCTCAGCAATATATTTTCTTTTCCTTCTCAACTCATGAATCTGTCAATATATGTTCGTCTACACACACATGCACACCCTCTCTCTCACACACACACACATACACACCCACACACTCACACTCTTTCTAGACACACATGTATTACTCTTCTCTCATGCGTGCACCCACACTAATTCACACTTTTTTGTTGTATTATTTTGATTTTAGGTATATTACGTAAGAGGTACATGTTATTTTTGTATTTTTATTTATTTGATTTTAATAATTGAATGCATGTACTGTGTGCTGTCCTTTGTAAAATAAAATAAATAAATAAATATAATAGTAACGCATACATACATAACCTCATTCCATGTGATATTTTTTTTATATAAATGTAACGCATAAATAACCTCATTCCATGTTATATTTTTTTTATATAAATGTAACGCATAAATAACCTCATTCCATGTGATATATTTTTTTTATTTAAAGTATATGTGAGGCAGAATTGGACAAAGGACGATGAGGCACATTGGGACAGTGTCCAGGAATTTTAATGTCCGTTGAACAAAAAAATATTTAAACCTATGTGTACGTTGCCTAATATTTAATTTTTTTTGTTTAAGTTATATTCTATTTCTGCCACTTTGAACCGATACTGACTATTATTTATTTTATTTGTAGTTAAAATTAACATTTAAATTCATTTAATCTGTTAATATGTTTTATTGTCCAATTGTGCCTCTTAGTCTGTCCAATTATGCCCTTAGTCTGTCCAAATCTGCCTCTTAGGCGTCCAAATGCACCCCCCTGTGGGGCACATTTGCACGAAATGAATGGTTCATCTAAAATGCTTACCATGCTCCTATAACAAATAATTGACACATTCGGTTAAAAAATTATGTTAAAGAAATAATGAGGCCTTCAATGTCAACTAAAAAGTTTTTGAAAATCAAATGGGTAAATTTTATAAAAATTAAAATGTATTGTTTTACGCAAATTGTTGAAACTTTCGTCACTAAAAAATCTTTCTATGAAAATTAACTAACTCTGACATGAATAAAATAAGAAAAAAAAGATAATTTATCACAAGACAATTTAATTAATTTAATTAAAAGGTTTTGTGATACGATCGTACCAAGCTATTGCTTAGCACCTATCCGTGTGGCGACGCCGACGCCTCCTCCTCGTATGCGTCGCTTGCGACGACGTCGTCGTCCCAGTTTGCTAATTGGATGAAAATTTGAGCGGGAATTAACCGCCAGCAACCGAGTAATGGCGGCAATCGAAACCGCGGGAAAGTCCCGGAATAATAATTAATTAGACTCTGGTTTTTTGTTCCTTGCCCGGCGTTTAATCCAAATACGGATTTTCTTAATTTGAAAAATGATTTATGAATGTTTGCACAATCTTAATCGCGAATCTGCCATTCGTTTTGTTGTTCAGCAAATTATTTTACGCTCCTGTATCTAACCGAATTGTAATTTTTGTGTTTCTTTTTACACAGAGCGTAACAAATTTTAAATTAACGTTTGATGATGGATGGTTGGATAATATTATTTGAATCAATAAATTATTTAATGATTCGGCGGATATTTTGTGGTAGTTAATGATAACCATTTGTGAATTATAATATAAACTAGCTATAAACCACTTATTTTTGTGAGTCACTTCGCGACATGTTTCGGAAGCGCTGTCCTTCCATCGACCGTGTGTCTGTGATGCAAGGGTGGCGGTTGAGGGTTGGTTGGGTTAGTGGGGGGAGGGAAGTATTGTGTAATGTTTTTGTTTTTGATGGGGAATATATTAAGTATTGGAGAAGTATTATGAAAGGTATTGTTGTATAGAATAGCTATAGAATACTCATACAATACCTCGCTGAAAAAGTGAAGCCGTTTTACTGGTCGGCTCGTGTCAATATATGTATGACTCTGCTGGTAGACATTGTTCGTATAGTACTACTCGTTATGACTGCGTAAATTATTTTACAAGCAGTTAAAAAATTCCCTATTCGGAGAACGTATCACGCAGACGGCCAAATGATTACTGAATGCTCGTAACAAAATGTTGACCAAATAAGTCAACATAAAGCAGTCGCGTTTACTGCAGGCTAAAGAGTATTCTATACTATTATCATTCTATGGGTTGTTTATAAGTTTTAGCCCGGAAATTATGTAATGGGACAAGACCGCCAGGGTGACCTCCGAATAGATGGCGCGACAGCTGCCATCTTTTCCATCTTTTTTTATCCACGTCACATGGAGTTATTTAAGAATAATGTAAGAAAAATTTGAGGTCTAGTAAGCAGTATTCTCGCAGTACGGGACCTTACTCTTTTCTTACATTTTTCTCAAATAATTCTTGTAATACGACCCATAGCGGCAGGAACAGATTCTATGGATTTATGCAAATAAAGAAGAAGAAGACTCAATTTATTTCAAATTAGTATACCTATTAATTTTATCGCCCGTTTAAACAACAATTGTTAAATTATCATGATAACTACGCGTTTTTTTTAATATCATTAATTTTATTAGTTAAATAGGATCTTACAAGGCAAAACAATAAAAAAAATGATTAATACAATTTCTCAATTGATTTTTACCCTTTAAAACATGATCAATGATCACCTATAAAATAAATTCTGTCACTCAATCGCTCAATTTATTATTCTAAGTTGTGTCCTGGGGTTTTCAGGAGAAAGAATAAATATGAAAAGCTTATAAAAAAATATAATGTGAACGGATGATACATTTTTCATTTTATTTACCCCTAGAGAGCTAGAGGGATAATTGGTAGCAGCTTGGTATCTTATGCATTTTGTGTATTTAATTAGAATCTTATCTTGTTTTCATTTTGTGTATTTAATTAGAATCTTATCTTGTTTTCTATGTTCTTTGTTATACAATTTTTAATATTAATCCAAAGTTGTTATAACAAATTTAAAAGAAAATAAGTGAATTTTAATTATATTGTATCATTCATCGTTTCATTTCAAATTTGATACAAGAATATTGGTATTTAATTTCTTTGATTTCTGTGATCTTGATTTGTTAAAAATGACATGCATTTGGATTTTTTCTGGCTTAAGAATGTTCATTATAACTTTATACAAAAATGTGGGGTAACCAGCTACAGGTTTTCGGGTGTGCACTGCAACATAAAAAAAGCAAGCCTGTATACCCATAAGCCAATATCGTCTCACCTACATAAAAAGACACTTCATTCAAAATGGGTGGTGAACCTCACTATTTTTCCAGTTGTTTTTTTCGATTACCCGACACGCAAAATCGTGTGGAAGCACTATTCTGAGACGGTGTCTCTCAGCTATGACTGGCTTATAAAATATAGGATGTGATTTAATAATAAAATCTAGTGGGTTGTGGCCAACGCAAAACTCCTCACTAACAAGTCATTTTATAAAGTATTCAAATTTTGTATGGAAAAATTTCAGCATTTTCATGAAATGAGTTTGTTAAATTATTATTTATTTAAATATTTTATTACGAGAACTTGATAACTCTTCAATGCCATTCTATGTAAGTGGTGTGCCTTTTTACCAATTTAAAAATAAAAATTTCAAATTTGAAGTTTTCTGAGTTTGGGGTCACTTTGAAATATTTGACAGTTAAAAAAATTGAGAAGCACCATTCATATATCGTTCAATATCTACTGAAGTCTTAGCAAGTATTAGATGTATACATTTGCAAAATTTGAATAGAATCGAATGAGTACTTTAGTCTATAATCGATAAAGTAAAAATGAACACGCCGTACATAGCACACTGCACATAGCACACACACACACAGATACATTGTGATGAAACTTTCAGAATACAATCTCAGCATGATACTAGTTGATAATCTGCAATAAAAAAAATACCCTTAAAAATTGCGAAATCATAACTCCCCACTATATCCCCTTGGGTTAGTGAGGAGTAAAAATATGTCTGATACGCAATTCAGTATTAATTATTCTATGGGGTGCCGATATAGAATAATGCTTTATCTTTCTATTGACATCATTTTTGGGTATCCCTAAATGTAATGATAATACATGTAATTATTCATTATACTTCTCATAAACATGATATGTAACTATTTTCTCAGTTGCACATTTATAGAAACAGGTATGAAGATACACCTATATATCTAAAGACAAATACTCCGTGAGATAGCTCACCCCTAATCTAGTAGTTTCATGTCTCCGGTAGGTATTTATCTAATATTAATTAAGGTATCCCCTCAAACGATTAATTTCCGTATTCACAGATGCGTGATTTTGTTTTCATTAAACATCCAGTCCTAAGATGACAGCCATTTCCTACTGTAATACTTACCTTCCATGCCTGACTAGAACCTTTCCTAGGAAATATATATTCTATTACAATTCTCTAAGGTATTTCATACTTTGTATGTGTTGATGGTACACTACTCCACATTTACCGTGGGGAATGTTTCAGTCTCTTCAGAGAACTCTAATGTACATAAGGTCAGTATTACAAAAAAAACTAAGAAAATATTAAGAAATCCTTTTTGTTTTCATACACTTTTGGGGGTGAATGTTGAAGTTATTAAAAAAAATAATTAATATTTAAATTAATTAAATATTAAGTTATTAAAAAATAATTAATTAAATATTAAAATTAAATATTATTAATTAATTAAATATTAACTATTAATTAAATATTAATTAATTAAATATTTAAATTAATTAAATATTAAGTTCAGATTACATTTATTTTGTATATTTTAAAATTTACTCTTTAAAAATTTACATCCACTAAGATAATGCAAAATCATGTCAGTTAAAAATTAGATATTCTATTTGCAACGATGAAATGTTTCAAATAGAATATTACTTACATGATCAATTTTTATATTATTTTATTTCGAAGAGTAAAATAATATAATAAGTAACCAGTTCATAAATTTTGCAGCTGTTCGGGTCGTATAAAAAAATGATAAAAATAAAAACTACGATTATCGTGGCGATTATCGTCTACTTAGACGGTTGACGTGTGAATGAATGCTCTAGTCTTTTGCGGGCAGAACTGCGGTCGTTATTCGTTGATTTTCGGTAACCTTCGGAAACTGTCTGGGATATGCACATTGCAGACATTCAGGAGCGCAGTTACACATTTACAACATTTTAATCAATACATACATGGTCAACAGGGTCCTGTTGAAATTCGAAGAATTTGGTAATTAAACAGATGATGAGGCAAAGCCAAGGGATTGCATATGGTATGTATTCTTTCAATCAACATGATTAAGTATTTGTAGCAAATAGTCAAAATAGATAGTTAGGTACTTAGAAAGTACGTCCCTCTGCAAGAAGTATTAAACGCGCCAGGGGAGGTCATCGACCACTAAGACCGGCTTTACAACAATATTATTTGACCACATATCGGAATACCGATTTCTTTTAAGGTGGTTGCCTATCAGGCAGCGTAGGAACCTACATACCCTCACACTTCTATACAAGGTCTTAAACAACTCCAATGCTCCAGTTTATCTACGAAATCAATTTCACTTCCTCTCTGAACACGGGTTGCCTCTTCGATCAAATACTGAAAGAACGCTCAGTATCCCAGTACACAATACTTCTTTTTTCACCACCTCTTTCTCCGTACAAGCAGCTCGTTTTTGGAATCACATCCCATCGCAACTTCGAGTTTCATTAACACTTCCCGCTTTCAAAAGAAATCTGAGGAATCATTTCCTTACACATAACACCTAAATTTGTCTCCTTATCCTATCCTTGTCCCCCCCCCCTCTCCAGTCACCTCCGTTTCTTTATTGTTTTTGCTTAAATGTTTTTTTTTCATTTTATTTGTTTTATGTTCTTTATAGCTCTTGCTTGTATTATATAAAAATGTTGCTACATACCATAAATGTAATAGTTTTTCACTAAATGTATATGGTTGGTTGGAAGATATTGCCATTTGGCAATAAGCCCGCCATTGTTCACTTGTGCTCAGAAAGTTTAAAATAAAAATAAATAAAATAAAAAATTATTTTTAATCATATATACCTACCCAATATTGTACCCAGTAATGGGGTGTTCAATGACCCTGTGTATATTAATGAGCCTCGGATATAAACAAATCACCGATGCATTCATCATCTCTTTTAGTACTTGGTCTACAAGAATGTCTACAAGTGTAATTTTCGTGCGCGTGTTATTTTCAATTAACGAGAATTATTTTTCTATTGTTTAAACTCTATTGCTAATGTACAAAACATTCCATTTATTTTATTTCGTATATAACTCAATATATCGAATCTCAGTGTAGCTAATAATATGTTTTCCTTACTCTCTGCTTAATTTATCCACTGGCTGTAAATATTTAATTTGATGGAACATGCACCCGAGTATTTAGTATGTGTATAAGTTGTCTTCTTATTGTGACTTGTTAAGCTAAGATCAATTTATAAATTCAAACTAATTAATGTAACACTTTGCTTAGTGGGCAGAATCTGTCCTGGTGACCTCGTTTTCAATCTTTGGAATTGATCGGTAACACGTCACAATAGGAAGGGATTCGGGTATCTACTCTAACTGCATTCCCCTCAGGAGTCAAATATCGATTCTGGACCAAACGGAGTTGATCCCTCGGTTCGGTCTTTCCCGAAAATACCTTAAACCTCAGGGGCTCATTCCACATCTTAAACTCAAACTGATTTAAGAGTTGAAATATCACTATTTGAAATACGTTTTGTTAAGGGAATCATTTAAACTTCGGTTACTTGTCGTATTATGTCGTAAATATCGTATATTTTTTATTAAATTATGAAAAATTTAATAGAATACTAGCAAAAGATTTACCAACAGATATAAAACCGGCTTTTTACACTAACAATAACATGGGTAACAAATTACGAAACAACATAGATAAAACTCCATTGCTAAATAACTCGGTTGTATATAGACTAAACTGTGGGGATTGTCCATCATTTTATATTGGCAAAACAGCACGTAAGTTTGACATAAGGATAAAAGAGCATATGCGTTGTATAACAAGTAACATTTTTTCTGAATTCGCCAACCACCTTATAAGTACAAACCACACATTTAACAAAGATACAAATGTAAAAATTCTGCATATACATAAAGAGGGATTAAAACAAGATAATCTGGAACCCCTAGAAATTAGGAAGGCTCTGAACAGAAATAATAAAATTATAAATAATCAAACAATTTTGAATAATTCACCGCTTCTCAATATGTTTCCACTAGCTCGCCATAACGGTAATCCTCACTCCTCCCACTCCCCTTCGTCTTCCGCGTTACCACCCACAACATAATATCGCACACGTTCGTTCATTTTTTAATAATAATTTAGTACAAGTCTGTCCTGCCAATTGGGGAGATTTTAAAGAATTTTGTGATCGATCTTGTGGTTCTCTGCCTCATCCAACAAATGATAACATAAATGAATGCTCTGATTCTCTGAATAATATGCTCCATAAAATTCCCAACTTTCAGAATAAAACTCCTTTCAAAAAGACCCAACACCCGGTTGTCCCATGGTGGGATGACGACTGTGAGAAAATGTTACAGAATCGTAGAGAGGTACTTAAAAGATATAAGTATAACTCGAATTTTGAAAACTTTATTGCTTTTAAAAATACCCAGGCTCAGGCCAAGAAATTGTTCAGAGCTAAAAAGAAGGCTGGATGGATAGCTTTTTGCACTTCTTTATCCCCCCAAACACCAATCAGTACTGTATGGTCTAACATACGTAAATTTAGAGGCACTTATAAAAGCAGAAAAACAAACCATATCGCTGAACTCCCTTTCTCCGCCTTCATCAACAAGTTGGCTCCCCCCTATGTCCCGAACTTAAAGGAGATTTGGTCTCTAGATAGCTCAAATATGCAAAGGTATACAATAGATCTGAATATCTCTACCCCTGCAAAAAAATTGGATGACCACTCTTTCTTGGTCTCGCAGTTCTCTTTGGAGGAGATCAGCTCTGTCCTGAGATCTGTTAGGGACTCGGCTCCTGGACCCGATGAAATTCCATACAGTCTTCTATACAAGAGTGGTAGCTCAACAATTTCCTACCTTCTTAAGGTAATGAACATTTGCTTTGACAACTGCATAGTGCCAAATATATGGAAAAGTCAGGTGATCATTCCTATTCCTAAAAACCAAAGCAATAGCCCAGAAGATATCTCTTTCAGGCCGATCGCTCTGTCAAGCGTCCTACTCAAAGTGCTAGAACACATGATAAAAAGACGACTAGATTGGTTTGCAGAGAAAAGTCAGAGTTTTTCTACTCTAATGTTCGGGTTTAGGAAAGGGAAATCTACGATGGAAAGCGTCGCTCATCTCGTTACTGACGTTCTGACGGCCTTCTCTGAATCTAAACATGTTGTGGGGGTTAGCTTGGATATTTCTGGTGCTTATGATAACGTTTTGCTTCCAGTATTGGGCAACAAACTCAGAAAATTCGGCATACCAAACAAAATTGTGTCCTTTTTACATTGTATACTAAGCGAAAGGAAGATCCTGGTGGAAGGCCCCGGTGGTACTACTCACAATAGACTCGTCTATAAGGGACTACCGCAGGGGTCTGTCATAAGCCCTATATTGTTCAATATATACATCCACGACGTATTTGAGGACCTATCCGCGGATTTCAAACTGCTTAATTATGCTGATGATTTTTTTATATACTGTGTACATAGGTAATGACATTAATAAAACAGAATATACAATGAACTCTAACTTAAGGATACTCTCCAACAAACTTAATTGTTTAGGACTCATATTTAACCCTTCCAAATGTAAAAAAATAATATTTTCTAAAGCAAGAAAACCCAAGCCATGCAATATATTTATTGACGATAGTCCACTACCTCAGACACAAGAGTTAAAATTTTTGGGTATTATTCTGGACACTAAACTGACGTGGAATGCTGCCACCTCCTACATTTCCAACAAATGCCAAGGAGGACTTAATGCGATGAGAGCAGTTTCAAGAGTCTGGTGGGGATCTCACCCTAGGATCCTAAAGCTAATGTATAACTCTCTCATACGATCACAACTAGACTATTGCTGTTTTCTAATGTCACCCTTATCTAAATGTAATAGCAAAAAATTGGATAGAGTCCAATATGAGGCCCTCCGAATTGTTCTAGGAGCTATGAAATCTTCGCCAGTTGAAGCATTACAGGTTGAAGCAGTAGAACCGCCGTTGGACCTTAGAAGGCAATACTAAGCGGATAAATTTTTCACAAGGAGCTGCATTTTGAGTGATAATCCTATAATCAACAAAATACGCGACCTCTACGATATAGTCAAAAAGAATCGTAGATTTTGGGGAAAAAAACCAACACCAAATTTAGTATCCAGCTACGGATTTTTGAACTCATACGTCAAAGAAATCAAAAGATATGAAACACTACCTATCTACACGGTTACCTACCCTTCACTCACTTATCGTCCCCAGGTTGTAAAATTCTTTTCTTCAAAACATGTATCCAATGCATCCATAAAGTTTGATAAAATAATGAATAAAGAGTGGAAGGAATACATTCGCGTTTTTACTGATGGATCCAAGGACAAAACTGCAATCTCTACGGGAGCAGCAGTATTCAATGAATATGATGGACACAAAAAACGTATTTCTCTACCGAAGGAACTCTCAATATTTTCTGCCGAATGCGTTGCGATCCTGGAAGCTTTAAATATCATCTCTCAGAACAATTTTGAAAGCACGATTATATTGAGCGACTCTTTTAGCGCGATACAAAAAATAAATAATTCATCTTTCAACTACCCTTTGGATTGTACCGTTTTACAAATAAAGCAACTCTTGCACAGCCTTCATGAGCGGGGTTGTAATGCTGTCCTGGGATGGATCCCAGGTCATGCTGGTATAAGGGTAAATGAAACTGCAGACTGCCTAGCCAAAGAAGCTTCAGAATTACCTAACTCTCCTTCCCATCAAAAGGTGCCTTTCTCGGATGTATTTTTCACCTGTAGAGAACATTTACTAGAAAGCTGGCAGACAAGATGGAATGCGTCGCCCTCGAGATATAGAGCTATACAACCCACAATAAACCGTATTCCGTGGTTTAATAAAATAACTCTGTGCAGACAAAGTACATCAGTCATATGTCGGATTAAATTTGGGCATGTGTGCACCAAACAGTTTCTGTTTAAAATTGGGGTGATTACAACGGATATATGCGACTGTGGAGAGGAAGAGGAATCTGTCAACCACATATTCTTTTCTTGTAAGGATAGGGGAAAATATCCGGGTTTTATTCCAGACTTGACAAAACTCAAGGTACCATTTCCAACATCCATGAATGTAATACTCTCGGAATTTAATCCCAGTATATACAACGTGATTTCAAAATTCATTATCAAAAATAATATAAAAATCTAGATAGGCGCAGGTAGAGGGATGTGTCTCTCTGTCTCGTTTCATCTTCCTAATATTCATTTTTATCTTTATTTAAATTTTTTTTTTTTTAGTTAATAGTATTTCTATTCATTTGCAGATCGAGAACGAATACCGAAATTGGTATATTTTTTTTTCTTTTCTTTTTTTTCGTTCTTACTATTATTTGAAAAAAAATATATATATATATATATATATATATATATATATATATATATATATATATATATATATATATATATATATATATATATATATATATATATATATATATATATATATATATATATATATATATATATATATATATATATATATATATATATATATATATATATATATATATATATATATATATATATATATATATATATATATATATATATATATATATATATATAAATATATATATATATATATATATATATATATATATATATATATATATATATATATATATATATATATATATATATATATATATATATATATATATATATATATATATATATATATATATATATATATATATATATATATATATATATATATATATATATATATATATATATATATATATATATATATATATATATATATATATATATATATATATATATATATATATATATATATATATATATCACTGAATCAAGGAGGCATTGCTATAAAAACAAACAGCGAAGCAAATAATAAAATATTGGAGGAAGAAATAAATTCAAAACTGGGTTGTGACTATGAAGTACATTTGACAAAACCACGTTATCCTAGGCTTCTCATAACTGGACTCAGCAAAAATTATAACCAGGAAGAATTGATAGAAGAGTTGATATTTCAAAATTATTATATAAATAAAGACGATGATATTAAACTTATATTTAACCGTATGAACAAACTTAAGAAATCATACAGTACTATAATAGAAGTCTCTCCAGAAACGTACAGAAAGTTGGTAAACAGATATGTTAACATTGACTGGGGTGAACATTATGTAAGAGAAGAATTCAGTATTAGGAGATGCTATAGATGTCAAGGATACAATCACAAGCATACTGAGTGTCAGGCTGACATTGTCTGTGGAAAGTGTTCTGGGAATCACGATACAAACGAGTGCAAATCGGAGACTTACAAATGTGTGAACTGCATGACTGCAGGACATAGAAAGAAGCAAAAAGATGTAAATGCAAACCATGAAGCGTATAATTTATCATGTCCTGAATATATGAAGAGAATAAATATGATAAGACAGCGTACTTTATACACCAATGAAAATGGATTTTAATAATGAGAACATTTTATGTGCTAATTTGATATTGCTCAAACCTGAAAAATTTAATATTTTAAGTTTTAACATATATATCAGTGATCACCATAAAAAGCTCTGTTCTTTCTACAGATCATCTATGTTTTGTATTTGTATAAATATGAAATACTATTTAATAAGAGAAAAAACAAATAATAATTATATGCAATGTGTGAATACCTAGTGACTGAAATTGATCAAAGTTTTAATGTAACAGAAAACATTTGTTTCACAGCTTATGAATGCAATGATTTATTAAATAGAATTAAAAATGGCATCATAATATTACATCTAAACATAAGAAGTATGCAAAAGAATTTTGATGAATTTATAGTTATGTTAAATTCAATTAAAAACAAACCGGACTGTATTATTTTAACTGAAGCGCATATAAATAAATATTCAGAAAATTATTATTTACCAACCTACAGATACTTTAATACTTTATATGAAATTAATAAAAATAGTGGTATCTCTATGTTTATTAGTGAAAAATATTCAGATATATCTGTCATAGAGGAAACTATGCAATTTGTCAATTGTCTAACTGTAAAACTGAATTACAATAATAATATATTTTATGTTATAGGATTGTATCGAACACATAAGTCGAATGTATTCTATTTTATTGAACAGTTGAAGGAATTGATAATGAAATATAAGGGGAATAACATCATTGTTACAGGTGATATAAATATAAACATCGCACAAAACAATGATAGCAGGGAAAAATCGGAATACATTAATATGATGACTGAAATGAATTTCAAATTATGTTTACAAAATTTTACAAGAGAAGTAGATGGCCAATCACCGTCTTGTCTTGATCACTTTTGGAGTAATATTGATATAAAAAAAATTAATTCGTTAAATTCCATTATATGGAAAAACTTTATCACTGACCACCATACGTGCATTCTTTCACACAGAATTGATAGCACTACAAATAATGACAAAGAAACGAATTTAATATTTACAAAAAAAATAAATCACGAAAAATTAAGAGTTAGTCTAGAACTGGAAACATGGACTAATATATACGATTCAACTGATAGTGACAATTGTGCATATGAATTTTATACCACACTTAATAAACACATTGAAGATGCTACTTATATAAAGAAAACTTATAATGCAAAATATAAAAAAATACAACCGTGGATCACACATGGTATTGTAGTATCAATTAGAAAGAGGGAAAAACTTTATAAACTTGCTAAAAGATTTCCACAGCAAATGAACATTTATAAAAAGTATAGAAATATGACAACTAAATTAATAAGATATGCTAAAGAAAATTATTATAAAAGAAAAATTGAGTCAGCTGAAAATAACAGTAAAAAAATTTGGGAAACATTCAATGAAATTATAAATAAACAAAAGAAAAAACATAATATTGAAACATTAGACATAGAGGGAATACCTGTCAACGTCAATAAAGAGCCAATCAAATGTGCTAATGCTTTTAATATATTTTTTAGCAATGTTGGCAAGGAACTTGCATACAATATTAACAGTAATCATACTGAAGAGCAAATTGACCTTGACAATGACTCACCAGAAAATATCTTGACATTTGAAATTATATCAACAGAAGATGTCAAAAAAATTATACATTCACTGAGGGGAGGATCCGCCCCCGGTTTTGATGGAATTACCAGTTTAATATTGAAACAAAATACTGACAATTTAAGTAAACCTATAACACATATGGTAAATGTAAGCCTTTCAAGCGGCATATTCCCTTCGATTTATAAAAAAACGATTGTAACTCCAATCTACAAGTCGGGTGATGCAAAGAATGTTTCAAATTATAGACCCATATCATTGATTTCTAACATTGCCAAAATTTTTGAAAGGATTATTAAAAAACAAATGACACAATATATCTATAAAAAAAATATTTTAAGTCCCAATCAATTTGGATTCAGAGAAAAAATGGGTACACAAGATGCTATTGCTGCACTTACAACACATGTATATAAGGCTCTTGACAAGGGACATAAATCTCTGGGAATTTTCCTCGACCTTCGTAAGGCATTTGATAGTGTGTCTCATAATAAACTGATTAATAAACTAAATACAATAGGAATTACTGGAAATGCTAAAAAATTGATTCAAAGCTACTTATACCAAAGGAAACAGTTTGTCAGAATTAATGACCTCACAAGTGACTTCGAGACATCTCAATTCGGAATTCCGCAAGGAACCGTTCTTGGTCCTATTTTGTTTATTATCTACGTTAATGATTTGCTTAAACTCAATGTTAAGGGAAAAATTATTTCTTTTGCGGATGATACAATAATACTGAATGAAAATATAAATTGGAGAGAGGTAACTAAAGATGCTAATAATGACATTAACATAGCAAAAAAGTGGTTCAATGATAACCTATTATCTTTAAATACTGACAAAACCTTTTTCATACCCTTCACGCTCGTTGGAGATGCTCCTAATAACCTGTTCCTGAAAATTCATCATCATGAAAGTCATGAGATTTGCCAGAATAAATGCACTGAATTAAAACGCACGAAAAGTATAAAATATCTTGGTATCATGATCGACAACAACATTAAATGGAAAGAACAAATAAATTTAATAGTCATTAGAATAAGAAAATTATATTATGTTTTCATTAAATTACGTCGAATAATTCCATTAAAATCATTAAAACAGGTTTATTTTGCATTTGCACAATCTATATTACAATATGGGATTATAGGATGGGGTGCAGCTTTCAAAACTAATTTAAAGCCTTTACAAATAGTCCAAAACACCATTATTAAAATCATCCTTAAGAAACCTTTTGATTATCCAACAAACCAACTTTATCAGGATTTTAATGTTCTCAACATAAATTCACTTTTTAAAAGAGCCTCTCTTTACCAGATATTTAAAGATCATTTCATAAGAAATTTATATCCAACTACTAATTCAAGAAAACATCCAAGAAGAAAGACAAACATTGATATACCATTATTAAAAACGACTACCGGCCAGCTCCATTATACATACCAAGGTGTTAAATGGTTTAATGAGCTGACCGGTAAATATAAATTAAATACAACTGATTTTGATAACTATAAAAATGCTGTAAAGTCTCTTTTTATTTTATAACTTTCTAATGGAATTGTTTAATATTTAATTTATTTTAATTGCATGTTTTTTTCTGCTCTGTATTTTAATTGCATGTTTTTTTCTGTTCTTTATTTTTCTTTTGATATTGTGTACATTATTGGTTTTTGATGAATTATGATAATGAAGATTAATTTTTAGTTTATATAGGAATCCCGAAACGAGTATAAGCTCTTTTTGGGGGGTAATATGAATAAAATATTTTTTGTGTATGCTATTATAAGTATTTAAATTGTTAAATTGTTATATTTTATTTCTATATATATAAATAAATAAATAAATAAATATATATATATATATATAAATAATAAATAAATAAATAAATAAATTTAATTTTATTTCAGTTCGTGAGCAGGGGGGTGCAATGCAACACAAACCATATAATATATACAACATTTAAAAATAATAATAAAAAAAAAAAAAAAAAAAATAATAATAATAATAATAAGGTATAAGTACATATCAATATATATTAACACAAACATTAAATAATATAACCGGAAGCAAAAACAATATCACCGTATAAAAAAAAAAAAAAATAAAAAAAAAAAAAAAAAGAAAAAAAAAAAAAAAAAACATCCATTGAAATCACTTCAGTCACTGCAAAATTGATGCCCATCTTCTGTGAATTGGAGAATCAAGCCACATACTAGCCTCTCGAACAATAGAATTGCTAGATCTCCACATCCTCATTCTTGCAGCAGCTATCTTGCGTCTTTGGAGAGTGGCAAAGTCATGGACCCCGCGCTCTACAAACATTTGAGATGCACTGCTGAATCTGGGTAACCCGAACATTATCCGAAAGGCATTATTATATTGTACTCTCATAGAATTATAGGACTGACATGTGTGTCTACACCACAGCTCACTTGTATACAGATTAGTACAGTATGTGATAAATAGATATTTCTTTACATTGTCACTGCATCTAGTGAACTTCCTGGCAAGCATATTAGACCTTACACTAATGGCCCTCCTCTGCCTTTCAATGTCTTTATTATCATTTAAGTCGTCACACATAACATGCCCAAGATATTTGATGCTACTACTGGCCTCTAAAATTTGACCGTTCAATGTTACTGGGAGGACATTGTCAGGAGGTGAGTCCCCGCGAAAAATCATGAGCGCTGATTTCTTGGCATTGTATAAAAGATTATGCTTACCTGCATAGTCTTCGCAAATCTTCAGCAATTTACGCAAAGCTTTGATGGAGGGGGCCAGCAACACCATGTCGTCCGCGTAACTTACGTGGTTGACACAGATTCCGGCCATCCGACAGCCAACTTGACAACTAAGCAGGGTCTCACTCAACTTATCCATATATACATTAAAAAGAACTGGAGACATAGATCCTCCCTGTCTCACGCCGCTAGTCAGCGCGAATGGCTCGGAGCTTTCTCCATTCCATTTCACCACGTTATCTTGTTGTCTGTACCAGGTTTCCAGAATTCTGATGAAAGGGGCAGAAAAATATATATATATATATATATATATATATATATATATATATATATATATATATATATATATATATATATATATATATATATATATATATATATATATATATATATATATATATATATATATATATATATATATATATATATATATATATATATATATATATATATATATATATATATATATATATATATATATATATATATATATATATATATATATATATATATATATATATATATATATATATATATATATATATATATATATATATATATATATATATATATATATATATATGTTATTATTAAGTATTTTGGGGATAACCCGCGTCAAATTCTGATTCCCGAGAGAATCAGTCGTCTGCCGACGTTTCGTCCGAATCACATCAGACATTTTCAATAGGCGCCTTGTTAATAAATTTCCGTCGCGAGGGATAGTGCGCGCACGTCCGTTCGCGTCGGAAGCTTACCACCAAGTGAAAGTTTGAAAGGAAGCCATGTCAGTTGTTAGTGGAGGGGTGGGTTTCCCCAATGACGTCATTATTGCGTTTTGTTTGGCTTCTAGCACTACTGACAAAATAAGTCACCTACTTTACAAACATAATATTCGCACCATTTTTAGAACAGACAACAAAATTTCATCCTTTTTAAAAAGTCCGAAAGATAAAATACCATTAGAGTCACACGGTATTTACGAAATTCCTTGCGGTGATTGCACAAAAACTTACATAGGCAGGACAAATCGCAGAATCTCGGCACGCGTCTCTGAACATCGCGTAGATATTAAAAACCGGAAATTAACTTCATCTCTAGTAAATCACTCATTGACCGAAAATCACTCCATAGACTTTGAAAATTCAAAAGTAGTCGCGAATATCAACAATGAAACATTTAGAATTTACAGGGAAGCAATAGAAATATATAGAAGAAGCAACAGTATAATGAATAGCAGGGACGATAGCATTCGAATCCCGACCGCATGGACAAGTGTACTTGAAAACAATATTTTGAAAAACCATAATAATCAAATTAACCCAACTACCGATATTTCAAACAATAGTCACATTAAAAACATTAGTAAAATTCTTAGTAAGCCGAAAACTGATAATCCACCTGTAAACAATATACCGTTAAGTACTCGAGTCACTAGAAGCCAAACAAAACGCAATAATGACGTCATTGGGGAAACCCACCCCTCCACTAACAACTGACATGGCTTCCTTTCAAACTTTCACTTGGTGGTAAGCTTCCGACGCGAACGGACGTGCGCGCACTATCCCTCGCGACGGAAATTTATTAACAAGGCGCCTATTGAAAATGTCTGATGTGATTCGGACGAAACGTCGGCAGACGACTGATTGATTCTCTCGGGAATCAGAATTTGACGCGGGTTATCCCCAAAATACTTAATAATAACATATTTTGTACTCGCGAAAACCTTAGATTTAACATATATATATATATATATATATATATATATATATATATATATATATATATATATATATATATATATATATATATATATATATATATATATATATATATATATATATATATATATATATATATATATATATATATATATATATATATATATATATATATATATATATATATATATATATATATATATATATATATATATATATATATATATATATATATATATATATATATATATATATATATATAATTTGATTTTTGTGTGTTCTTTTGTTTGTCCAATAAGGGACTTTTGTTTTAACAAATCTTATCTTATTTTAGAATAAGTAACATTGTTCGGTTTACATATCATTTATTTAATTCATTGCTTAAATTTTATTTTCACTCTCCGCCACTGATATCCTAATAATGTTGTGTTATTGTTACAAATCTGCTTGTGTGTGTGTGTGTGTGCCACCGCACGACGTGGCTCATCAACTGTTTATACTACAATAATATACTTGTAAATGGCAGGAAACTATACATATAAATAATAGTTCTGCCAAAAAAATTAAAAAAAAAAAAAGTCTGTCCTGAGGAGGGAGCGGTCAGCTCCGAAAACCGGTTAGACACCAAGTATTCACAGTGGTTAAAACAAAAAATATATTTGTACCAAATTTCAATTTGCGAAAATATTCGGTTACTTGTATTACGTATGTTATCGTTATGTACGATATCGTTTGGTTTCAATCGAAAAAATATTTATTTTTAGAGTATTTTTCGCTAATTCGATTAATTACGATTGAACTATCGTCTTTTAGCCCTTGATAATATCTTGGCATTATCGAGGTTTAAAAAAACTAGAACTTTTAAATCTTGTTCAAAAGTGGAATTCGTACTTATTTTGTTATGTTCATACATATGTGATGGGATTCAGTTTGAAAAGATCTCAGTTTGCAACCAATTATATTTGCTTGTGGTAAACTCATTTAGCTGGTATGAAATAAAAATAAATATTAGTTATATATTACGGGATCATGTGGTATATTCAGTGAATTAGTATTTTTATAAAGCACTGAGCAAAATTTATTTCTTTTGTATATTTTTCAATTAAACCTTAGTTCCGTATTATATAGTTCATGGCTGTAATATTTTCTTTATTTTTTCTCCGCTATTTTTCACATCCCCTTTATACGATATGGTTTTTGAATTCATTTAACCTCCGATTGCTTTGTATGGAGTAAGTTTTCGACCTAGTTCTTCGAATGAAAACGAGGTTAAAAGAACCCCGTATTCTCTGTTAGATAGGCGGATATTACCTATACCTTATACAAAGTTGGAGTTAACTGTCATAGTATTATTCAGTGAAAAATCTGTTTATTCCCATCCAATAATAATAATAATAATATGCTTAAAATCAACAAAAAAAGTAATTTTTTATAAATATTGGGCAGGACAAGAGAGAAATTAGTAAAACAATAACTGTTTCGTTGCATTCTCTAGATTCGCAAAATCACTGTGGTGTACAAAAAATGTAAACAGAGAAACACTTGAAGTATCTTGGGGTGACATCTATGCGAAAGCATTGTCACCTAATGCGTGAGGCTTTTACTTACATTGTTTACAAACCAATCTCGCAATATTTGGTGTTACAAAAAACTATCATAATCACTTGATAGGTGGCGATGGATTTTTTCAGATTATTTTCAAAATGAACAGATTTTCATGATTCAAATATAGAGAACTTTTAAAAATTGGATCAATAAAAGTCCATCATTGGTGAACGTTGCGCAAGTGCATAAAGCGATCAAGTAAACCTGCCGATGACAAGTGCCATGAATACTCGGTTCTTCTATTGTATTCCAACTTCGTATCTATTGATATTTCAAAATAAAAATATGTACCTACCACTTTGCCATAAGGTAGTTCCAGCATCCATGTCCAGTGCGGATCCTATTCAGGGAGTTCCACAGCCTTCTTGGCAGCTCGAAACCTGGAGGTATCTTCGTTGGAGTTTCCATGTACCCATTAACATCCAGGTTGGAGCTTACCCAGTCACTGTGCCAAGTCTCATTCAGGCTGAAGTCCTCACTAAAAAGGTTACATCCGAGTTTCGTTGCTGGATTACTTAAAGCAAGTCTTTGCTGTCCCTCAGACGGAACATCACTGTGGATTGGCAAAGCGCTATTGTCACAAATTCTTTTCCACAGATTAAATATTATTTTTCTTAACAGATCGACATAGTATCAAGCCAAGATACGTGAGATTTGTATGCGAGGTCTATATTTTTCAATTTTTTTTTCAATTTCGAAGTAAAAACACAGCAACTAATTACAGCTTCGCAGCACATAATTATATGTGATTCTTCCACCTTTCAATAGTATACCGATAACAAACATCACATACAGTGATTCTTTATACATTTTGTTCATTCATTTCTAAATCCCATAAGCAATAATGATTTCCACATTAGCCCTCAGAGTATATATTATACACTTCCCATATCCGCGTTATAACCAAACGATATCGGTTTATAGTAAAGCTCGTGTGAAGTCACGTTCCTTAAGAGAACATTAAGAAATTCTTTAATATCTCATATCATAATAGCCTGATTCCCAAGTGGCGCAAAGGGAATATCTCAAGTTTCTCATTCGAAATGGCTGCCATAAAAATCACAAGTGCGCTGCTGTTCCTTCAGACACACGGAAAAAATATCAATATCGTATAATGTGATGAATTTACATATGAAACAAATATATCAGCTGTGAGTGGATTTGATTTCAGATGAAAAGGATGAATTTTCTTTCGATCATGTTTATGAACATTGTAATCGTATGTTATATAAGCTTTCAAATCGAAAATAAAATGTATGAAATAAACCCTTTCTGGAAATTAAAGAATCATCATAGACAATATTACCTACAGGAGATAGAATTGCATACTTTACTTAAACTACTAAGTAGCATTTTGCTAAGACTAGTTTCATGAGATCCTACTGTCGATGGCGATAGTATGTATAATTAAAAAATACAATTAAACATACTATCGCCATCGACAGTTGGATGTCATGTGCTACATGCAACTAGTCTATATAAAATATGTAAGTATGTATATCAACATAGGATAGTATGGAGGTCAGTCTTTTTATCCTACCCAGAATATGAAAAGACCCGAATGCACATTCGTAGGTACCTAAATACTAACTCTTAACCTCACTGAAGTATTTAGTATTCTTAAGTAAGCAATTGCGTTGAAGAGACATCACTAACTAAATACTAAATACCTACTAGGCCAAACTTGAGGTCGATGGCGTAGAATTTCAAATTATTGTGTATGAAGAAAAGAGATAGATAGCTTTCTATGGGCTTAGACTGACGTTTAAAATGTTTTTTTGCTATAACAAAACAAATGTATGTAACCAACTTCACACTGATAGCTCGATGTCACGATTTTTCTGAAAAATCAGCGAATTTTCGGCATCTCATATGGATCGCTGAATACTCTGTTTAGTATTTGATTTGACAAAATTACCAAATACATATTTGACGAAGTTTCGAAAATCATCATCCATCGAAAACATCTTGTATTTTATTATTAAACCACTCGCAAGGTTCCTCGCGATCAATCTTATTTTTTGACAGTTCTCAATTGTTAGTTTACGCCAACGCGCATGCGCTAAGTATTTAGATATGTCTGCAATGCAATTCTCACACAAAAACTTAGTAGCATCCTCCAGTTAGGAAACAACGTGATCTCCTAACTAAACTGAGCGACTGTGCAATGAAAACATGGTTAGTATTTAGAATTTAGTATTTAGGTAGGACTCGGACCTTAGTATCAAACTATTGAGTACCCGTAGATATTGTGTAGTGTATACTGCCTTACAAATTGTATGGAACGATGTCGTCACTAAATTCACCAAACAAATAATCTGAGTAAGAAACATATTTGTATAATAGATTCTGCTGGAAAATATTTTATTGTTTCAGATCCATGGACCAGATGGACCTACTTCCAAGAATTTACCTGAGCCGCACAATCATCTCGATATCATTATTGCATTCCTGGAATATTCTTCAACAATACAAATATTTGATATGATCTCAATTAATAATCATGAAGCATTCAATAACATAACAAAACCAATATATCAAATTACAAAAATAACCCAACAGTAAAATTAAATTCTAAGAAATATATCAATAAATCAATTAAGTTCATATTTCATTATCCAATTACCGATTGGTACATCGACAGTATAAACCTTAGTCCCTTAGTTAGTATGAGAGAATTGTATGGAGAAGTCGACCTTTTACGTGATTTTTCCAAATTTGAAGAAAAAAACACCAAATTAGAGGCTTGGCAG
Source organism: Molanna angustata (assembly GCA_963576475.1). Lineage (NCBI taxonomy): Eukaryota > Metazoa > Arthropoda > Insecta > Trichoptera > Molannidae > Molanna > Molanna angustata. Next base: position 36,300,938 of record OY754969.1, on the reverse strand, counting down.
CATACATATGTTATAAGTATGGATGGACTCAGAATTTGGAGTAGAAAAATGTATGTAAGTCTGAATGTATGTGTATCCGTCCCCCCTTATTACTTTTGTTCTCCAAAATGCGCAGACTCCAAAATTCGAGATTTTTTTATTCTTTTTTTTCAATTTTTTGACTGAATTTATAATTGTTTTTACTTTACTTTGTTTTTTTTTTTAATTTTTCAATCTCTGATTTCATACAATTTACCTTCTTTTGATACATACTGTGCGACTGTTGTATATATTGCTTATAATTATAAAAGGCTTCTTGAAGTATATGTATATAAATAATTTGTATATGTATATAAATAACTATGTACTACTAATATTTCCATCAAAATTAGGAAAAAAATGATCAAGACTCTTATCTGGAGTGTACTGCTATATGGCTGTGAAACATGGACCATCAGACAACGCGAAACGGGACGTCTGTCTGCGTTTGAGATGTGGTGCTACAGACGCATGGCTAAAGTTCACTGGTCAGAACACATCAGTAACGACGAGGTACTAAACAGGGTTGGAGACACAAGGCAACTTATGAAAAGAATTGCCCAACAGAGAACAACTTGGATAGGCCACAACATCCGGCACCCAGGCCTGCTTTTTACCATCGTCGAAGGAATGATTAATGGGGGCAACTGTAGAGACCGCCCCAGAAACAACTATATAGACCAGATAATCGGTGACGTGCGCTGTAGCAGTTACAAAGAGATGAAGAGACTGACGGACGATAGAGTTAAGTGGAAAGATCGAGTGTTTGGTGCAGACCAATCCTAGGATTGTGACCCAGAAGAAGAAGATATTTTACTCTTTACCATTGCTCAAGTACGTAAGTTCATTTATAGGTATACAACCAAATCATAAATCAGTTGTATATTCATTTCAGTCCCACTGAAAAAATTCATTCATTCGTTGGGCATTCGGTCGTTGATGTGAAGAATATTGTGGGAGAGTGCAAGGTTATTTATTTATTGAATTAAAATAGCAATGTGGCTTTGTTTGTTTCCACCTACTTGTTTTTGTTCCACAACTAGTTTCGGGAACTGCCGTTCTCTTTTTCAGTGTAAACCCACCTGAAGAAGAGAGCGGTAGTTATTGAAGCTGGTTGTGGAGTGGAGATGGGTAGGTGGAGGTGAACGGGGTTATATTGTTGTTTTAATATTTTTTATAATAGGACGTCACTTGATTTATGAGGAAGTCATAGAAAAATGGTAGGAACAATTAAAGGACGTCACTGTAGATAGTAGAACGTCACCGAAAAATAGTAGAAAATATAATAAGACATCACAAGAGATATGAGGAAGTCATCTATAATAATAGGACGTCACTGTAGATAAGAGAACGTCACTGAAAAATAGTAGGAAATATAATAAGACATCACAAGAGATATGAGGAAGTCATCTATAATAATAGGACGTCACTGCAGATAAGAGAACGTCACCGAAAAATAGTAGGAAATATAATAAAACGTCATAGGAGATATGATGAAATCAAACATAAATAGTAGGAAACATAATCATATAATCGAATATTTTTATTCTTGCATATGCGCAAACATTGGATTTTTTTCCCTGTCGGGAGTCAAAGATATTTTTTAACAGATTTTTAATTATCTCAATAGAGACGAAGTTGGAATATTTATTGTAGGAGAACCGGGAAATCAAGGCACCTACAGGGCTTACGACCTGTCATCGGCTGGTTTACGTGATCACTTTATGCGCTTGCGCAACGTTCACCAATTATGCCTTTTAATGAGATCCCTATCAATTCAATTTTGAAAGTTCTATATATTGTAATACTGAAATTCTTTTCGCTTGAAAATAAGGAATTTTTACTACAGCCATCTATGGGTGAAATTATGAACAACAATCTTATTATTTTTATTTATTTTGTTGGAACGCCATCTATTGAGAGAATTGGTTTTTTGTAAATAATGAAAGCTACAATTCTTATATCTGAGGTGACAATGCATTTTTCGCATAGAAGTCACCCCTGAATTGCGCCAGACTTATAAGGTCATTTTTTGTCTTATTTACCTACTTGTACCAATGTGTAAGTAATCGAATATTTTTATTCTTGCATATGCGCAAACATTGGATTTTTTTCCCTGTCGGGAGTCAAAGATATTTTTTAACAGATTTTTAATTATCTCAATAGAGACGAAGTTGGAATATTTATTGTAGGAGAACCGGGACTTCTATGCGAAAAATGCATTGTCACCTCAGATATAAGAATTGTAGCTTTCATTATTTACAAAAAACCAATTCTCTCAATAGATGGCGTTCCAACAAAATAAATAAAAATAATAAGATTGTTGTTCATAATTTCACCCATAGATGGCTGTAGTAAAAATTCCTTATTTTCAAGCGAAAAGAATTTCAGTATTACAATATATAGAACTTTCAAAATTGAATTGATAGGGATCTCATTAAAAGGCATAATTGGTGAACGTTGCGCAAGCGCATAAAGTGATCACGTAAACCAGCCGATGACAGGTCGTAAGCCCTGTAGGTGCCTTGATTTCCCGGTTCTCCTACAATAAATATTCCAACTTCGTCTCTATTGAGATAATTAAAAATCTGTTAAAAAATAATCATATAATGTATTCTCGTCCTACTAACGTCAGTGACACGTCATCTTATATGCCGTTATCATCATAAATCGTATTATCATCTTAATTTTGATGATATAACTATGCTCCGTACTTATGGTGAATTCACCATACTTTAAGCTGAATTCATGTTATTTATGAATATCAGTTTTTTCAGTGCCCTTTGACATTGCCAATGCTACCCTTTCTATGAATGAAGACCTTAATTTTATCTCTTCCTGGTCATCAGAGTATGGTTTCCTTATTAACCCTTCAAAATCTCAAGCGATTGTTATTTGTAGTCCTCGTCTGCTGTCCTCCCTCAAAAATTTGCAGCTCCCATCTCTGTATACCAATAATCAATGTATTCCTTATACCAAGGTCGTGAAAGACCTTGGTGTCTACATTGATAATAACTTATCCTGGCATGAATAGATCTCACATGTCAGTAAATCCACTTACTTTGCCATACACTCACTTAATAAACTCAATAATTTCCTTCCACTTCACTGTAAAATAACCTTAGCTCAATCACTTCTGCTACCGTTGCTTGACTATGCTGATGTTAGCTACTTGGACGCAAACGAGGAACATCTCAACAAACCTGAACGCCTTCAAAATGATTGCATCCGTTTTGTCTTTGGACTAAAAAAATCGATCATATTTCTCATTACCGTAATCTTCTTCATTGGACCTAGATATGACAACGACGAAATATACCTACATATCTTGTCATTAATATATGTAATAATAATAATAATAATAATAAACACTTTCTTGCACCCTGCGCAAGTGGCGAGTTTATTGCCGTATGGCAATTTCTTCCAAATAACCAGTGTTTCCAGCCCAGAGAAGCAATATTAGCGTGAGAAATGAATTTAAATAAATTTCTCCTCCGCTGGGAATCGAACCCAGGACGCCCGCACAGAAACCGAACGGCTTACCAACTGTGCCACGGCGGTCGGCACAGTGTACAGTGTCCTTTTTAATCCAAATTTACCTCAGTATCTCAAAGATAAATTCACTTATCTTTCAAGCTACGGGCGTCCATTTAGATCTGTTGAACGTGCTTTACTATCTATCCCTATTCATAGTTCAGAATATTTTAGCTCTTCATTTTTGAAGTACATTCAGCTAGACTATGGAATAGCCCAAGTCCTGATATTAATTTACAATAATAATAATAAAATACTTTTATTGAATGAAACAACGTGGCGGACTTATTGCCCGCAGGCAATCTCTACCAGTCAACCACCTATTGATATTACGTAGCCTATCTCACTAAACTTCTTCAAGAAAATGCTAAAGCAAAAATATTTATCTGACAACACCTGATTCCTCTTCCTTTTCTTATCCTTTAGTTTTCCTATCATTGCTATGAATTGTTCTTACATGCTATCTTCCTTGTTTTTTTTTTACTTTTCTTCTGCTAACTTTATATATTTTGTAATGTGATTAACTTATTGCCATAGTATACATTGTTTTGTATATTAAACATTTACTAATTATATGTACAAAAAGATTCAAATAATAAATAAAATAAACACAGTGAATTGACTAAACGTATTTTAAATCCATATGAAATAGACACAAATACATGTGTGACTTCAGACGTTTCAAAGGACCACCTAACTTATATCTGATGTTTTCTGTTTTTTTTAACGCGTCCATAATATGTTTATTTTGAACCACAATAAACAATAAAAATTCTACATTATTTATTGCTTTAAACAGGATGATGGTTTTTATTTATGAAGGCTTTATCAACTGCTCTATTTTTTGTTTATAAAATAACAATCAAATTCTGCTAATTGAATTCTCAAACATAAAAAAATGAATTCTCATTTATTTCAATGTAAGAACTCAAGACATAAATGTATTGAAATTCCTTCAATCATTTTGGAACGACATTGCTGGATCGATCAGAATAATGATTACTCAATACTTTTTTACAAGTTCTATTATTTTATGTACAGAAAACAAAGTATTGTGTGGCCCGACCATATGAGAGAGGATAACCTAGTCTTCACACCAAATAGGTTGGTTAGGTTTGTTTGTAGTTATAATTGCGACTAGCGTGAGCCAGTTGCATTATATATATTAAAAAAAGTAACTAAAATATTAAAATAAATGACTAAATTGGTATTTTTACCAAACTTTTGTAGGTTATGTTTAAAAAAATGGTGTGAAGACTAGGCTATCCTATGAAATACATTCGGAAAGAGGGAAATCTATGAGGTTGATAAAGCGATAGATGCGTGGCAGGATTGAAATATATAGCGTTCGGTTTTTAATAAGGGACATGGGTGATGGTATGTAGGTTAAAATTAATATTTTTGTAGGTACATATGTTTAACCAAATTCACACACTATACCGTCTGGAAATAATGTACAAAAAATATACTAATACACACAAACAAAAATAATAATTGATTTAGGCAAAGCCGATATAATCAGAAGCAAAGTTTGTGGCAAATGAGTATTGGAAATTCATAAAGGTAAGACTTTGGTAATTAATCATTCCTGATAAGTAATTATAGAGCTTGGTAATCGATAACTTGATTAAAATTTACACTAAACCGTTTGCTGTTTGAAATCATTTCGAGAATCAAAAAATAAATACAATATCCCAAACATTTATTTATGTATCAACATTTCCTGTGGTAAAAGGTTTATATACAAACCAAAAAAAATATTATATTTGGCGCCATCTGTTGATGTGTATGCCTAAAAATATATTTTCGTATTTTCGTTTTAGTTATGTTATCAATAGAAGGCGTAAGCCAATGTGTATTTTTTTAAATAATTACATCTTATTTCAAAGGGCTCATTGTTTTGAAACAAATTCTAAAGGAACCTCAAGTAGTTATAAATTAATATCAAGTTATAATCAGGAGAATTAGCAGGCTCATTGGGACATTGTCTCTCAAACGAAGGGCAGGCTGTATAGAGAGACTCAGCCAAGACTAGCCAGAAAGCCGTGGTTCAGTGAAATGATGTTCGACAAACATGTGACCAGTGTACCTACTGTGTCGAATGCGCCTCGGACATTGTTCTACTGGTGAGCATTTGGCAAGGATTGGAGTTATTGAGTCGAATCTATGCGAGTGCGGAACGAACGACTAAACGCTGGATCATATATTTTTTGAATGTCCATTAAGAAACGCGTACCTACCCAAATTTTTTATACAGATTTAATTAGAATAAAAACGCCAATGCCAGTAAATATAAGGTCGCTTTTGGCTTCTAATTCCAAAAACATATACATCTTGATTGTCAGATTTATTTAAAATAACCTAGTACAGATCTAAAATAAACATTTTCCATAAACTTCACACACAAAACAGTTAACTAAATCATTTATACCTTTTTTGGCAAATAACACCCGATAGGGGTGAATAGCCAAACCTTTATTTAAAAAAACAAGTTATAATCAAATAATATCAAAAAATTATGAAATAATATCATGTAATTATCAAATAACAACCACTACAATGGTAAGTGTTTGCCTTCCTAACGGGATAAACTATTGTATAATTATGTCATGTAATTGAATCGTAAATAAATAAATATATAAACAAATTATACGCCGTGATTATGTTAATAAGTTTTATACATATCTTTCTCCTGAACAAAAATCTCGGGTTCGATTCCCGGTAAAGACACAGTTTTTGTTGTTTTAGTCTGGATCAAATTATTTATTTATTTATCTATCTGTACACAATGTATACAAATATACTGCACACTGGCGGGCTTATTGTCATTAGGCGATATCTTCGTAAAAACCAGAAAAATAATGAAAATTATAAATAGATAATTATAATCAGAAACAAAAATGAAAATTAAATCATAAACAGAAACGGAAAAATAATGAAAAAAGCAAAATAATCCATGCATATTGAAATTTCTTTCATTTATAAAATATTTTGTCAGTTGTTTGATTTGACTGAAGAAGCGGACGTTTTTATAACAGGAGGGCAAGTTTAGTAAACAGTTGTATCGCTGCCACCGCGAAGGGAGGTTGTGTTAGTATGCTCACTCGCCGCCACACTCGCCGTTAAGTGATATTATTGTTCCGTGATTTTCTGGTGTTGGAATCTCTCAAAGGGAAGTGATTTTTTCTTTATAATCGTATTGTTGTTTGTTGTTTTTCTTTCTCATTTCTATGTAAAATTTATTCTTTTTCAGTTATTCTATACCTATATTACTTATTTATCTTTTGATTTTTATTTTGATTTATTTATTCCGTTCGTGGTAACGAATTTTCGTTTATTTATATACATATATAGGTGCATTCCTATCTTATTTAACTTTGTTATTCTTTTTGTTAGTGAAATTTTTATTTTTGTTTCGATCTTGTCATAATGGAAGAAATCCATAAACCTCCTGACCCTCCTGACGACATAACAATCCAACCGAATTCCTCTGCCGCAAAACCTAATAAAAGAAGACGCGAAGGAAACGATTTTCCTTCTCCTTCTTCCCCTACTTCCAAGTATCCTGATGTATCTGAAGCTTCTCACGCTAGTCCCTTAAATCTGAAGTACAGCAGTAACTCTCTCCCCCCCTTTTTGGTTTATGTCCAGAATGTGGACAATGATGCTTCTCTGCACCCTATGAAATTCGGCCAAATCCTCTACAAAAACAAAATTGTTAATGTCTCTCCCGGCGGTGTCAAAGCCGAGGGAAGAAACAAGATTTCCGTCTCCTTCACAAACCCCAATGCTGCTAATTCCTTTGTAGATTCTTCAATTCTTACCTCTCATAACCTTAAAGCATATATTCCATCTTTTAAACTTACAAAAATGGGCTTAGTAAGAGGCATCTCCACCGAACTGTCAAATGATGACATTATAGAAAATGTGTCTGTGCCATCCCAATTTGGAAAAATAATCAAAGCCAGACGTTTGAATTATAAAGATTCCTCGTCTGGATCTATCGAATGGAAACCCTCTCAAACGGTTGTTTTGACCTTTGAAGGTCAGACTCTTCCGAAGAACGTCTACCTCTACTATAACTCTTTGCCAGTTGAGCTATATATGTACATTCCCAACAGTTCTTTGTTTCCGATGTTGCCGTTACGGTCACACTAAATCCCAATGCCGTTCTCAGCCTCGATGCTTCAAATGTGGGGAATCCCATTTGGGGGAAACCTGTGCATCAACAAAACCTGTTTGTATTAATTGTTCCGGTGCTCATCCTGCTTCTAGTCTCTTTTGTCCCGAATTTTCGAGACAAAAAAACATTAAACACTCAATGGCCTCCGAAAACATTTCTTACGTAGAAGCGTCAAAATTATACCCAACAAGTAAAATGAGTTACACAGAAGCTACATCGGCTTCTTCCTCCACGCCTATTTCCATTCCTTCACGTAATCAATCCTTTAAAATGACTCTTAAAAACATTCCGAAAGAACAAAGACCTAAAGTTTCTCCACATTTTGACAAAGCCAGTCATGAAAATCTTCTTTCATACACAAATGGCCAAGCTACAATGCCTAGTGACGGCTGCGCCATTGGCAAAAACATGCGTTGCAACCCAGAACCTTTCAACAAATCCAACGACCTGACGTCAATCATCCCCATGATAGCCCAAATCCTAATTTCTTTATTTTCTGACATCGATAACTTACCGTCCTACGCTGCCAACTCTCTTCCATTCCTCAACGATCTAGTGCAATATAATGGCTCCACATCCAAAAACAAAGAATAATAACTCAATCTGCATATTACAATGGAACAGCAGAAGTCTAGTTTCGAATAAAATAGACTTTTGCTATATTTTAAAAACATACAATATTAATATTGCTGCGGTATCAGAGACCTGGCTTAAACCAGGATCCGATTTTTTTATCCCCGGTTACACGATTCTGCGAGACGATCGATATGATGCTCATGGAGGAGCTGCGTTAATATTTAAATCTTCATTGCCATATAATGTAATAAATATCCCCTCACATTCTAATATCCAAATAGTTGCTGCTAACATAAATAATATAAGTTACATCTCAACTTACTGTCCACCTAACACTTTTTTTGATCCTAACTACTGGAATTTATTGATATCATTATGTTCCTCTCAAATATTTATATTAGGTGACTTTAATGCCCACTCGCCTTCCTGGGGATGTGTTTCTCAAGACAGTTCAGGCGACTCAATTTTGACGTTTTGCGATGATAATAATATGTGTATCTTGAACAATGGCTCACCAACTAGCACCATCACAAAATCAAAGTGCAGTTGACCTTTCCTTGTGTTCTACCAATCTTGCTACCTCCACTTCCTGGACCGTCATGGATGACACCTTTTCTAGTGACCATTTCCCAATAATTCTAAACTATTCTCCTAGTCCATCGTTTTCAACAACATATACAAAAGTCAGTAAATTCAAATTGAATTTAGCAGATTGGTATAACTTCCATAAAATCTTAGAAGAATCCGTTAGCACTCTTCCACCTCTTATGTTTCCAGCGGATTTAAATACAATTTTCTCTAAACTATTATCAGTTATTAAATCAGCTGCCGAGTCTTGCATTCCAAAAACAAAAAAATCGAAAAAATCTAAAACTCTCCCGCCATGGTGGGACGACGAATGCTCAGAACTCATTCTAGAGAGAAAAAAAGCCATGAAAAAATACAGGAAAAATATGTCACTGTCCAATTTTCTTAATGCAAAAAAAAATATTCAAGCATTAACTAAGAAAACTTTAAGAAAAAAAAAACGTCAAGGCTGGTATGACTTCTGTAATTCCCTTTCTCCAGAATCTTCTTCTTCTCAAATCTGGAATAAAATTCATAGATTTCGTGCATCATATTCTCCTACATATACTAACTCCCAGGATGACTGGATAATGTCATTTACCGATAATTTGGCCCCTGCCTACGTTCCAAGCTTTGAAGAGGTATGCAACTCTTCTCATAATTCACAGCCCGCCTCCTGGCTAACCTCTCCATTTAAAATAGAAGAATTATTAATTCAAATTCAGTCATTATGTAATACGGTTCCAGGAGTGGATGGTATTTCAAATATATTTTTTCAAAAATTTCCTGCTAATCTTCTGTCATACCTTTTAGATATGTACAACCTAATTTTACAAATAGGTTTCGTACCTTCAGAATGGAAGACCCAGATAGTTATTCCAATTTTGAAACCGGGTAAAGATGCAAAACTTGGTTCTTCCTATAGACCTATTGCACTTTCATCTTGTTTCTTAAAATTATTAGAGCGTATGTTGAAAAAACGATTAGATTGGTATATAGAACATAATAACCTTCTTTCGACTTCACAATTTGGTTTCCGAAAATCAAAATCTTGTCTTGATAACCTGAGTATTTTAACAACTGACATTCGGACTGCTTTCTCTAAACAAGAATCTACTGCAGCAGCCTTTTTAGATATATCTGGCGCATATGATAACGTTCAGCTTCCTGTACTGAAAAATAAATTATCTACAATAGGTATTCCGGATCAACTGTGTCGTCTCATTCATAACATATTTTCCGAACGCACTATTAATATCAATAGAAATAATATAAATATATCAAGAACCATATGGAAAGGATTACCTCAGGGCTCCGTATTAAGTCCTATTTTATTTAATGTCTACTGTTCAGATCTCGAATCGAAACTCCCTGATAAGGTTTCCTTTGTTAATTATGCTGACGATATTAGCATATATGTTTCAAATAAATTTATTGATATATCCGTAAAGGATTTAACTATGGCTATCAAAATAATAAACAAATGGGCTCTTAAAAATGGTCTCCAGGTTTCCCCTCAAAAAAGTAAGGTTGTAATTTTTACTCGTAAACACAAAACTCCCACAGTAAATATAATTATTGACAATATTAAAATTCCTGTGTTAAATCAAGTTAAATTTCTGGGCTTAATTTTAGACAGAAAAATGTCATGGAAACCTCACATTGAGCATGCTATTGCCAAATGCGAAAGAAATTTAAACCCTCTTCGAGCCGTTTCCCGAGTGTGGTGGGGTTCTCACCCATCATGCATGAAAATCCTTTACAATTCTCTGGTTCGTGGTGTCCTTGATTTTGGTAGCTTTCTTTGGGACCCGATCCCTTCATTTCTTCAACTTAAACTTGAAAGAATTCAATCAAAGGGCCTGAGACTGGTTCTCGGCGCTATGCGTTCAACACCCATTAATGCTCTTCAAGTGGAGGCACTAGACATGCCTCTTAATCTTCGTAGAGAATTATTGGCAGTCAAATTTCTCACAAAGCGGATAAATATTAATACACACCCCATCATGCGTAAACTATCATCCTTGCTATCTCTATGTCAATCCACTAGATTCTGGGCCAAAAAACCATATCCTCACTTATGCTTAGCATATTTAAAGCTCCGTGATAGAATAACCGATTCTCCTAACTATTCTTGCCTGCCATACTACCAAACTCCCTTTAAGGTTAATTTCATTATTCCCAATATAATTGAAAATATTGGCATCAACATATCGACTCAATTACCCCCCCACACCATTAACAAAATCTTCAATAACATAGTAAATTCTAAATGGCCGTCACATCTTAAAATTTATACTGATGGGTCAAAAATGTATCCAAATGGACCATGTGGCTCCGCAGTGTACATTCCTTCCTTAAATACTGAACTTCTCTTTAAGCTTCCCCCTGGGTCATCTGTCTATTCAGCGGAGTGTTTGGCGATAAGAGAAGCATTAAAACTTCTAGACTCTCTTCCCCATTCAAAAATTCTGATCCTTTCTGATTGCTTAAGTTCCCTCAAATCCTTATCCAACGATCTCTCTAAATTTCCAGACAACGAACTACTTTGCTCTATCAGATATCTCATGTGTAGTCTTATAGAAAAAGACTATGAAATTATACTAGCATGGATCCCTTCCCACGTAGGTATAAATGGGAACGAGATCGCGGATAAATTAGCAAAACAAGCCTCCAGTTCTGATGCCTCTTATTTAAACAATTCCCTTTCCATCCAAGACACAATTCGTTCTCATTGTAACATTGCCAAAAATAAATGGCAAGACCTGTGGAAAATCACTTCTGAAACCAAAGGAACATACTACTATAATATCCAATTAAACATTCCATCTTTTCCATGGTTTCATAAAAAAAAAATGTCCAAAAGAGAGATCTCTAATATCTCGAGAATGAGATTGGGTCATTGCTCAATTGCCTCTCACCTTTATAAAATAAATATAAAAGAAAACCCTTCTTGTGCATGCGGGGCAGAATTGGAAACACTCGATCACGTGTTCTTTGAATGCCCGATGCACTACGAATATGACATATATCCCAACTTAAAAGTCCCTCTACCAGTCAACATGTCGCATCTCTTATCACTAAACTCTCTTGCTATTTATTCCGCAATATCCAAATTTATCCTTATCAATTGTATTAATCTGTAAATCGTAACATTCAATAACTTATTTTTTTATCTTTTCTTCCATTTGGCACAAATCACTCTTATAAGGGTGGGTTGCCTAATATTTAAAAAAAAAAAAAAAAGTTTAGTAAACAGGCGGAATCAAAACCATCCATGTTTACCCATATCATAGATATAATTATTTTAAGGAGTTCTATAATATCTTAAGATGTTATAGAACTATGTACCTACATAATATAATAACATCCATGATATGGGTAAACATTGATGGTTTTGATTCCGCTGGTTGACCAGACTAAAAATAAAGTTGTAAAAACAATTCATTCATCGTTAAAACGAAATTAAATATCTTCGTCTTCTTTTTCATTGCCCCTTACGGAGGATGGTGACCATCACACCAAGACCATCATACCGATCTTGTGCCAGCCTAGTATGTAAGTGACGCCGCATCCGGAATCCCGAACCTTAGATTTTTAAGGCATGATATTTTATAAACCCCAAGCTCGGAAAACTTTAAATTTGAAATTTTCATTTTTAAAAATTGGTAAAAAGGCACATCACTTTCATAAAATGGCACGCAAGAGTTATAAAGTTTTCATAATAAAATATTTAAATAAAAAATAATTTAACAAACTCATCTCATGAAAATGCTGAATATTTTCCATACAAAATTTGAATGCTTTATAGAATGACTTGTTAGCGAGGAGTCTAGCGTTGGCCACAACCCATTTGTTTTAAGACTAGCAAATAGCAGGTCGACGCGCACCTCGTGGGTCAACAGTCTCCAATGAAAGAGTTTTAAATATGATAGAGTGATTCTGCCCATTGTCGAGAGACGCGAGGCCGCTCACTCTGGCCACGTATTCCGAGGTGACAAACATGCTCTTCTACAAATGTTAGTGGAGAAAAAGATACAGGGAAGACGGAGAATAAATATTTGACAGTTACAAAAATTGAGAAGCACTATTCAGATATCCTTCAATATCTAATTAGATCAAAGCGAGTATTAGATATACATATTTGTAAAATTTGAAAAGAATCGAATGAGTACCTACTTTAGTCTATTAACGATAAAGTAAAATAGTACCTAAGTAAATAAATAATTTTTTTTTTGTATAAATTCAATATTTATACAAAATTTGTTTTCAAAAATAAATAAACAATTAATATTATTATTAAACACGCCGTACATAGCACACAGCACATAGCACACACATACAGATAGATTGTGATGAAACTTTCAGTATACAATCTCAGCATGATACAAGTTGATTATCTGCAATAAAAAATATACAATTGAAAATTGTGAAATCATAACTCCCATATATATCCCCTTGGGTTAGTGAGGAGTAAAACACTAATGACCACGCTCACTATTTGTCACTTGCAACGCTTAGCCAGTTTTGGCAATGCAGAAAACAGGTTAAAACTCGTTCGCTACCAGTGTCCTCCAGCAAGGACACGAATATTATTCGCCATATAATCCATCTAAAGCAAATTTCGATTCAAAAACCATTATAAATTTATTTTTTAATGTTTATTGTCTATGCCTAAATAAGTTTTATCTCGTTGGTAACATTGTTTTCTGTGTAAATATAATTTCCCTCCAAGCGGTTTGACAGAAGGTCACTCTGAAATTTTTCGCAAACTTAGAAGCTATTTTCTAAGGTAAGAATGCTTTTTTATTCATAATTATTTTTATATATAAAAGCGTACCTTAGTTTATATTTTAGTTTAGTTATACATACATACATACATACCATCACGCCATGTCCCTTGCGGGGTAGGCAGAGAGAACCGAACGCCACATTTTTCTATCCTGGCACGCATCCCTCGCTTCGTAGTTTAGTTATTTTTACAAAATTTATTTTATAAATATCAATTTTTGAGTAAAATACGACTGTCCTCACTCAAGGACTGTGGTAGTTAAGCGTTGTTTTACACACGTCATTGTATTAGTATGAAGTAAAACGTCATCGGTTTTATTTCAACATTTTTCAAATAAATGTCTATTTGTTTTGTAAAATATGCATTATTTTAATAAAATAATGTCTGCTTTACAGATGTCTAGAAAAAATATAAGCGAGGAGGAAATAGTGATGCTGCTTGAGGGTGATTTTTCTGACCTAGAAGAATTGAGCGACTCTGACGATCTTTATACAGATATCGAATATCTGGATGATGGTGAGGTGGAGCTGGACAGCCAGAGGATATTGGAGGCAACTCGAATGGCTGTGGAAATCCAGGTATAGTGTTTCTACATACTATTGATATTATATAGATACTAACACTGATATAAATGTAAGGTAGATCTCGACTAATGTATGGGTGTGTTGTTTTTATTTTCAGAGATCTTCAGAGAGAGAAGAAGACCAGGAGAGTGAGGCTGTAGAGCAAGTAGCAGCTGTGGTGGAGCAGGAGGCTGTGGTGGAAGATGCCAATAATAGGCATACTCTGCGCTGGCTACGAAGACCTCCAGACACCGTTGATTCTGCATTTAATGTTTCTTTTTCTGAACAGAGCCAAATTTTGTCTCCCCTACAATATTTTTATATGTTTATTGACAACAATATTATTGAAAATATTGTAGAGCAGACTAATTTGTACTCTTTTTAAAAAAATGGAAGAAGTGTTGATGTCTCTGTTGCTGAAATGAAGCAATTTCTAGGCATTCATATAATGATGGGAATAATTAAATTCCCTGCATTATCTAGCTATTGGGCAATATCGACACACCATTCTCCAATAGCTGTTGTAATGCCTCGGAATCGCTTCACCAAACTCAGGTCTTTCTTGCATATAAACAATAATACCTTCTTGATTCCGAGGGGTCAAGAAGGGCATGACAAATTGTTTAAAGTAAGGCCTTTGGTAGATGCTCTGCGTGCGAATATGGCTAAAATCGAACCATAAGAGTTCAATAACGTAGACGAAATGATGATCCCCTTCAAGGTAACCTCCATCTTGAAGCAATATATCAAAAATAAGCCACATAAGTGGGGTATCAAGGTATTTGCTCGAGCTGGAGTAAGTGGTTTCGTGTACGATTTTGAGGTCTACACAGGCAAAGATGCAAACGTCGGTGCGAAGACATCCTTAGGTATCAGTGGAGACATAGTTTTGAGATTGTGCGATGGTTTGCCACTTTATCAAAATTATAAAGTATTCACTGATAACTGGTTTTCTTCTCACGGGCTTATGGTTGCCTTTAAATCTAAAGGCATATTGGCCGCGGGCACTGTTTTCTTTATTTTCAAAGGAAAATATAAACTGAAAAGCATCATTTTACTATGAATTTTAAGAAAACAGTTTTATTTTTTATTTTTATGTATATTTTAATTTATATATTTATTGAAATAATATTATATATTTGAAATAATAAATGTTCCAAATATGTACTGCATACTTTTATTTGGTACCCTTAACTACCAGAGTCCTCCGTGGAGGACATGGGGCTAACTCCTAAATGGAGAAAGGTAAAAAAAAAATATTTTTTTTAAATTCATCAATAAATATATAGATATAAAATCCATTATCAGAAAAATTCTATAACACTCAAATCATATTGTGGTAGTGAACGAGATAATTATTAAGCGTCATTGAAAATTCCCTCGACCAATCTTGAAAGTTTGTTTTACTATTGTAGAAAAGTATTAGTAAACAACCATACGTGTAGTATGTTTGTATGTATGTGGATAATACATCATTTTTATCTCGTCCAATTGAATAAAATGCCACGAACAGAAGTAGAGTGAAGTGAGGAATAAATTGCGTGTGCATTTTATGGAACGAATTGCACATTTCCTTGACATGAGCAAACGACCTCCTAGATAACACTTATCATCCACTGACATAATATCCTACACTCACACAATTATGCCATACACATTATACCTAACCACTAAATATA
The DNA here is from genome assembly GCA_963576475.1 of Molanna angustata. Taxonomy (NCBI): domain Eukaryota; kingdom Metazoa; phylum Arthropoda; class Insecta; order Trichoptera; family Molannidae; genus Molanna; species Molanna angustata. The sequence continues at coordinate 36,285,026 of OY754969.1, read as the reverse complement.
TACATTGGAGAATACACATTATGTCCTATTCTGATTCGTTTCAGGGTACGAAAACGTCTGTAACCAACGGGCGACTATGGATAAAAGGAATTTGTTCGCGCGGTGTAACGTAATGAGTCCCGTATAAATGCAAGCACCTTTTTTATTTTTATTTCTCATGTACTAAAATTCAGACGGATAAATTTATACGAATCAGAATTGGACACAATGTCAAAGTACCTACACAATAACTATTCTTCAGATATATGAATATAACATTTTAGAATTTATAGCGCCCTTTTTAAGACTACCGCCCTGACTTCTTGTTCCTGATTGTTCTATGATTTATCCGGCCCTGTGTGTGTGAGGCGGTAGATGGGTAATCGAATTGGTAGGTGTACGTATACTGCATTATAAAAGAGAGTTTTACGTGTTGGTACTACTATGTGTTCTATGACTGTATTGACGGCCGGGCGAGTGAAACTCAGAACATTGTTCTTAGTTTTAGTTGTCATACTTTCATTGCGCTGACTAGGTATGTATATGTATCATATATAATCTAAGGTTGAAACATTCAACAGTGTCTATATTGCTTTGAAACTGCGAACTCCTTTATTTATTTATTTAAGATTGAGTACACGGTTTACACACAATACACATAACCATAATATCAATCATAACAAAGCAACTGTGCTTACAAAAATCCCACAAGACATAGCCTGTTTGTGGCTATACCAACCAAAATAATTAAAGATAAAATTATTTTATTAATTACATATTTATAAAAAAGAAAATAAAAAAAAAATGCTGAGGCATTACTCTCCACTAATAGAATTTCATTTTTTATTTTATTTCATATTGCTTCTATGGGAACTCACGAGTACCAACTCAGTTATTTATTTATTCGTCATTAGTTCAAAGTACACTGGTAAAGTTGCTATTCATCATCATCATCATTACCTCGAAAACCCTGAGTGGACCTTGGCTGAAGTCAGGAGTCTCCTCCATTCCAGTATATCCGTTGCATTCGTTATCCAGTTTCTAATATAGTTATGCTGCGGACGTATCTGCATCGACACTGTCCACCCATCGAGTCTTTGGTTTTCCTGGTCTCCTTCGACATTGTGGAACTGAGAGTGTCAGGCGTTTTGTGGGATTGTCGTCGTCCATTCAGATTATGTGACCAGCCCTGTCTTAATGGAACTGATCACGTCGGGCTCTCCATCGATCTCATATACATAGATCCCTGTTGTATTAACAACACCAACCGTTATTATCTCTTATTAGCCCGTAGATCGTTCGACGGATCCTTCTCTCAAATGTCGCTTTGGATCCTTCAGTTTGCTTAGTCCAGGTTTCAGAAGCATACACTGAAAAAAAAATGGTGACCACCGAACTGGCTACCTGCGTTTTTAGCCAAACCTTTGTTAAGTAATAATAAAAGTTTATCTGTTTATAACTGTGTTGTTTGGTTAAGCGCACAAAATATTAAGTAGCACAAAACGAAGTGTTTTGTAGTCACTATAGTTCGGTTAATTTAGACATATTTTTTAAATTAACCGAACAGTGTACGTTCAGTGTACTTGAGGACCGGCTTGATGACTGTTTTATACAGGAGGATCTTTGTGTTTCTCCTAACCTGTTTTGACCTTAGCTTCTTTTGTAGGTCGTAGAAGCATCTGTAAGCAGCCATAATTCTTCTTCTAACTTCTTCTCCATTTTCATTGTCGCTGGTCACTGTAAAACCGAGGTATGTGAACTCCTTTATCAATTTGACATTGTAGTTGCTGGCTGTAAATATCTGTGAAGCTGAGTTATGAGTTTTTGAAGCGATCATTATTTTATATTCAGTTTTTTTGCTATTAGGTAATGTTTTGCAATCAACCAGATTTAAACAGGTATTCATATTTAAACAACAATAATTGTTAAAAAATATACAATATAATTCTATCACAATATAGAAGTGCACTCAAAATTCTTGTTTGACTAACTGAAAAATCGTCCGAATTGCCAGTGGCAAAAAATAAAACCCGATATTCCATTTGGATATAATGTTGGGTTATATTCTATCAATATGCATTAATCTCACAATAGGTAAAAATGTTCGGACGGTCGACCAAAAGCTTTTCAGCAAATATCTGCCCTACCAGATATTATATGATACACAATATAATATTATGTATGTAGATAGGTACAAAATATAAATGTATTGTATGTCCAATGTTCAAAATATCAATGTTTAATAATTCAGTAAGGTATACATGGATTGGTTGGCACACTTTTAATAATGATGATATATTGATCTGCCTGTGTATGGTATCGTTCTTATTTAATAAAATCGCAACCTCCAGTAACGCTATGAAGTTATTGATTTTACGGTTGTTAGGCCAGTGAGTGGATGAGAGAAAACTAAATTCACCGACGCTGTCCAAACTCCAGATGGACTAAAGGAGAAATGGCTACCTAGAACGGGCATAGTAAGCGTTGGATGAAGAAAAAAACATTGGTTATATAACAAGAGGAAGAATAAACAAGATTGAAATAAAACATTCCTAAAAAAAGAAAAATAATAAAATAAATAACCAGTTAACCAGTAAAAAAAACAGTTAATACGTACCCACAGATGAGTTAAAAAGTTTTCGAATAAAAGCTGCAAAATCGTTATTTAGAATATCGATTTCAGACTTGTCGACAGAATTATACAATTTACAACTAGGTACATACGTCCAACAAAAGTGTTCTGCGCATAATTAGTCTTACACACTGGAATAGCAAATAAATCATTCGATCTAGTACTGCGTAAAGGACAACGAAAGACAATTTTCTCCAACAGATATTCAGAATCCACAATAATAATAATAATAATGAACAATTCCTTGCACCCTGCGCAAGTAGCGAGTTTATTGCCGTATAGCAATCAATTAATTCACTATTTCACAATGCAGTTCACTATTTTAAATAAATATGGAAGCTAATCAGTTCTAAACAAATGCACTTTGCACACATTACCTACATCAATATGAAGTCGATCAGACTTTCAGTACTTACAGAGGAGTAGAATCTTCATATTCCACCATACCACCATACTCCATACACACAAAACATTACGACTAAACTCAACGTATGCATTGTACATGATACCTGTTTAAAAGCTTTCAAAACATGAAAGCATAATGTTCCTAGTAAAAACAGGAATTTAATTAGGACTGAATAATAAAATAATGAAACGAATGTTGTATGTTGGATATTTACAAAACAGTAATATAATCATGATGTGTTTATGTGTATGTTTTTATGTGTATTGCGTACTCTTGTTTATTTTCCTCTTCCTCCCCAGTTCGTGTGTGTTTGTCATCTGTTGCCTCATTGTTTTGTTATGTTTAAAACGATTTCGCTAATTCAGGAATTATTCGAATCGACATTATTAAATGAAGGTAGAATATTCAATCCGATGAAAAATGTGTTTACAAAGCACATATATTATGTAGGTATAATCGTATTGAATCATCTATACAAATTAATACGAAAAACTGCTTACCGTATCTTCGCACATTGTGTATCGTCATTTATTTTTTGACTCTCAGATACCAAGCTTAGAGAGAATTATTACGAATTATGGTATTTGGTATTATAAATACTTGATATCAATAAACACACATATTATTATTGTTGATTAATTATAGGTATATCTAATGTATATATATATTTTTTTTATTTTTTATTTATTTAACAAAAACAATACAATGTTCACATATAAATCACAATTTAAAAAGGTATACAATTTTCATCATATAATTCATAATAACCCTCTTTAATTGAGATAAAATCTCGTGTTAAAAGAGGGGAGTATCTATTTAATATTATTACATTTACCAAAACATTGTACATCTACTAAAAAATATGAAGCTACACAAAAAAAGAATGAAATAACAAAAAATAAATAAATAAATCAGTACAATTTTTTAATTTTATTTTTAAATATACTATAATTTTTTTCGAGTCTAAGACTCAAAGGGAGTTCATTAAACCACTTAGTACCTTTATACTTATAGAAATGTTGTGAGGCAGTTGTACGTAAAAGAGGAATGGTAATACATCCTTGTGAATTTATTCTGCTGCTTAAAGAAAATTAATTACAATTGGTTTGAATTTGTAAGAATATCTATATGAATTTGGAACAATGAGATTTTTTTGTAGATATTTTCAACAGTTGAAACTTTAAATTCTTGAAATAAATTAATAGTTGGATAATCAAATCTCTTTTTTAATATAATTTTAATAATGATTCTTTGAAAAACTTCTAAAGGCACTAAAGTGGTTTTAAAAGCTCCCCCCCAACATATAATGCCATATTGTAAGATGGATTGAAATAATGAAAAATATATTGTTTTAAGCAAGTTTGTTTGAAGTATATTTCTTAGTCTCAGAAAAATAAAAATTAGCTTTTTAAGGCGTTCAATAGTAGTAGTTATATGTAATTTCCATTTCATACTGCTTTCAATAATAATGCCTAGGTATCGGATGTTATTTTTAGTGGATAATTTAATACACGCTGAGTTACAAGATATGGAGTTGTTGAAACAGGAATTGTCAATATGAATTTTAATATTAAGGTTTTCTGGGATGTATTTATCATTTAATGCAAATGGGATAATACACGTTTTATCTGTATTCAATGAAAGTACATTACAATCGAACCAAGACTTCAAAACACTTATATCTGATTCAGCTGAGGCAATTAATTCCTTCCAGGTGTTATCTTTCAGTATAATGGCAGTGTCAACAGCATAAGAAATTATTTTACCAGATATTGGCAGATTGAATATATCATTAACATAAATTATAAATAAAAGTGGACCAAGTACAGTACCTTGAGGTATACCAAAGTTTGCGTTTTTGAAATCACTTAATGTATTGTTGAGTTTGACATATTGTTTTCTTTTAAATAAATAATTTTGTACCCAGCTTTTAACTTTTCCCGTTATTCCAATTTTATTTAATTTATTTATTAGTTTCGTATGTGATACACTATCAAATGCTTTTCGGAGGTCAATAAATATTCCCAAACACTTTTTCCCTTGATCCAGTGCATTATATATAGTAGAGGTCAATTCAACAATAGCATCTTGAGTGCTTAATGTGTAAGGTTTATTTCAATTTTTTTTCTTTCAAATTTTTGTTTAGTTTCCGTTTCTTTAATATTTGAGATAAGTTTATAATGAAATAATTATATGTGAAATTTAAATTTAAAAAAAAAAAAAAAAAACTTATATACACAAAGAACTAATTATGAAGTGAAGATGAAAGGCCATGTCTACAAGACAAAGATCAAGCCGGGCCGTCACACGAAGGCAAGTAGTTAGTGCAAACAGCCAAGATGAAGATGCTAAGGTGAAAGTGCGGCATCCCAAGGAGAGATACCTGGGCGTACACGACGTCTCCGATAAGCTGATGGAAAGTAGGCTGAGGTGAAAACCGCCAGAAAACGTATGTTATACAGCACTGGACTATCGAGTTCCCGGCATGCATAACACCAAAAGGGCGTCCCAAAAGACGATGGAAAAGCTTGGTGGCGGAGGATATGCGGTCACGTTATGTCTCTGTCGTTATGCTCAGGATAGAACGAAGTAGAGGAGCGCAGTAAGGAGAACTGACTCCATCAATATTTGGGATAAAAGCTAAAGAGAGAGAAAGAGAGAACAAAGAACCACTACGTGAGACCTGTAATCAGAAACTATCTGACCTATCGAAGAGCGTCTCCCTCTATATAACTCACTGATATATACCTAATAACCTAATCAAATATTACGACGAATACCGAACCTCCTTGTTCGGCTACTTCGGTAATAACCTATAGCCTAGCACCCATTGTCATAACTCTGGCGAAACATCGATATATCACAATCGTAAAGACAAGATATCTTCTTTTTCCTCTTGTTCTGGGACATAGATCTACATTTGAACAATTTAGTAGCCTTGGGAAATGAAGCACCAACTATCCTCCAAGTTTTGAGGTTGTCTTCCTAGGTGATGACGTTCTGACGGTATATTGTAGGCAATCACGTGGGATAGTCAAGCTAAGTTAATTATATCCATATCCTCTAGTATGGCCGTGTCATCCTACTCCATAGCACAAAAGCTTCTGTCTGAAAAGTGAAAATAATAATAAGATTATTTTAAAAAGCACCGTTTTATGGTAAAAGACCATTCCAAGGGAGCTAGAAAAAAGTCTCTCTTCCTGTGCCAAAATAACACTAAATTTATTTATTAATAACTTAGAAGGGTGGTGGCAGAGCGGTTAGCGCGCTGACTTAGTAATCAAATGGTCGCGAGTACGAATCCTGCAACGGCCGATTTCGTTCACCACAAGCATTACTACATATATGAGAATGCATAATGGTAGATGAACCTCATTGCTGAACTCCGTAAACCTCATTGCCTGTTGTATTTTCGACTACCCGGCTCTTACTAATTTAGTAGAAATCCGAGTAGGTATATGTTATTAAATTTGAAGTTTTTAAGACATCTTCAGAATTTGGCAGCAGAATTTATTCGCAGAAATCAGAGAATATGTTTTTAGGTACTATATTTGGTAAATTATTTTTAATTTGAGTAATACTATTATTAAATTTCTCTTGGTTAAATAAATATGAAATGACTTATGTATGTAATTATATCTGTTTGGATCAAAACAGATCAGATGAGATGTAATCAATAGTAATAGGGTAAAACAATAATATTATTACTGACCATAAGTATCCATCTGTGTTCACTACATTTAATATTATATTGGAAGGGGTTGCGGACTGATTTGCCACAGGGACATGAAGGGTTGCCAACTTAATTGGTACGCACCAAGGTTTGCGGATTTACAAACCCGTTTGCGCCTATCGTGCACCCTTATAAAACAAATTATAATTGCACTTTTAATTTTATTTACACTGACAGCGTTTACTATGTAGAATTCCATTTTTAAAAATAAATTAAACACTTGTTTTTCTTTCTACATTTATTTTTACTCTCCAGAACGACCGTTTCGCCTGGTGAAGGCCTTTTCAACTGGTGAAGTACATGGTGTGGTTTTTTCTTATATATGTACTATTACATTAGATGGAATTTATAGATAGATGGAATTTATACAAAGCAAAAAAGGTGGGTGGTTGTTACAGTTTAAGTATTATATCCAGTCCTAATCTCTTATTCTTACCTGAGCATTTTTACTTAATTGCAGCTGTGGGGAATTGTCATCTTTGGGATATACCCACTTTTATTGCCTAGGTATCTATTTACTAAATATGAGAAAAAATACACGCTGAAATAATATCTTACAGTATACATTAATTGCTTTGGGGTGGGTGATTGTTACAGTTAAAATGTTATATCTAGTCCTAAACAATTAGGTCGTGTTGCAGCTGTAGGGGATATTCATCTGTGGGATATACCCATTTTTGGCAATCTAGATACCTACTTACTAAACATATAAGAATAATGGGACCGACACCGAGAGATTTTTCACTGCCAAATGCCACAAAACGCCAAAACAGAGTATCAAAGTATCCAGAGTGAGTGAAATATATATTGTGCTCGATTATCTGCAAGGCTCTGAACAACTCGGCTCCGTATAATATTCAAAACTATGTCAAAATAATGTGCGATCAAAAATATGTCAACATTGAGATTGTTATGTTTGGTATCGTTGAGGGAATTGGATATATCCAAGAGCCAAAGATTAAAGGTTTGTATATAAATTTGAAACCTAGTTTTGTATTTTAAATAAACGTTAAATTAACAAAATACGTAGATTGACTCTCTGTAAAACACTTTGCTTTATTCAAGCTCCTTTTTACTATCCATTGAATAATTTTAGACCAAAAAAACACTGTAATTTTTTTAATTTTTTATGTTTGAAATTATGATAAAAAAGATGATTAAAAGCATCAAAATAAATTAAAGATTTTATTGTTTAACTAGTATTTATATTGTTTCACAGTAGGTATTTATTTTTCTTTAACAGATTAAGTGTTTGAATTTGTTATTTATTGAACAACTGCTTTTTACATAATGGGTTTTTATTGACAAATATTTTTTTAACAGAAAAAATGTTTGTCAATAAAAACATCATTTGACTCCCGAAAGGGAAAAAAATCCAATGTTTGCGTATATGCAATTAAAAAAGAATATTCGATTTAATGGGTTTTTGTCATTGACAGCATGAAAATAAACAATATCGAATGTATTTTTGACACATGGGTATTGTGTTTAAATTAATGTTAACATTCTGTATTCCTCCAAATAAACTTTAACAGTGCCAAATCTCACACTCTTCCTTGCGCGCAGTTTGCTTGAAAAGGGGTCCGAAGTTGTAACTTAACGTATTAATATTTCAATACATAGATTACAGGGTTTGGAATTACGCGTACGGATGCGTGGGGTTGGTTGTTGAAGAAGGGTACTAGAGTTTAGACACTAGACACGCCAGGAGACAAAACTAACAAAATAACATTGATATTTTAATTAGACACGAAATATTACAAGTGTATTTTCCTTCGTGTCTAACTACAGATCTTGATAACATTTATTAATTGCTTACACAAAAGATACCAGGAAAATATCAATATTATCAGACATATCTTCACAAACGAGTATTTATTTGTTTATAGGTATTTGTCTACCATATCATTGAATATCTTCTTCTTTGGTGGCCTCGTGGCTAAGGATGGCGGCGTCTACTTTATGTTTAATGGTCTTTGGCAGATCCGAAGGGTCTCAGCTATTGGATGTCACTTGACAAGGTAACTTCAACATGCCGATGAACGTTTCTTGATCTTCAACACACGCTTCCCATAAGGACGAGCTTCAGGAGTTATTTTGTTATTTTGTTTAGTTATTTTGTTTTAGTTAGTTCTTCTTCTTTGGTTATCAGGAGTTATTTTGACAATGTGTTGAAATACCTTTATAGTGATTATTTATATAAATTTTTATCATTTTCAAATAATTATCATTTTCATAGTTTAACAATTAGGTTTACCACGAATTCTGAATGTTGCTTTTTTAGCAGAGAAGAAACTGGTGTATTGAGATACACGAATGTGTTGTGCTTTCATTTTTAAGGTGATACACTTCCGCACATCTGTCGCTGGTTACCTCACATTGTGCTATAAGCCATAATGGCATGTATGATTTTCGATTTCCTAGGGACATGAAAATGTTTAATAACTGACCTTATTCCTGCTAATCAATACAATACAAAAAAAAAACAAAAAAACAAATCCATTTGTTTTTTGTATTATGTATATATAAAAATAATTGTACTATTAACTTGGGTAAGTAGGTACCTAATACACTAGAAGGGTACCTTGCATTTGTGCGGTGACAATATTATTGTTGCTAAATAGGTGTGAGGTACCCGACTGTGCTTACTTGCAACTTGCAACATATACATACATTTGTGAATAATGTCGCACTAACGCGACGTCCTACGTAGGCGATTCAAAGCGAATGCGAAGCGGCGCGGCGCGAAAATAACAAACAGTCGGTAACTATGGAAGTGTCCTACGTTACCGACCGCGAGTATTTTTCGATGCGGCGCGGCGCGATGCGAAGCGAACGCGATCAGTTGGTTTGATATTTTCGCGCGAATTGAAAGCGGTGCCATTGTTTTTTTGACATGTGAGGAATTTTTAATTTCTGTCCATGAACGTCCCATATAATGGGACAAAAAATTATTATTATCGAACCGAGAATTTTGTGATTTGGCAAAAATGAATGGGACTACAAGTAAACACATTTATTTATTATTGCTATTTTACAATAGGATGTTGCTCAAAACACACAAAGTTTTCTCTCGCTTGTACGAATGTCAAATTTTGATATTTTTCCTGGAAAGATGTAAATTCAGTCTCATTTATTAATTCAAGATCACGTAATTCTTCTACAAATTGTGATATCCCCCATAAATATGCCTCTCTAAGTACACAATATTAGTTTCGCTTCTCTGCCGAACATACTTCTTGAGTATTTTATATACGTACTAGCTTTTATGTCCCGCCGTTGGCCAAGAATGTAAAATTGTGAAAGAAAAAGCAATCGTTTTTATAATATTGTCACCCAATTATTTTGCAATATCAGACTATGAAAAGTGGTTTGAAATTTGATTGAGTTTAAGTATTGTAAAATGTTCAAGTGATGGCCACAACCCATTCTTTTTTATATATTGCTATAAAGTGTGAATGAAGTACCTATAATATTTATACAATTTCTGCTCGCATGGACTATGCGTAATGGTTTTAAATATGACTGTTTATCAACGTTGTAAAGAGATTGGTTTGGCCACAACCCCCATTTTTAAATATTATCATCGAAAACAAATTGTAATGTGTACCTATTGAAAATTTAGTAATTTTGGATGTTGGGATGTGGTTAAAATTTGATTAAACAAACGTAGGTACTGAAAAGATCTAGTATTGGTCACATCCCATTCGTTTTTATATTTTTTCATCAAGTGTGCATTATATTTTTGCTCAATTTGACTGAAAGTCTTCATTAACGAAGAAGAAGAAGACTTGAACTATAGTAAATAGTTTTTAATTTGAATATAAATGTTGTGAAGAGTTCAGTAATGGCCACAACCCCCATTCTTTGAATATTAGGTGTTGAAAATTATTCAAAATAGGATGATATAAATGGTTTAGATTTAATTAAACAAAAGTATTGAAAAGATTCTAGTGCAGGTTATATCGTCACATCCCATATCCCATTCATTTCATATGTATTTTCATCAAGTGTGCATATCGTTAGTAATATTTCTGCACAATAGACTATAATCCTTAAAACTAACCCAAAAGACTAAATAAAAAAGAGAAAAATAAGTATAAGAAATAGTTTGTATAAAAAACTATTCCAATGGTCTACATAAAATAAGTAAAAATACATATACCTAATAGAAGAATTAGACTATTGGAAATAGATTGTATAAAAGCTCACCCAAAGGTCTACAAAAAAGAAGAAGAAGAATATTTAGACTATTGGAAATAGTTTGTATAAATACTGACCAAAAGGTCTACATAAAAGAAAATGAATAAGACTATTGGAAATAGTTTGTATTAAAACTCTCCCAAAAGTCTACGTACTTAAATGAAGAAGAATAATAATTAGACTAAAGGAAATAATTTTTATAAAAAAATGACCCAAATGTATACATAAAAGAAGAAGAAGATGAATTAGACAATAGGAAATAGTTTGTAAAAAAACTGCCCTAAAGGTCTACATAAAATTAAGAAGAAAAAGAATTAGACTCCAGGACCCGCCGCTTCAGGCCCTTCAGTACCTCCCGTCCCTTTAATCCCTCATTACGTCCCTTCCCATCAGGCCCTTCAGTACCTTCCGTCCCTTCAGGCAGTTTTATACCTCCCGTCCCTTCAGGACCTTTAGTGCCTCCCTTCCCTTCATTACATATTACATCCCGTCCCATCAGTCGGTTAAGAAAAGTTTAAATCCAGAAACCATCCTGGAAGAACCGCGAAGAGATGAAAGAACCTTCTTTTCCCAGGATGCTCTACTTAATAGGTAAAATGACTAAATACACGAAGAAGAAGAAAAAAGTTTAAACCCAGATACCTGCGAAGAGATGGAAGGACAGTTGGACCTTCTTCTCCCAGGATTCTCCAACTTCATAGGTAAAATGACCAAAAATACACGATGAAGAAGAAGAAGAAGAAATAAGTTTAAATCCAGATACCTGCGAAGAGATGGAAGGAAAATTGGACATTCTTCTCCCAGGTTAGTCCACCTTCAAAGGTAAAATGACCAAATAGACGATGAAGAAGAAGAAGAAAAAAGTTTAAATCCAGAAACCTGCGAAGAGATGGAAGGAAAATTGGACCTTCATCTCCCAGGATAGTTCATCTTCATAGGTAAGATGATCATGTACACGTTGAAGAAAAAGAAGAAAAAAGTTTATATGCAGAACCCGTCCTGGAAGACCTGTGAAGAGATGGAGGGACAGTCGGACCTTCTTTTCCCAGGATACTCCCCCTTCATAGGTAAAACGACCAAATACACGAAGAAGAAGAAGAATAAGAAAAAAGTTTAAATCCAAAAACCATCCTGGGCATACGCTCGACAATTCACCAAAGTTTCATTATAATCGGACAAACGGTTGGTAAATAAATAAATAAAATAATTTTCCTATAGGAAATCAGTATAGGTATATTATTGTTGATTTGTAAGTAAATAGTATTAGGTAGGTACCTACCTACAACAACCTTCTAAATAAATTCGATTCCTAACAAATTTTATTTGAATATCACATTCTTTCTGTAGTCATGGAAACGATTCGAACACGTAAGTAATATCGAATGGTTCGGATACATTTTTTGAATATGTAGGTACCTACATTGGTTTGTTCGATGCCATAAAAATGAAAATTGTCAGAAAAATCAAATATTATTTACAAATTATGCAATTTTATTATGCCTATATCTTTACTAATAAATAACACATTTTTACAATATATGTCTTAAAACTTGCCGTAATGTCTTGTGTTTCATTTTATTATTTCATAATTACATTTATTTCAAAGGTTTATTATTTTCAAGAACATATTCATTCGGTGGGAAAATGAAATATTGTATGAAAAGATATTAAAATGGCGGCGTTTATGTACAAAAGGCTTTCTTTAAAAATAAGTTAAACATTATAATTATACCAAATATTCACCATGTTTTTCACTTAAACGCTAAGTTATACTTCAAAATATATTTTTTTTGTGTAAATACCTACTTCTAACTTTTAAACTAACAGATATTTGCGTGCAAAATGTACACTTTTTTGACAGATACGACTTGGAAAATTTTGTATGAAAAAAATAATTATTGAAATATTTTTAAAATTCAGCATTTTTATCGCATTATTTTTAGCGTGACACTGCATCAGGTATACAGGTACACGTTCGCACATAAATTAGATTTTTAGATGCTCTTGGTTTTACAGAAGGCGTGAGACAAACACACACACACACACACATACACACACACACACACACACAAACACTAACATTTTGATTGCTTTATTACTTTAGATTACGTACATCCATGACAGTAGCTGGCGGCAGAGGGAACGATTCGCGCACACGTAGGACAGAGCCGCCGCGTCGCACCGCATCGCATTGAATTCGCTTGTATCCGCACCACATCGCTTCGCAATCGCGTTCGCTTTGAATCGCCTACGTAGGACGTAGCGTTATTGTGTGAAATCGCCAACCTCGAAACAGGCATAGTCCCAGTGAGTCACGGGATTATGGGATTGAAGTTATAAAATATTAAATGTCAAGATTGAAAAATCAATAAATAAATAATTTTGCTTCGTGTCCCTGTTATTGAGGTAGGCAGAGAAAACTGAGGATCACACACTTCTGTCTTGACATAAATTTTTCGTCTCTCACATTCATTCATACTTTCATGCAAGCTCCTCTGTTTTTCTTTACATTTTTAACGTTTCCTCCTTTCAGAATATTATTTACATGGTCATGCCAGCAATATTTTCAATAATGTCCACTGTCCAATTCATTTTTATTGCATCGTTTTTCATACTTGAACATTTGTCAATTTATATTCGAACCTTCGACCAGAATTCAGATATCCAAAAAAACTTAACTTTTTAACTAATGATTCGAGAAATGGAACACGATTTAAATTTAAATGATTTTACAGAAGATAGAACGAATATCGTTTAACGAAAAGAATAAAAAAAACAATGAATGATTAGAAAGCAATCTCATAGGAACGCTCGCTCGTGGTACTGGTTCGAGAAAGATTGGTTGTTTTAATTTGCTACAGTTAAAAATTCAATAGTAGAATGCAAGTAGAATGCCTTGTTTCAAATTAATTGTCAGCTTCACCGAACTAATTTAGAATGCACTAAATATTCAAATAAAGGAGAAATTTTAATTCCATATTCACAGACTAATCTCGAGGAAGTCTCAACCCTTCGATGTAGCTTGAAGGCGATTCCGTGATTTAGAGTGAACGTGACGTTACATTTCAACAATGATAGTGGTGGCATCTTTATTCTAATATTTATTTCGTTTGCATTTTCAAAGGTGGCATGTTTTGTATTCTCCAGTAGGATTCTATCATTATGTACTTTGTACTTATTTCAACTTCTTTTTTATATAAAATAGTTTTTTTTTTGCATTATACGGACGCATATAACGTAATATATTTATTATGATAGATTTCGATCATAACTTGTGATCAACGACCTTTTATAAAAAATATATTCACGATAATAATAACTTTTCGGAATTTGCAGATCATATTATAGAAAATAATCATAGTTTCGATAATAATACTGGTTTTCAAATTTTACACGTTCAAAAACGATAGAGTGCAGACGATAAAGTTCTGTTAGCAAAAAGTATGGTAGATCTACAGTGTCTTGTAAGTATGGTATATGAAGGACTGAGGATGAATGCCAGCAAATCAAAGGTTATGGTTTTTGAGAAGAGTGATAGCAGAACAGCGTGCCAAATAAAAGTAGAGAACGAATGGCTCGAGCAAGTCGACGAATAAGTCTATCTGGGAAGCATGTTTCAACGGAATGGACGGATTGATAAGGAGATCGAAAGAAGAGTTATGGCAGGAAACAGAGTGAATGGAGCACTGAAACCAGTTATGAATGACCGCAACATATCTAAGAATGCTAAAGTTGCCATTCATAATGCTATCTTAGTGCCAACCTTGACGTATGCAAGTGAAACCTGGACATGGCAGAAGTCGCACGAAAGTAGAATAAAATGCAGTTGAAATGAGATCGCTAAGAAGAATCTGTAATAGAACGATGTATGACAGGGTCAGAAATGAGGACATAAGGAAAGAATGTAGGATAAAGAAAGATGTTATCAATTGAATGAAAGTGAACACATTGAGATGGTTTGGCCACATGGGGAGAATGAATGAGGAACGCCTGACGAAGAAAATATACGTTGCGGATAGGAATGGAATGAGAGGTCGGGGCCGCCCAAGGAACGGATGGCACGTCCATGTGAATGGTATTTTGAATACGGAAATGTTAGAAGCGTGAACACCAGACGAACATGTATAAGACGATGTATGTTTTCGAGGCGATGAATGTATGTCAAGATAGAAGTAAGTGGCGTTCGGTTCTCTCTGCCTACCCCGTAAGCGACATGGCGTGATGTTATGTATGTATGTATGTATGTACAAACAGGGTCATATATGTAAAAATGTAATTAATTCAGAAATTATTAATAATATTCTTTTTCGTTTTCGTAACGTGTATTGAAAAATAGTGTTGATTTCTACCACAGTTAGTAAGCCTTTTGGCTTCTTTGCGGGCGTCCTGGGTTCGATTTCCAGCAGAGGAGAAATTTATTTAAATTCATTTCTCTCTCAAATATCGCTTCTCTTAGCTGGAAAACACTGGTTAATTGGAATAAATTGGAATTTGGAAAAAAACTCGCCACTTGCGCAGGGTGCAAGGAAATTATTATTGTCATTTATTTCTACACGATTTATCATAATTCGAAATAAGGCCAAAGAAGAAAACATTATAGAAATTTTCACATATTATATTCATTGCGTAAATTTAATATCTTCAATTCAAATAATTCTGGATAAAATGTATTCAAATGTAAGTAAATTCGTAGGTACCTACTGAATACAAAAAAATCAAACATTTTCAAGATTCAAAAAGATATTCAACGAATTCATGTTGTTGAACAAAGCTTTATTTTCAGACAAGCTACGGAAGCAGAAGTTTCACAAAGTCAAAATAAAATAGCTATCTAGAGTACTGAGAAAAAAAATCGCCTTTAAAAAATATTAAAAAACGAACCTTAAAGACAGGTTCTTTACAATCTGTATCAATGAGTTTTTTTAGTAGACTAAGTTTTAATATAAAATTTAACCTTTGAGTTTCAAAAACATCCACCATTTTGCTTATTTATAAATTTGTGAATTTGGTATTAATTCATTATTTTTTAAAGTTTGAAAAGTCGTTGATCGAAACGAGTGGGTTGTGGCCAACGCTATAATCCTCACCGCCATATCACTCCTCAAAGTATTCAATGATTGTGTGTAATTTTTTTAGAATTTTCGCGAAATGAGTTTGTTAAATTATTTTTGGATTGTAAAATTAAATATTTTATTATGATAATTATCAAAAGCAATTTTATGAAAATGATGTGCCTTTTTAGCAATTTGAAAAAAAAAATATCAAATTTTAAGTTTTCTCAGCTTTGAGTCACTTTGAAATATTTGACAGTTAAAATTTTTTTTTTTTTTTTAAATAAAAAATGAATATGTCCTTGTTAAACAAGTACATATACATCTTCCTACGTTCCCTAAACTAAGCATAAATGCTTGTCCTATAGGTGAACGAGATCGGTCGAGGCAGGATTCGAACTCGCGACCACTGGATTACTAACCCAGCGCGCTAACCGCTCTGCCATCCACCCATCCAATTGATAAGTACTATTCAAATCAAAATCTTATGGGGTACAAGCGCGAGTTGGATATACAAATTTGCAAAATTTGAAAAGAATCGAATGATTTATTTAGTCTTTAATCGATAAAGTACCTAGAATAAACAAATCGTGCAGAGCACATAGCACACAGCACACATACACACAAATACATTTTGATGAATCTTTCAGAATACAATTATAGCATGACATTTCAACTCATATGTGATGGAGACATTTGAAAAGAAAAACAAGAAAGACTAATAATGCCTACAGAATTATAGCTATACAAAATTAAGTTGTCAATATTTCAAATGTCTATTTTTTTTTCAAATAATTGTAATCAAAAAAATCAACTGGTCTCAAATTTGCTTTAAGTTTATTGAACCACACCACCCCATTGTACGTGTAGTAGTGTTGTGCAAAACTCGTATACACAATTTATTAATTAATAACAATAAAATAACTTTGTATTCACCACTATTTTACTAGAACAAAGTCTACATGTTTCGAGAACAATGTTCTCTTCCTCAGGACACTTAATGTACTAGTACATTAAGTGTCCTGAGGAAGAGAACATTGTTCTCGAAACATGTAGACTTTGTTCTAATAAAATAGTGGTGAATACAAAGTTATTTTATTGTTATTAATTAACGATGGAGCCACAAAATAATAATTTCGCATTTGAAAAAAAAAAAAACACAATTTATTGATCCACTAAACGGGTGGTGGCAGAGCGGTTAGTGCGCTGGGTTAGTAATGCAGTTGTCGCGAGTGCTTATCCTACCCCAAACGATTTCGTTCACCTATAACACAAACATTACTGCTTATTTTATGCAATGTATGAGGATGTATATGTACTTGTTACGAAGAAATATTCAATATTTTTTTAAATTATTACTCTCCGCACGTACGAAGATATGGCAAGAATTTTCTAGAACAACTTTATGTTTCTGGGTCAGGGTCCTTTTATGTATGTTGGTTATCATTGTGTTGAAAAAGTCCCTGTCCTGTGCTGCTCGGAACATGTACTCTACTCGACTTATCCCGTTCCATTCCCTGGTGTTACGTAGCCAGGACATCTGATTTCAGCCAACTCTCCTTCGTCCTTCTGTCTTTCTTTTGAGTGATAGCTGGAGCAGTTGATACTTTTTTTACGTAGAACATGACCTAGATACGAGACCTTCCTTCCTTCCTTGCCCTTGCAGTGCGCTTTTGTCCCGTTTCTATCGGGGTACGCTTTGACCATGATCCTGAATTAGCGAGTCTGATTATTACATTGAAGCGACTGCCATCTGACCTTCGTAACCCTTAGAAGGGGAACCAGACAAATTGGATCATGGGTATACATAGCTACCTAGTGATATAAATCCGCAAGTAGATTTTTTGAAAATCCAGAGGTGCGTGCCCCGCCCGGATTCGAAACCTAGATACGAGACCATTTTCACTTAATCGTTAATAATAATAATAAGTAATTTATATATCGCCATTTAATGATTCAAAATCATTCCAAGGGCGCTGGTAACTCAATTCTGTAATGGTCTGCGAAATAAAGTTGTTTTTAGTTTTTTAGAGAATGTGGCTTTGCTTTGAGCACCGCGGACATCAGGAGGTAGTTTATTCCACTTAATTGGACCACTCACACTAAAGCATCGATCTAAGTATGCCGCTTTGTTTGCTCTGTCCACCTCCTTCAAGGAGTTGGTACTCTGTGATCCAGACGACCTAAGTGTAAGGTGCCTCCCGGAGAGTTCTTTTCTTTGACCTAGTTCTAAACACCATCACTCAAAGCATTAAACACCATCATACAGATTTTGCAGTCAATTCGTTCTGGACACATCAACCATTGTAGTTTGTTAAGAAGAGGCGTTATATGATATCGTTTGTTTTCGCTGTAAATAAGCCTAGCCGCTGCATTTAACACCATCTGTAATCTATCGAACTGATACTTGGGCAATCCAGCATATATACTGTGCATAGAATTATAATATATTATAATTCTATGATTCTGTGGTATTCTCTCTCTATCCAGGAGAGAATATCTTTAATAATTTAATCGTGGAGAATAAATAAAATACCAAAGGTATATTTTATATCAAAAAGAAGAATATATTACAATAAAGATCGATTTACAAGATGTTCACATTATCAAAGTCTAATCTAGAATAAACGAAAGAGTATATAATACCTTGAATAAACTAGAATGACCAGCAAATTCTTATATTTTTTTCCAAACAAAAATATACATTCCATTGTTCTCTTTTCATTTGAATAATATAATTTATTAATAGTATTGAATTTAAATCTAAATAAGTACCTTATACATTATTTTACAATAATCTAGCCGAGATATGACAAATGCATTTATGAGTGTTCTTGTCTCATTCTTTGGTAAGCTTCGTCGAATGCTTTTCAGTAGTCATCATAATCGTCTACAACTCGTCGTGTCGTGTACGAGATCGCGATCCACTTCCACGCCGGAGACGCTATATAGAGCCCATTGGCCCTGTTCACCACCGGACGCAGCCGCAACATCGGACAAACACAAAATATCCACCATCCATCGGGTTCAACCACTGCCCCCGAGAATCCAACCACACACGTCAGGGCCTCCGATTGGTCTCGAAATCGGCCGCTAAGAACACTCCGTTTCAAGTCGGAGGGGCTTGTACCCCGACCCCTCGGTCCTCGTGTTGGCGTCCGAAGATTCCGCGGGCTAACACCTGGGGCATCCGACGCAATCATCACCTGTCAGATTTGACGTCTAGTTGTCAACACAGGATGTCTGACCCGACGTCTGCGCCGGCGGTGTGCGCGAACCACACAACAACATTCGCCACAGTTTGACGAGTAACTGCCGAGTAAGACTAGAGGCGTCCGTCCTGCTCTTCTCTAAGTACAGAATTGACGAGGGCAAAACAGCGTCGGCCGCCCACCCCCGCCTTTACTGCCTAGGCCCTTAGAGCCGCAACCTAGGCAGTAGTTGAAGTCAATCCTTTCGGTACAAGACGAAAGATACATATTTCACGGTATTTAATATCGATCAACTAATAAAAACTACGCGCCGTGCACATATACCCAAACCATGTTTGGAAGTGATGTGTTGTACCAACATTATTGTGTCGTGATATAGATGATAGAGTGAATGTCTTCCCTGAAGACCTGCCGATGCGAAGGAAGATATTCGCCAGCGAAAAGGTGCAATATTCCCTTATCTTTATATCCAACAAAGTGTTTATAATTTTTTAACTATAACTGGATTCTATGGTCTATCCTCAAATAAAAACGACGTCAAAATATTAATTAATTTTTTCTTGAGGGTCATTTTAATCTCAGAGTGTCCGAAACACAGCGTACCAACTCAAATTTAATGGTCCATTCTTTTGAGTATTCAATGAGTATTTTTTTATCAATATCTCCATCAAAAATAAGAAATTGTGATGACATCTTCAAATAACTAAGTATTAATAAATGTCAAAAAAAAAACTCAAGTCGACCTATTACACAATTTTATCAAACATTCTTTGTTATCGAAAGGAATCCAAACTAATTAATTGGTAAAGTTTGCCGACTGAATATTATAATTTTAATCATATTGGAAGGAAATTTCTTTGATACTTAAGACGAGATAAAATATGAAAACCCCTATAAAATCATTATCTTGTACGAGATATTGGAAGACAAGTCTCTCCCTCTCTCTCTCCTCCGATATTTCTTGAAATGAACCAAAATTTAAAACTCAAGCTTCGTTGAGTATATTATGACCGAACTTATTGAACGACTTGGATATTTTTGATGAGACTGTTTGAAACTGTAAAAAAGTGTTCAAATTAAACTTTAACAGCGTTATTCATAAACGTGGTTCAAATATTCAACTACGGTTGAACCCCAATTTCATCCCTTTTCTAATTTATAAACATGGATCAAGAGTTGAACCATGAACTCAAATGTCAAATTGAACCGGCGCGTCGGCGGTAGTTTAACACTGGTTGACATTTCACATTTTTGAAATTGATATGATCTTTTTACCGACGTTGTCCAAAAGGTTGCAAACCAGAAGTGTAGCTGGGCAGGGCATGTCGCCCGAATCACGGACTCTAGATGGACTAATAATAAGATTGTTGTTCATAATTTCACCCATAGATGGCTGTAGTAAAAATTCCTTATTTTCAAGCGAAAAGAATTTCAGTATTACAATATATAGAACTTTCAAAATTGAATTGATAGGGATCTCATTAAAAAAGGCATAATTGGTGAACGTTGCGCAAGCGCATAAAGTGATCACGTAAACCAGCCGATGACAGGTCGTTAGCCCTGTAGGTGCCTTGATTTCCCAGTTCTCCTACAATAAATATTCCAATTTCGTCTCTATTGAGATAATTAAAAATCTGTTAAAAAATATCTTTGACTCCCGACAGGGAAAAAAATGCAATGTTTGCGCATATGCAATAATAAAAATATTCGACTAAAAAAGTGCTGGAATGGCGACCTAGAACGGGCAATAGAAGTGTTGGAAGGCCTCTAACCAGGTTGTCTGACGATATCAGAAGAGTAGCTGGAGGCGGATGGATGCGGTCTGCCCAGGAAAGGGAGCTGTGGAGGTCTTAGGGGGAGGCCTATGTCTATTATTGGACGAAAGAGGGCTGACAAAGAAGAAGAAGAATGATCCTATTAAATTACATCGGAAGCTTTTTATAACATAAGATTATAGAAAAACATATAAAAAGCGTTTTAATCGATTAGATTTGTTGATTAACTAAGCATTCAAATAAAAAAATATCAAATGAATAAAAGGGCCATAGCTAGAGCATGAAAGAACTATCATGAGACTCGCACGTGTTCCGTGCCACGCGTATTGTTATGTGGTTATAAAAACCAAACTTAACAAAACTAAATACGGTGTTGTATGAAATAGAGCTCAAAATCGATTTCAACCGAATGCGGTATACTTGTTAGTGAAGAATTTAGCGTTGGCCACAACCCACTCGTTTTATTATTTCTACGACATAAATTGACCCAGCAGATAGATACCTACAACAAAAATATTTCAAAAAATTTGAGCATTTTATCGTTCCAAAATGAAAGGTACATACCTATATTTTTTGTTTTTTTTTTTATATTTGTTGTTTGTCGATGAAAAAATTTTGAACGTACATAAATGCATGCCTGTCAAACAGTTTGTTGAAAAGTTATATTTAATGGTGCAGACTTCCTGCTTCATAGATTTGTGTCAGGATATAGCTGTCAGAATGACTGGAACGTGACGCTTTAGCTGAGCGAAAAAGTTCTACAGTCTAAGCATTACATATAGTATGATGGATTTATTATTTACCTATTCACAAATAAATTTTTTTTTATGTGTAAAACGTAGTTATTATCAATAAATGAAAACTGCCTTATATTTGCTTAGTTTAGATAATGTGTCATATAGTAATATTGTGACATATATGTAGTAATATAATAGATGGGTCGGTGGCAGAGCGGTTAGCTAATTTTAACTAGGACTAATTAGGACTAATTTTAATTAGGACTAATTTTAACTTAATTTTAACTTATTGTATTTTTTTAAGTTTTATGTTTCACCATTTTCAATGTGTTAGCTATAGGACTAATTTTAACTTATTTTTTGCAAACTGAAAGCGCCCTTGAGGTGACCACGGTTGTCACTAAACGGCGCTTTGTAAATTGTCCTTATTATTATTATTATTATTATTATTATTAGCGCGCTGGGTTAGTAATCCAGTGGTCGCGAGTTCGAATCCTGCCTCGACCGATTTCAATCACCTATAGCACAAGCATTTATTTGCTTATTTTAGGAAACGTAGGAAGATGTATATGTAGGTACTTGTTTAACAAGGACATATTCATTTAAAAAAAAAATATATATATATATATATATATATATATATATATATATATATATATATATATATATATATATATATATATATATATATATATATATATATATATATATATATATATATATATATATATATATATATATATATATATATATATATATATATATATATATATATATATATATATATATATATATATATATATATATTCTTCTTCCAAGAACAATCCCTGGGGGGGCAAGTCTGGTCCAACCGGCGAAATCAAAACCCTCGTGACTACCCAAATCGTGGATATAATTATCATATGGAGTTCTACGATATCTAAAGATATTGTAGAACTCCATATAATAATTATATCCATGATATGGGTAATCTTGAGGGTTTTGATTTCGCCGGTTGGACCAGACTTCCCCCCCCCCTCTACATTTCGAGAGCAGGTAATAATATTTATATAACTTCTATGGCAACTTACATGTACTATGTATAAGGCACGCCCCTTTAAGTCTCAAAACTGTGTCTACACCGGGAATTGAACCCTAGACCTTCTTTATTAATAGCGAAAACGTTCGGTCATTATATTCGAATTTTGTGGAAAAATACTTTGGTATATTTGTAACTCAATTTCAAATTTACTGATTCTAGACGAAAATACATTATATTTTTGTGACAATTTTATTTAAATCTCAATAGAGACGCGAAAATGGAATATTATAGGAGAACCGGGAAATCATGGCACCTACAGAGCTTACGATCTGTCCCCGGCTGGTTTATGTGATCACTTGATGCGCCTGCGCAACGTTCACCAATTGTGCCATTTTATTGAGTTCCCTTTAAATTCAATTTTCGAAAGTTGTATATATGTAGGAATACACTTGAGAAAAAGTTGAAATACATCATCGCCCTCTATGTAGTGACGATGAAACTTCTTTTTTGTAACGCCATTTATTGAATGGTTTGTAAACAATGAAAACAACAGTCTTTATACATGAGGTTACAATGATTTCGTATAGATGTCTCCCCAGAACCGCGCCAAAATTATAGGTACATTAGTTAATTTTAGGCTTGTTTATCTACTTGTACCTATGTGTATGTAAATTGAATATTCTTATCGTTGCATATACGTAAATATTGAATTTTTTTCCCTGTCGAGTCAGACAGTTCCCTGTCGGAATGATTTTGAATATAATATTATACTTAAATTCATTGATAGTATTTATTTTAAACCAAAAATAAGAATTTTTCTTAAAACCAAACTTACAAATAAAATAAAACTTTGATTCACATCGCATTATAATGTATATTGTAAATATCTAACACACTATACTACATCGAACGTGTATTACGTAATATCCATTTGATTTCGGGTACAAAAGAAACATTTTTCCAAAACTTTAATTTAGTTTGAGCAACGTCGACCGAACCGCGCTAAATCCCCGCCTAAAAAATCTCTATTTCAAAATTCGAACGCCGCGCCGATAATCGCATTTGATTCGCTCTGGTAAAGCCCGATACACCGCGCGCCAAATTTGAAAAAGGAATATTTTTACACGGATATTGGTAGGTAGGTAGGTACTCTCTACTATTCACCCGAACCCATTAATTAGGTTTGATGCACACAGCATGGAACACTTTCAAATTTTCGTATTTTATTGGAATAAAATGGTTTTACCGCCAATTTTATTAATCCGACTAATGTCACTTTATTTGTGGTTTGTTCTATATACTTTTTCCACTTTAAAGTAAGAATATATATAATAAAATACAAAAAAAAATAACAAATTTAAAATTAATATTTAGTTATTTGCATATTATATGAAATAAGAGGTACCTACTAGTGAAAAAGAGTTTTTAAGAGTGTAAGCAGTGGTTTAAAATTAAACAATTCATAGTTAACATATTATTATATGATATCAGTTGAGAAATTACGATTTTTAATATAAATAATTGTAATTTATACATATCAATTTCTTTGTGTGCTGAAAAGCGAACATGGAAGATTTAGCTGCTTCAATGTGAAATTATTTAAAAAAATATATATGAATATAAAACCCAAAAGGCAATCGGACAAAGTGCCATTAAACGATCCATATCTCTGATTTATGTCATCTTTTTCGGCGTTTTTATAGTACCTTACATAATGTAGATAATATTTTTTTCTACAATTTCTTATAAAACAAAGCAAATATGATATATTTTTCGATAAAATCACCAAATTCATTTAATTACCTACCGAAAAGATAATACAGACTACAACATTTCTCAAATAATATATGTACTATCGTCTAATCGACCGCACATTTATGGTAAATGTCCAAAGCCGTTAAGTAAGAACCAAGTGAAATATTTCGATTATATGAAATCCATTATCCATTTGGAGCGGAAAGGATTTTGAATTTCACAAGATCACTTTACACGGATCGCGCTAATTACCCATTTTTACGGCATCAAATAAAATTTCTTATAAAGACGAGTGGGTTGTGGCCAACACTATACCCTTCACTACCAAGTCACTCCACAAAGTACCAATATAAATTTTGTATGGAATATTTTCAGCATTTTCATGAAATCAGTTTGAAGAATTAATTTTGATTTAAATAATTTATTATGAAAATTTTTAAATTCTTCAATGCCATTTTAAGAAAGTGATGTGACCTTTTTTAGCAAAGTGAAAATAAAATAAAATTTTTTTAGCTTCCTGATCACTTTGAAATATTTGACAGAAACTTTCATCAGCTTTAGCAGCGTATTATGTTGGAACACTGATTTTTTTTACAAATATAAACACATACAATGTCTCAAAATTTTCTTACAATTTTTGTGAGAATTGACTTTATTAAAGATATCTTTTCATGCAATTTGTATGTAAGAATAATCAATAACTACGGGGACTCAATTGTTTGATACTAAATCATCGAACATACATACATAAACAGCATCAAACTGATTACATATTCGGGATAGTAAAAAAGGACTGACATCCACACTATCCTATCCTGACATACATTTTTTTGTATAGTAAACAAAACATCTAAAAATATTGAACAGTTTGGTTCTAAGGGTTTATAGATTGGTACTAATTCTTCAACTATACATACCTACTATCGCCACCAACAGTTCGATCTCATGTGTTATATACAACTAGTATAAAAATTTGTATGTGTATATAATAGTGTTGGGATTATTTATTTATTTCGTATGGCATATGGCATATGAAGATCCTTGAGTCAAACAACCTAGACTTGAAGCTCCGTAAGAGACTCACAAAAACATATGTGTGGAGCATACTGATGTATGGCTGTAAGACATGGTGTCTTACCGAAAGAGACAGAAGTAGACTTGAGGCTTTCGAGATGTGGTGTTACAGAAGAATACTGGGAATTTCCTGGAGGGACCACATCACGAATGCCGAGGTTCTCAACAGAGTTGAAGAAGGCAGACACCTACTCAATACCATCTCCGAGAGACGTGCTCGCTGGATTGGTCACATCTTTCGCCACGAGGGACTCCTACATGACCTAATGGAGGGAACGGTTGAGGGTACAAACCACAGGGGGCGCCCCCGACGGGAATATTTGGCCCAGGTGTGCGAGGACATGAACTGCGCCACATATGTTGAGCTGAAGAGGGCTGCACAGGATAGAGAGAAGTGGAAAGCAAGATGTAGACTTCTTCTGCAAACCAATCCATAGGATTGAGACTTTTGATGATGATGGCACGTCAAAAGTAAAAATATATATATGATAGATCACACGTAGGGTGCTCGTCACAGGTATATATCCAAGTCATCAAGCCAGGCAGCAGCCGATGCAGTGGCCGTGATAAAGTCACTTTCGCCACCATGATATCGTCGTACACTGCATTCGTGGACTATGTGTTGTACGGTTTGATGAGGAGCACCACAGTCACACTCAGGATTCAGTCTCATACCCCATTTATAGAGAAATTCCCCACATCTGGCATGTTCAGTACGTACTCTATTAATATCACACCAGGTACGGCGAGGGAATCCAAAACCAGCGGGCTGTTGAGTAGGATTCATGCCCCTCCATCTTGCGGGTGCTGAGAGAAGCCAGGTATGTTCCCAATCTTCGTTGCAATTAAACTAGTCAGCAAGTAGTTGTTCACCTGTTTTTACTGATGGCTTCCTAGATTTTAGCCTAAGCGTTTGCACGTTTGCTATGTCAGCATGGATAGGGAGCATTCGGTTTAATGTTATCTTGGTCATCTCTCTCACCAGTGAAAGTTTTCGTCTTGTTTCAGGTGGTGCGATGTTGGCCAGAGTGTAAGTGTTCCTGAGATAATTCTCATGCTGGTATTCAATTGGACATCAATATTGTTTGTATGAGCACTGTTTAACCATGCCGGAGCGCAGTATTCAACAGCTGAGTAGACTAGAGAAATCGCCACATCATTTTTGGATGATACTATTTCTAGTGCTCAACTTACCAGCGATATTCGTGAGGTGTTTTTTAAAAGATAGGGTCCTGTCCAGTGTTATACCGAGGTATTTGGGCTGAGGGTTGTATTTAAGTCTTGTTCCCTGGAACACTATATTCTATTTAAGTGTTGGGATAGGTATGATTCAGGGATTTTTCATTGGGTATGTGTGTACCAAAATATTTTCATTAGGTATGTATGTACCGAATTTATATCACCATACATAATTGTAAATAGGGTAGGTAAAATGTACGTGTTTAATAATTTCATTTAAAGATAATTCAAGGGTAACCAGTATATAAGTTGCCCGACTTCGCCCGTCGTCCAAAAAAAATAATATTGTCTAATATTCGTAAAATAACATTGTGACGTTGTATTAATGTTATGAGGACAACGTTCTCTTCTTCAGGAACACTTTCGTACTAAATTAAAAAATCAAGAATAGACTGTTGTTTGGTCTTACGCTGGACATGTGGGAAGAGTCAATTCCAAAAGTGATGTGACGGAACAGTCAACACAAGTGACACCGGGTAGTTCAGAAATAGATGCTTATTATTATTTTTATAAATAATTTCCAAGTTTTACCAATTAATTAAACGAAAACGTATTACCTAAGTAATAAGTTATTTATTATATTTTGTTTACTGTTCACATTTTTCCCAATATAAACATATAAAAATTTTTTATGTGATGGATACGTCTCTGCTCCGAATAACAGAATACCTTACTATTAAAATATCGAAAATTAAAATAAGACTGAGTGGTTCTGAGTTCGCCGGGTCAGTTGTTCCTAATATTTTTAAATGTGGTAATTTTCAATTTGGAACAACTATACAGTTTCAATTGTCTATTGTACCGTGTCTATGTCAAAATGAAGGTTAAATTCAATGAGATGTTCTGAGCATCGACTTCATGTTGGAAAGTGGAACACCAGCTATGCTTTCTTTTTTAGAGAGAACTTCATGTATAATTATTACATCTTGGTGGTAAATTGTGGGCAATTCGGTATTTATTTAATATTTATTTATGTATTAAAAATAGATAACTGCTACCTAACTAGGTATACCTGTTCAAGCGCTAGCAGTGTTCATCTTTATATATAATTCTTCTGTACGTGTGTATGTCACTGAACTTTTCCTAAACGGCTGAACCGATTTTGTTGAAATTTATTGTGTATGTTTGTGTGAGTCTTTAAATGGTTTAAATTCACAAAATGGAATTTTAAACATTAATATATTAAAATAAAATTAAAAAAACATGATTTTTTAACTAATAATTATACTAGGTGGCGCTAATGTCAAATTGGCAATTTTTAGTTTTTTTCCATCTGACAACACTAAGAAATATGTCACTTGCGTCGTAGTTTGGCTTTTTTGACATTTAAAGTTCTTTTCGCTGTTTCGGGATTATTTATATTTCAATCACATACATGCGCATGGAATTTTAATTTCTGTTCACTGATTCGTTATTATTCACATTTCAATTCGTTGGTTTCCGTGTCCAGACCATCTATGCTGTATTGCAATTATACGAAATGACAATCGATCTAACCTCAAAAGTGTTTAGCGGCTCATCGAAAAAGTTTGCTCAGCGAATGATACCATCCATATAATTCAAATATATTTTGCATAATATTTTTTTGTTTCACAAATAGTTCGGGCAAGACAACGTCTGTCGGGTCCGCTAGTATTATCATAATATTTCACAAAAGAAAGAGACGTATAGGTTGTATTTACATTTTAATAAGTAACTAAATATATAAATAAAACTATTCCATACAGATTAGAAAGGTTATCAGAGTCATCATATCCATATACATATGTAGTGTATGTAGGTATCTTCTTAATACTTTGGTTTAATGCATAAATCAGACATTTGCAAAAGTTTATAATGAGGAATAGAGACTAAAGCGCATTTTACTTGAACGAGGTTTTCAACGCGGTCCAGTTTTCAACGCAGTCCAGTTTTCAACGCTTATGTAAAACAGCATCCAAAATACTGGTTACTCAAAACATCGTATTACACGAGTATTATTTTCTCCTTTATTTGCGACTTGTATTATTGCAATGATGAAAAAATGAAATATGCCATTTATGTGAAAAATGTGAACATTTTATTTTTCGTTTGTCCCGCGTTTCGTTCAACAGTGTTTTATCTTTCTCTCGTTTGACTTTGCATTCTGACTACCCGATATTTTACTTGAATTGGACACGATTTGATTTTAAGACGCTCACTATTTTTCTTTTGTTTTAAAACATTGCTCCTGGTCGAGAGATACCAAATAAACAAAAGATACCGCGAACGGCAAAGTCAACACAACACAAACGGCAGCCATCTTGATTCGTTGGCAACGAAAATTTTTACAGACTTCTGTTTTACGAAAAACGATACAAAACGCGTTGAAAAATAGAACACGTTCTATTTTTTTCTCACCGCGTTGAAAAACCCGTTGAAAACCTCGTTCGTGTAAAGTGCGCTTAGCAGAGCACGGGTGTATCTGTGTAGATAGTGCATATTCTTTTGGTGATTTAGCGGCGAAGCTAGAACACGAATCTCAGATCAAATCAAGACTGTGCACAATTTATGTGAGATAAAAATGAAAATAGTTTTATATGACTTTCAATAGTATTTTATATAAATTTTCATTATTGAGAATAAAAACAATCATCATCATCATCATCATCAATGGCTCCACAGCCCATTGCGGGCATTGGCCTCCTCCAGCATTCCTCGACATCTCCCTCTATCCTGACATGCTTCCCTCCAGTTCCTTACACCAACAGCCTCCACATCCCGCTGCACGCCATCCAGCCATCGGAGCTTGGGTCTATCAACGTTTCGTCTACCTTGTGGCTTTGTGTGCAGGACACTTTTTGGCACTCTTTCATCGCCCATTCTTTCCACGTGTCCTGCCCATCGCAGCCTCCCTATTTTTATCACCTTTATAATGTTGGTCTCATTATGGATATTGTAGATCTCATCATTGTGTCGAATTCTCCAAGTTACGTTTACCTGCACATGTCCGAATATCCTTCTGGGTATTTTTCTCTCGAACAGTACTACAGTAGTAGAGACAATTCATCTTTTTTACTCAATACCCAGCATTCAGAACCATAAGTTAGTACGGGGCGTAGCAACGTTTTGTAGATTGTGACATTGGTTTTTCTAGACACCATCCGAGATGCCAGATATCTTCTCAGACCAATGAAGCATCATTCTGTATGCAGTATATATCCTAAAATATAAACAATGCTTTGAATTATTCGATTATAATTTTTTTTTTTACGCAGTTTTCAATCTTTCGATTGTGACGGCTTCTAATTTGTAGAATTCCATTATGACAATGATTAATATGAACACATATATTATAATTCCACAATTTATTTTATTTTTCTCCCGACGACCGTTTCGGCTTATAAGGTCATAATCAACTGGCCAGTTGATTATGGCCTTATAAGCCGAAACGGTCGTCGGGAGAAAAATAAAATAAATTGTGGAATTATAATATATGTGTTCATATTAATCATTGTCATTTTTTTTTTAATTTTGAACAAATCGAAAATCATTGTTACGAAAATACACTTTTCAATTTTATATTGTACATGTGTGACACAGGTATGTACTGAACGTTATCATTAATTATTCACCATCCATTCCGCCGGCCTACAATGAAAATATCAACCGCTCTAAGCCAGGCTTAATTGCCTCGAAAAACTCCGTATCCAGTATTTTGTCCGGCGCCGGATAGTACGGGACCGTAACGCGTGATCCGGAATAGAATACACGGCACATCCCTACATTTTCTGTTCCTTTTTTGAATGAAACAAAAAGAATTGTCAAGTACATTTTTTTTTTCTTTTCAAATTACCATTTTGATAAAAAAACGATTAGGTTGTAGCCAACACTTAACTCTCTACTACATAATCAATTTTTATTCTTTTAAAAATTTAGGCATTCTTCAAAGAAAAAAATAAATAAACCACTATACCGGAATGAGAGACCATTTTGACAGATGAAATCATAGAGAAATAAACGAATGCCTATGAAAAATTTGTTACCTTGGTTCTAAGTTGATGTATTCTTCACAAATGATATCAATCATTTTGATGTAAAACTTTTATGAAAATAAAAAATAGTAAAATCAGTCGATTTAACTAATAGTTTGGGCTGTAGGATACAATTTCTCATACACCATACACACAAAAACATCACGCCGAAACGTTTACTTTGTACTCTCTACATGATACCTGTTGAAAAATTTATGCTAAAAATTAGCTTTTTTTAATTACAACTCTCTAGTACCCTATAGAAGTGTGACTTAAAATACGGTTGTTTTTTTCGCAATAGCATTGTTTACCAGATTAATATTTCGAAGTATGTAGATTTCGCATTGTTTTTTTTTTTATTTTTCCCATGCGAATTTTGCATTTTTTTTATAAACACTATTAAAAAATGTAAAGAGAAAGCTGGAAAAATTTAATTTACATATCTGGATAAGGATTAAATGAATTATTATGTAAAGGACAATAATAATTAAAGTCTGATGGGATTTACATAAATCCCTTACGGGGTACGCAGATAGGACCGGGCGCCATATACCTCGATTTTTGCACACATTCCTGGCTTTATTTACATCCATGCACCGTCTCGTACGTGCTCGTTGATTGTTCAAGCTCCTTGTCTACTTTCAATATATCATTCTAAAGGTAATGCCATCGCTTCCTGGGGCGACCTTTGATTCACTGCATCTCTTACACCCGTGTACATTTTTTTGGTTAACCGTTCATCGTTCATTCTTTCAATATGCCCAAACCATCTCAGGGAATTTGCATTCATTTTATTTATAATATTTTTCTTTACACTGCATTCTCTCATAACGTTTTCGTTTTTTATTCATATATATCATAAATCGTTCTATTACAAAGTCTTCTTAGTGATCTTCTTAGCGTTCTATTACATAGTCTTATTAGTGATGTTATAGAACGATATATGATAGAATAAAAAATGAGGATATAAGGAGAGAATGCAAGATAAAGAAGGATATTATATGTAAAATGAAAGTGAATGCCTTGAGGTGGTTTGGACATATTGAAAGAATGAACGATGAACGACTGACCAAAAAATAAACATGGGTGCAAGAGATGGAGTGAATAGCAGAGGTCTCCCCAGAAAGGGATGGCATGACCATGTGAATGATATTTTGAAAGAAGGAAACATAAAAAGTTTGAACAATCGACGAGCATGTATGAGACGATGCATGGATGTAAAGGAAGCCAGAAATGTGTGCAAAAATAGAGAAGTATGGCGCTCGGTTCTCTCTGCTTACCCCGTAAGCGACATGGCGTGATGGTATGTATGTATGTATATATATATATATGATC
The DNA here is from genome assembly GCA_963576475.1 of Molanna angustata. Taxonomy (NCBI): domain Eukaryota; kingdom Metazoa; phylum Arthropoda; class Insecta; order Trichoptera; family Molannidae; genus Molanna; species Molanna angustata. Next base: position 36,252,882 of record OY754969.1, on the reverse strand, counting down.
TCATTTTTACAGCATTTATTACTTCTTTTGAGTGAAGAAGATCAGGAAGGAAACTGCAATAGATGGACCCTGTCAGCGCCGATTTAAAATGCATACTTCAAATCAGAAACTTAAAAATAAAAGCGACAGAATGCCACGAATGGGAGAGGCTTCTAGATTCAGCAAAGACTAACCCAGAGGTGTCGAGATCGTGATGGATCGATGAAAGTTTGAAACAAATACATCATTAGGATCTGATACAGAACAATAATATTTCCGTAACTTTACAATAATATTTCCGTAAATTTATAATAATATTTCCGTAACTTTTTAATCCTACTCTTCCCTTTATATTTATGTTTTCAAATAAAAGATAAATATGTTGTAAAACTAACATAACAATAAAGCGCCGACCGCCGTGGCAGAGTTGGTAAGCCGTTCGGTTTCTGTGCGGGCGTCCTGGGTTCGATTCCCAGCAGAGGAGAAATTTATTTAAATTTATTTCTCACGCAAATATTGCTTTTCTGGGTTGGAAACACTGGTTAGTTGGAAAAAATTGCCATACGGCAATAAACTCGCCTCTTGCGCAGTGTAGAAGGAAGTGTTCATTATTATTATTATTATTATTAATAAACAAAACGAAAATTGAAGATACACTTTTCAAAGTGTATCTTCAATTTTCATATCGTATCTTTCAATTTTCACAAGAATTTTAAAAAATATTTCTTGTTAGTCCATAGATTACATTCATACTGCCAATATCAAACACATACTGTCAAACGTAGTTGTTTTATAAAGCAAACCAATTCAAATACAAAATCTATTAAAAAACGATATAAATGGTACTCAAACAATTAAACTTAGTTTGTATGAATTACAGAATTGTACAATTTGGTCAATATATCAAATGAATCAAGAACTGAAAACATAATTTAAACACATTTAAAGTCGGTGAATGAACAAAAAGACTTGGGCATCACTATATCTTGCGATCTGAAATGGGAGAAGCATTTGATATCAGTTGTAAAAAAGGCCAATAGCTTAACATACTTAATTAGAAAAACCTTCAGCCACTTGCCACATGATTTGTTAATTACAATATGTAAAACTTATGTGAGACCAGTTTTGGAATATGGTTACCAAGTTTGGAATCCATACTTTGAGAAAGATATAAGCATGCTGGAAAGGGTGCAGAGAAGGTTTACCAAACTGGGAAATGGCCTCAGATGCTTAGCATATGAAGAACGTCTGAATGTGTTGGGCCTCACTACTCTTGAGGAACGGAGAAAGAGAGGGGATCTCATAGAAACCTTCAAAATACTAAACGAACACTATGACTGTCCTGAATTGAAGCTGATGTTCTGCCTCAGCCAAAATACTAACTTAAGAGGTCATAGTTTGAAGCTAGGCAAACACAGTTTCAGGCAGAATCCCTGGAAGTATTTCTTGTCCAATAGAGTTGTGGATGCGTGGAACAGTTTGCCACCGGAACTTGTTGTTGCACAAAGTGTTAATGTTTTTAAAAATAGACTTGACAGACTGAACAAGTGAATGCTGTTGTGAGATCAGACATATCAGCATAGCTGCCTGTCTGAAAACGTTTAATAATAATAATAATAAATAATATTACATGCAAAGTCATCAGTAATATGCAAATTCTAAAACTTTCAGAGCTCTAATAGGTCATTAAGTCAGTTTAAAATCCATTATAATATTCCAGTACGGACAGACAGGTGAAATCAAATAAATGTCTATAAAAAAGATAACATAATTAAGAAATATTAAAAATAGGGTGTGAGTAGAAACAGTTTGAAAAATGTTAAGTAGGAATGAAATACTGAATATATTTTAAACTCCGTCTTTTGTTAGATCTCAGTGATTTTTCTTTCATTAAATATTGTCTTCGCTTGCTTTGGAGTTAACCACAGAGAAATCGTAGCTATATCAGCAGCCATCTTGTTTCCGCGAGTTAGACCGCAATTTAACGACATCTATCGGCCAAAGGGCTTTACGTTCCGAATCCTGATAGATTTTCGCACCACAGAGAATTGCGCGCCAACGTCGACCTCATTTGTTCGAATTTTGAATGCTGAAATTCAATTTCTCTTCTTTCGATCGACATTTTTTTTTCAGTTTTTTGCTGATATTCTCGTTGCCGGGTGACATACCAAAAACAAACGATTAGTTTTTATCCATGACTTACACGTTCGATATCAAATACACATTAATACAATTTAATTACAATAAACAAATTTGTTTTCGGTTTTTCCATAAGTATCTTTCTTTTTTTAATATTTGGGAGAAATACAACCAAATACATTATTTAATACACAGCTTCACCGACAGTAACAAACACACGTAGAGAGATAGTTGCCATCTGTTCTGACGAGGAAGCGGTACGCTTCGAAACCGGTCGAATATAAAATTCAAAATAAAATTCAAGTGTTTAAAACAAATTCATATAATATATGTGTGTTTATATCTGTTTTAATAAACACACATATTATGTGTGTTTATTAAAACAGATATCCCATCAAATTCTTAGAATTCAAAATCAAAAAAACCGTAAAAGTCAGACATAAGAAATAAGTACAAGACTGATTATTATTAAGAAAGACCTTATTAAGAAAGACCATCTGGCCATGAAGTTTTCGGGAAATTTCATCAAGATTGCGTGTGCAGTGCGCAAGTTTGCGTGTTTTGCTTAGTTTCTATCTGCGCAAACCGATCTATCTGGGGTCAGCTCTCCTCACTGCACTCCTCCAATTCGTCCTGTCCTGGGGAGCAAATCTGGTCCAACCGGCGAAATCAAAACCCTCACAATTACCCATATCATGGATATAATTTTTATATGGAGTTCTATAATATCTTTATATGTCATATAACTCCATATGATAATTATATCCATGATATGGGTAATCACGAGGGTTTTGATTTCGCCGGTTGGACCAGGCTTACCCCCTTGAGTATCATCTTCAGCGACATAACATGCCCGCATATCCTCCGCCACTAAGCTCTTCCATCGTCTTTTGGGACGCCCTTTTGGTCATTTGTTATGGGGGCTTACGTGCATGTGGCGTGTAGATCAATAGAGATGCATGTACTAGATCTAATGTACACTAAACCACATACGTGTAAGTTCTGCTGGCTCACAAATTATCCCTATATACCGGAATCGAACCGGGATATGTAATTCATAATTTGCCTTCTTTATTAACAAGCGTGTTCAACCAACAGTCCCATATAATTGATTATCGTGGATGGCGATAATCCAAACTAATTAATATTATACTGTGATGCAAGTTGGTACATAAGACAGGTTAAGATTGAAAGAGTGAAGATAACTTACGTATTTATTGTTGAGAACAAATTAAAAAGATTACAATTAAAACTACTGAAATTATACCTTACTTATAAAATTTACACTTATAATTCACGTACTTACGGAAAGTACGACACACAGTTGGGTATCAGAACGGAATGAAAATTATGTTTAAAATGGCCGTATTTATACGTCCGCCAATTAGGGTTGGGCAATGACCATCAATTAGAGTTGTGCGATGGCCATAGCCACACACTCCCCTTCCAGCTAGTGCGTCATACTTCCCTGTACTCTTTGTCACATAAAAAAAATAAAATTATATATTCTAACAAAATGGTTTGGGTCTATGATGGTGTACACTCTGTAGTACTAATAAGATTTTTTTAATTTTTTTTATTGTATTTGTTTCGAAAAAAAAATAAACTAAATTGAGAACAAATAAATTTTTTTTTTAATTAAATATACCCCTTTCTAACTTAAAAGATTAGACCAAAAAAAAATAAATAAATGTTACTGAATTTACTTAGGGTTGAAACCCTGTGTTTTTATTATTTAGAGCAAAATCAAATATAAAATTTTTGCAATATTATGTTATGATTAAGTTACATCTGTCAATAAATATTTAACATTGCTTTAGATGAAGCTTAATTATTTACTTACTATATATATAGTGATAAAGTAGAAATTACATACATGTTTAAATTAAAAATATTATTTACAGAAATAAATTTGCATCATTTTTATGCAATTATTTAGGACTTTTCTTTTTCGAATACGCCTATTATTAATATATTTTTCTTTGCCAATTTCTTTTGCTATGGTAATTTGGCGAGAGAGTACTACATTATTCAATATTCATTATTGGTTTCAATTTTTTTACATTTTTGCTTAAGTATATATGGCTTAAATACATTCGTTTCGTATTTCATACTAGTAATTTACATTAATTGTTGAGATATTACTTTATCTTTTTAATACTTAATAAGTTTTAAATTTACAATGGTTTTTATACTTTACAAATACCTTCTTTTTTAAATAAAACACATATAAAAATAATAAGGAGAAATAAACTAATAATATTTAATATATTATTTAATTTTTTTTCTATGCCATTGTGGCTTAATTTCATAATCAGAAAATATATTAGGTATTTGTTTGTGGAAGTTATTTTTATCTTTTTTATTACTTAATGGAAATTTCTCTAAGAACATTCAGATATCAAATTTATATTATTAACAGTTTAATATTATCATACTATGATTTTTACTGAAAGCATATATACAAAATATGATGTGTACATCCAATAGTGTAAATCTTTTAAATTCTTTTCATATTTTATCCTCTTTGTAGGGATTTTTACTCAACTTTTACTTCAAAACTTAGATAAAAAAAATTGAATATATACATATATGTGTATCAAATATAATTATTTTATAAAATACACTGAATTTATAATTTTTTATAAACACTTTGTTCACTTTTGCTATTTATTGCACTAAAAGTATCTGTAGTGAGTGAATTTTTTAGGAAAATAAACTCTTCTCCCTGATTTGGTAGTGGAATGATGAAGTGGTTTTGCTTCTTCTTGATCCACATCCTGGATGGGGGTATTGGTTTGATTCAGTGGTTGTGGTTTTACTTCTGGCGGCTTGGTTTCGGGGTCCATGTCCTCGTTTATCCCAAAGGCAGGTTTTACTCGGTCCAAGGAGACTTTCCTGGGTTTTCCATTAATTAAAATTACTGCTGTTTTGTCATCTTTTTCTTGTACTGGAAACGGCCCTTCGTAAGGTCTTTGTAGGGGTTTCCTGGTGGCGTCGTGTCGCAAGAACACGAATTTAGCGTCCTTTAGATCTTTATGGATGAATGTTTTCTGCTTGCTGTGATTGGAGGCTGGTATTGGTCGAAGTTCTGTCATCAACTTCTTTAATTTGTAACCATAAGTGTCAGGTTCCTCTGCTGGTGTATTTTCAAAAAAATCGCCTGGCAGCCTGAGCGTTGTCCCATATGTCATCTCAGCTGGGGTGAATTCTGAGCCTTCCTTAATGCTGGATCGTAGTCCTAGTAATACCATGGGTAGTGATGTCGTCCATGATTTGTTATTTATGGTCATCAGTGATGTCTTCAGCGTCCGATGCCAACGTTCTATAATGCCATTACTCTGAGGATGGTATGCCGTGGTTCTAATATGATTTATACCTAATATTTTAGTTAAGTTATTAAATAATGAGCTTTCAAATTGACGGCCTTGGTCGGTGGTAATTGAAGTTGGTAAGCCGAAGCGTGATATCCAATGGTACATCAGGGCTTCAGCTACGGTTTCCGCGGTCATGTCTTTCAGAGGTATGGCTTCTGGCCATCTTGTATACCTATCGATTATGGTCAGCAAGTAGATATGATCTTTTGAAGGTGGAAGTGGTCCAATTAAATCGATGTGAATATTTTTGAATCTTCCGTCTGGAGGCTTGAACTCTTGTAGTGGCGTAGTGGTGTGTTTATGTATTTTTGATGTCTGACAATCTATACAGTTGTTTACCACATTTTGTACGCTTTTCTCTATATTGGGCCACACGTATCTTTGTTTGATAATTTTGTACGTGGATTTTACTCCTGGGTGGCTTATTCTGTGTACTTCCATAATTACTTCTTCTCTCATGGATGGTGGGACGAAAGGACGTATATTTTTCTGTGAAATATCACACCATAACATTTTTTCCGAGCTTGGTATCCCGATTTTTCTCATTGACAATGATGATTTTTCTAGAATTTTCTTTAATTCTTTACATGAGATTTGTTCTTCAGCCATTCTGTTGTAATTAATATTTGGTTGTAGTTCTATCTCTTCTATCCTGGATAGGGTGTCGGCAACTATATTTTCTTCACCGGAAATGTGCTTGATGTTGGTGGAAAATTGGCTAACGTAATCAAGCTGTCGTTCCTGTCTTGGTGAATTCAATTTATTTTTGGTGAACGCAAATATCAATGGTTTGTGGTCTGTGTATATGGTAAAGTTTCTCCCTTCTATTTGTGCACGGAAATATTTGACACTTTCGTACATGGCTGTTAACTCCCTGTCATACGTACTGTATTTTGTTTGTGCGGGGTTGAATTTTCTTGAGTAAAATGCTATCGGTTGCCAGTTTCCTTGATTCATTTGTTGAAGAGCTGCGCCCATGGCTGTATCGGACGCGTCAACCATCAGAGCTATCTCTGCTGAAGGATCGATGTGTGCAAGAAGCGTTGCTTGGGCTAGATCTTCCTTACATTTAGTGAATGCTTTTTTTAGTTTTTCGTTCCAATTAATTTTCCTTTTATCGTTTTTTCTGTACCCTTTTAATTCGTCAAAAAGTACTTGTTGCGTTCCTGCGGCATTTGGTAAAAATTTGCGATAGAAATTAAGCATTCCCATAAATTGTCGTAGTCCCTTTGCGGTTTCAGGGGGTTCTATTTTGGTGATAGCCTCTACTTTTTCTGGTAGTGGTGAGGTTCCATATTTATTTATTCTGTATCCTAGAAATTTTATTTCGTCTTTTCCAAATTGACATTTATTCTGATTTATAATAAGTCCGTTGTCTGATAGTCGTTTGAAAATTTTGTCCAGATGTTCTTCATGTTCTTGTAGATTTTTGGATGCTATCAAAACGTCGTCGATGTAGGTGAAAACGAACTCTAGGTCTCTAGTTATACTGTGCAGAAATCGTTGAAACGATTGTGCTGCATTGGACAAACCAAACTGCATTTTTAAAAATTCGAATAATCCAAAACTTGTGAGTATTGCTGTTTTTGGAATATCGCTTTCTTCCATGGGTACCTGGTGATAAGCTCTGCTTAAATCCAAGGTGCTGAATATGGTTTTCCCGTGAAGTTTGTGTGCAAAATCTTGCAGTTGAGGGATGGGGTATTTATCAGGTTTTGTTATGGAATTTAATCTGCGGTAATCACCGCAAGGTCTATATGAACCGTCGGCCTTTTTTACCATGTGGAGTGGGCTGGACCAATTACTATTTGAAGGTCGACAAATGCCTTGCTCCATCATGAATTGAAATTCTTTTTTTGCTATTTCCAGTTGCTCTGGATTCAGTCTTCTGGCTTTACAAGTGACTGGTGGACCTCTTGTTTCGATATGATGCGTGACGTTGTGTGCTGGTGTTTTCAAATTCATGTTTGCTCTTGTAAGATTAGGATATTTCTTGAGGATATTCTGGAATTTTCCTGTCGCCTGTACTGTTGCTATATTGATAATATTGGTTTTGTACATGAATCCTGTTGTAGATAGTCCGGTATTCCTGTCGACTAGTGATTTCCTTCTCAAGTCTACCAATATGTTGTAGTGTGTTAAGAAGTCTGCTCCAATAATAGGTTTCATGACATCGGCTGTTATAAATTGCCATTTGTGGTTTCTTCTCAAACCTAAATTAACGTCAATTATTTTATGTCCATAAGTAGGTATAGGTGTACCGTTTGCTGCATAAATTGGCGTTTCTATGTTGTCGCTGGAGATTATAGATGTGATGTTTTTGTAGTGCCTGGGAATAACACTAACTTCACTCCCGGTGTCTATCAGATATTTGATGCCCGTAATTATATCAGCTATGAAGAGACGGTGGTGAATCTGCGACTGTGTCGTCTCACACACGGGTCGCAAGTTCTGGTTTTCCTGCTGGTTAAATGAACAAGGTGGTCTGCAACATCTCGATTTTGTTCCGAATTTCTGGTGGTAACTGCAGATATCTTGATGTACGTTATTTCCAGCGGTGTTTAAATTATTATTTTGGCAATTGTTTGTATTATTATTATTATTATTAAAATATGTTATTTTTTGATTATTGTTATATCTTCCTCTACTCGGTGTTTTTGGTCTAGGTCGGCTTCTCCAGTGATTGTCAAATTGTTGTATGGGTTTTCTTTGTTCTGTTTCCAAGTCCATTATTTTGTTCGTTAATGTTTCCACTTGTTTAAACAGTTCTAGCAGTATTTCATCTTCGGAGGTATCGTTGTTACTGGAAGTGTTTCTTGAAGAGGTTGAAGGTAGATTAACTGCATGTATTTCACTTCTATTATTGACTTCAGAGATTCTATCTGCCGTCTGTGCTAAAATCATGACGTCCTCTGTGGTGATTACGGATATGATTTCCTGAATCCTGTGAGGTAGTCTTTCTATCCATAAGCGTTTAATCAGAGCGTTGTTACTTAATGATGGACCTGCGAGGTTCTGCATTTTTCTCAATAATTCCGAAGGAGTGTGGTCTCCTAGTTGCAATCCATGTAGCAGCTGAGTAAGTCTTTTTTCTTCTGACTCTTGAAGTCTGCTGAGTAATGTTTTTTTCAATGTTTTATAGCGATCGCTGACAGGTGGGAATTGTATAATGTCGACTACGCAGGACATTGTCTCTGGATCTAATACTCCCAAAACATGGTTGTATTTAGTTTCATCTTTGGTTATTCTCGCCGTTGAAAACTGCGCCTCAATGGTTAAGAACCACAGGTGTAGATTTCCTTTCCATATTGTTGGCAATTTCAAATTTGTAGCAGATACGTCGAATCTATTTTCTTCTGATGTTGGAATTAGTGTTGAATCCATGATATTTTTTTCGAATGACATTATTACAAGTTATAATTTTATACAATTAGACAAAAAGTTTTTTTTTAAACAAAGTATTTTATATTGAGAATATATTTTTCAAAGTATTTATTTGAAGTTTAATGTTTTTTTTTATAAAAAAAAAATGAATATTTTTGACAAATAATCAAATAAATTTACTATTATTCAAAGTATCTACTTAAAGATTTGTTTTTTTTTTTAATTAATTTCTCTTTAAATATTAATTAATTTTCATAAATTTAAAAAAAAAAAATGGCATTAATCTAGAGTAATGGCATTGAACTGGTATTCTGAAAAATAGATTACATGTTATTTTTCATAATATGACATTAATATTTTATACAATTGCAAATTCCAGTGGGGTTCGTTCTCCATGCGAACCAATGCTTTATATTCGTAGTATGTTTTTTTTTATTGCATTCAGTTACAATAGCTAAGTAGGTATAATAAAATGTTCGCTTCCTATAGCGTATTGAACAGGCTGGTGTAAACAAACAATGTATCTATCTATACGTATGTACATACATAAGTATACTTTCTGTGGCGATTTACTGCACTTTATGATACATATATTATTGTTCACAACAAACTCAAATAATCTACTTTATTAGTATTGAATTTCAAATATTAATTACATTTAATTGACTTTTCTAAACATTATTATGTTATCTGTAATTTGAATAATTTTATTTTGAAAATACAAAACTTTTATGCACAATTATTCAGATATTTATTACTATGCAATGATTTTAATATAAACTTTCTTTCAATAAATTTGTTATGAAAACCCTTTTTAAAATTTTTAATACTGTGTAATATAAATTTTTATGTTTACTTATCTTGTATATCTCTATTGATGATACTTGTGTTCTCATATGAATACTGGTTTTTCTTTATTTGTACTATATTTATGGTCCTGGTTTATAGTGCATCCATTTATATTGAATTTCTCATGAAAAATAGAAACATAGGAAATTGATTAATAACATGCATTCATGATATTTAATAAATTGACTCTAGATATTTTGACGAAGTTGTCACACATAAAATTACATTCGAAAATAATAACAGAAATAACAAGTTTGATCTATATATTATTGCGAGTTCTATAAATGTTTTTTTACTTCTACAATATACACCAAAAATTGAATTTTAAATGATTATTATGGTCTCAAAACAATAGGTTTGTAAAATTTATAAGAATATTTTTGTCACAGTGACATTTTCAAAATGCAATATATTATTGCATATATCTCTCTCGTATACTTTAAATGTAGGTAAACACACTATTGCGAAGAATTAATATTAATTTTATTTATACAGGCATATTCGTAGTCCCTTTTGCCTTGCTAATATACTAAATTAAGAAATATTGAATTTATATTATACCTGGGATACTACGAAGATTCCATTCTAATAACCCAACTGGTGTTTTGTTTATACGACATTTGTCGATTCATTAAATACTCATAACCAAAATATGTACCAACTATGCACTATTTCAATTTAAATCGTTGTTTTATTATTAATCACAAAACACTGTATTGTCCGCGTCGGTGTTCAGTCAACCGAATCAAAACGCGGTTCACTTTTCTGGAGAAAAAAATATCGTGTTGCTACCTTGCAACAAAAATATTTTTTCTTGATATATTTTTTTAAATGATTTGCCGTATATTTTTATGAAATATTTGTATGTTTAAATGTAACTTACTTGTTCACCAATATAATGATTTGTAAATTTTTTATTAACTTAATAATTTTCAAAGTAATAATAAAATAAATTAGGCACTTATACATTTATTTAGTATGCATCAGAAACATTTATATGGAATGTTCTGGAATTTTTAGCGAAGTATCAATACGATTTTAACAAAATTGTTAATTTTTACACAAATTTAATTATCACACTATTTACGAGATTTTCAAGTAAATTAATATGAATAATTATCTGTTTCTATTTAAAAAAAAAAAAAAATCAATGTGAATTAACTATTCAAATAACCTATAATGTTTTCGGTCGGTATTTACAACACGAAAAACATATAACAAAAAAAAATGTAACAAAAAAATATCTATTGAAAAAAAATTTAAAATCGTCGTGGGTCACCAATATGGGGGATTATATGCATGTGGGTGTAGATCAATAGAGATGCATGTACTAGATCTAATGTACACTAAACCACATACGTGTAAGTTCTGCTGGCTCACAAATTATCCCTATATACCGGAATCGAACCGGGATATGTAATTCATAATTTGCCTTCTTTATTAACAAGCGTGTTCAACCAACAGTCCCATATAATTGATTATCGTGGATGGCGATAATCCAAACTAATTAATATTATACTGTGATGCAAGTTGGTACATAAGACAGGTTAAGATTGAAAGAGTGAAGATAACTTACGTATTTATTGTTGAGAACAAATTAAAAAGATTACAATTAAAACTACTGAAATTATACCTTACTTATAAAATTTACACTTATAATTCACGTACTTACGGAAAGTACGACACACAGTTGGGTATCAGAACGGAATGAAAATTATGTTTAAAATGGCCGTATTTATACGTCCGCCAATTAGGGTTGGGCAATGACCATCAATTAGAGTTGTGCGATGGCCATAGCCACAGGAACTTGATAGTCCAGTGCAGTGTTACGTATGTTTTCTGGCGGTTTTCTTCGAATGTATTCGAACAATCTCAGCCTATTTTCCATCAGCTTATCGGAGAATTCACGTACGCCCAGACTAACTCATATTTATTACAGATTTTATCTCTCCTTGTGACGCCGCACATCCACCTAAGCATCTTCATCTCGGCTGGTAGCTCTGTCTGAATTTGCCTTCGTGTGACGGCCCAGGTCTCACTACCATATAATCAGCACCTGTGTGATGATATAATGTTTCACCCAACCCCATGTCATACTAACGTGACGGTAGATTTATTTTGCAGTTCGGCGTTGTAACTAAATCCGAGGAATATCAAAGAGTCGATAATTTTATGCCTCGGTTTAGTAAGTTTTCGACAGACACTAATAGAAGACTCAACTTGAAAGCAATTTAGTACTTATTAATAGATCTCGCTTACGATAATGCTGCATCGAATCGAGTATTACTAGAGGGGCGATGGATATCGAGTAATTCATCCATTTTGACCTGAAAATGTTCAATTTTCGTGGAGAACTTAGGAAAACTCACCTTTGTGGAAGACTGAAGTTTGGCACAATATCGCGAAACTAGTTCAGCGGAGTTTTGGTTCATTTCTGATGAATTTGGTGTAATGTAACCACGCAATGTTCGCACGGTTTCGATATTTTGAGAGGTTCGTGAATTAAATGCAGACTGCTCAATGAACAAACTTCAATGCCCAGATAAGTGCTCGAATACGTATGAAATTTTAGTGCTTTCGCGTTTAGATACCAATAAAGCCAGCCCGTTCAAACGTGCCATATAAGTAAACTGTGTCAACTTTCAAAGAAGAGACAAAATATATTGTAAAATTATGATATTCCAACGTGGACTAGATTTATTAACGCTTTGTTCGTTAATGGAATATGCAATATTGTAAAAAGTTGGTAACGTTTTCAAAGGGTACAAAAAAAAGAACAAAAAGAAACTAAATTCAATCATACTGGCACATCACCTATCAAAAGAATCAAAAGCCATATTAACCATTATGTTATGATTCGTTGATATCCATGAATCTTGCTCTAAAAGCTTTTAAAGCAGATTTGAAAATTTCAATGCAATCGTTTCTATTTTCTATGCCGACAAACTAGCAGTACACATTTTTTTTTCATGCGTTTAATCCCTTAATGCATTTCTGTGAAAATCATTACTTCTATTCATTAATTTATTTCCAAAAAAAATATATAATTTAACTTAAATATAACAATATTATCCCTTTCTTGAGCGCCACCTGCTATTCCCTCCATCTCTTACTCTTATGTGTATTTTTTGGTCAGTCGTTCATCATTGAATCATTCAATGTGTCCAAACCACTTTCAATATGGCGTTAACTTTCATTTTACTTATAATATCTTCTTTCCTGCATTCTCTTCTTGAGTCCTCATTTTTTATTCTATCATATATCGTTCTATTTCATACTCTTCTTAGTATTTCTATAGAATTTATTCTACTTTCATGCGTCTTTTGCCACGTTCATGTTTCACTGGCATACGTCAAAGTAGGCACTACAATTGCATTATGTAAGTACGGAAATTTCGGCTTCCTTTGAGATTCTTGGATCTACTGGTCTGAGTGCTCCATTTATTCGAGTACCTGCCATAACTCTTCTTTCAATATCTTTATGAGGTCTTTCCGTTCAAACATACTCCCCAAGTATAAATATTCCTCTACTTGTTCTAGCCATTCGTTCTCTACTTTTATAGTTTTACTCAAATTTACTCAGTAAGGGATGGCATGACCATTTGAATGATATTTTGAAATAAGGAAAAATTAATATTAGCCGTAAAATCTGCCCGAGGGAACGGTTAGATCCGAAACCGATCACGATTTCGATTTCAATAACGATGTTTATACATAGTGATAAAATGTAGTTTAAACAAAAACTAAATGATGATTATACATAAAAAGGCGAAATGACATATATTATGTAGAAAATGCACATACAAAATTGACCCGATCGGATTTTAGCCTCTCCTAGCAATGGCGCGCGGCGTCGACATTACAAAAATCTTTGCCGATCATTGGACGCACTTGTATGAATTCTTATACAAAGAATTCTAAAATCCTTCCGCTGCGCCTGCATGGACGTTAACCTTAAAAATACAAAATCATTTGATCTCCATAATATCGATTAGTAAACATACTAAAGAATACGCTAAAGAATTTATAAGCAAATTATGTATGAATGTAAAGTTTAAATACGGTATAATATAATCTTCCGAACTGATTAGGAAATATTTTCCTAAACTAAGATGTATCTTTTAATCCCAATAATGTACCATGTAGTAATTTCCGACATCGATTAATATTAATTCAAAGTTGAACATACGTAATTTATCTGTTGAATAATTAATATGTTGAATATTATGACTTAGCTCTATCCCGAAGTAGACTTATGTACGCGTATGTACATATGTACCTACTTATACCTACATTATATCATAGTAATATTTATATCTGGGACTGTTTACTGAAAACATTTTCCGAATATTTTACAGCTCGCAAAAATATATTGGTTCACTAACTGCTCGTTTGCTGTTCGGCAATTTATTCCAACCAACTTGATACATTCAGGAACTGTGCCAAAGGAATGTTGCATCAGGGAGGCTGCTGACGCTGAGATCGTCTGAATCACAGAGTACCAACTCTTTTAAAGAATTGGACAGAGTCAATAAGGCGATTTACTATGATTGCGGTTTTAGTGTGAACGGGCCTTTAAAATTGAATGAATTGCCTCTTGACATACGTGGAGCTCAGAGCATTGACACCTTCGGTAAACTTCTAAAGACTGCCTTGTTTCGTAGAGCCAACAAATAAGCTACAGCGCCCTTGGAGTGATCTTGTATCATTAAACGGCGCTTTATAAATTTTAATTATTATTATTAAACAAATTAACAAAACAAAGTGTACATTCAACCGGTCACATAAAAAAGCTAGTGAAAGTAAATCATCTCAAATACTACTGAAAATAAGTAAAAAAAAATCAAATCAATTTTTAACTTTTTTCAACTTATAAATATATGTACTTGATAAATATACGTTCAAAGAGCTTCTTCAGAATGGTACTTGTGTATTAGTGGACCTTTACTTGAGTAATTTAATATCATTGATAATGGAGTTCTCTTAATTATTTACAATTCATAAAATCAGAACTAAATATACGATCAAATATCGCTGAACACACATTGAAAAGTTATCGCAGAACATACATAAAAATATCACGTGGAATAATTAATTTTATCCTTTTTAGGAATTTGGTTTAAAATGAAATAGAAACAGCCCGATTGTAGAAGTATCTTCCGAATTCTGAGTTTCCACCTTCTTACAACACAGGTCTTTTTTACTTCATATTATTAAACCATCCCCAACGCTACGTAGTGTGCTTCTTCAGAAGAGTATTACGAATAAATAGTATTAAAATTATATAATATTTTTTGGCGAAGAAAATCCCTATAGACATGTCTTCCTAATACTTAAACTATAGAAACAAAGGAAAATGTAAGAGTAGGTTTGTATGTACATAGGTACAAGCAAACCGTGAATTATCTTAAAATATTAGAAAGACGTAGCATTATCGACAATAGAGAAATGAAATGAAACAATGTAAAGGAGGAGAGGAATTTAGATGTATGGTTTATGGTGGTGAGATAAATTCACAGTGAGAAGGGTTGGTGATTGGAACAGAATTGGGTGACATACATTGAAGAAAATAAAATATTGGAATAGATACTGGGAGTAGCATTATTTCTAGAAAGCTTTAGGTACATATATACGTAGAAAAATGTGTCTGTTTACATAAGATGATGTATTTTTATTTTTTTACTTTTTATGTAAATGTTTTTTTTAGCCGTAAATAAAGAAATAAAAAAAATATAAAAATACATAGTCAAACAAAGTCATATGAAAAAGAGAAAAAAGGTTATTTATTTAACACATCCATGCACCCTGTGTTAGAAGCGTGTTATGGCAAATTATTCTAAAAAGCCAGTTTTTCCAGCAAAGAAAAGGAAGATTTGCGTGAGAAGTGAGTTTCGTTAATATTCCTAGAAATATTTATTTATTTAGACTTTTTATCTATGAAATTGTGGATTTCTCGATCTCTTAAAACAAAACTTTAAATTAACGATGGTTGATCTTCGTGTAATATGAAATATCTAATTATAATTTCGTCCCTTCAGTCTCTTTCGTCCCTTCAGTCCCTTCCGTCCATTGCGTTCCTTTAGTGCCCCCTTTCTACATTCAGTTTCTCCTATCTCTTTCATCCTCCTTCTTCTTCACCCTGGACATAATATCTTCCATATGGGGTCGCCAAATCTTTCACTCCTGTGCGTCTTTTTTGCGCAAGTCTAACTCTTGCAACTCTCTTCTGATAGTGGAGCGCTGTATTGTCAGCGGTCTGTCTTGTTTTCTGGCCTGCACATTTGGATGTCCATCTTTCTGCGTATCATATTTTACTCTGGTCGCATTACGACGTATCAATCCCATCTCAATCTGATCTCGAGCAACATATCGATTATCGGGACCACGCCAAAGCTTCTTCTTGCGTGGATATTTCGAAGAACTGAAAACTTCTGTATTGTGAATAGAGATAGGTAGCGTGGTACGTTCAGCAGAACGAAAGGGTAGTCCGTGATTTGACACGTTATTTTTAAGATACCTATTGTGGTGAACATGGGTTATAAATAATCTTATAAAGTAATTACAGTATGTGAATGTAATATCCAATATGTACCTACTAGGTAATTTTTTTTATTTATTCAGTAAATGTATTTAGTACATATTGGTGTTCTACTAACATGTACTAACGACATTTATTCATGATCACCATCTTAAAAAATGAAAAAGGGTATAAAATATCCTTCTAATTATATTCTTTCACTGGCATCTGAAATTTCAGAAACGTACAATATAGGTACCTATCTATGTACCTATAAAAGGATTCCCGTCGGCTTTAACCCCCCCCCCATACATGTGGGTAATACCTGAGTTTTGGCTGATAACATTATACAAGTCAGGCATTAAGACCACATGTGCCTCAACTAAAAGGACGTATTTTAATTTATTCAATTACTTATTATTACCGTGAAATTCCTAATTTCCGCATAAGCTTTCTAAACAATACCCCAACTAAATATGTGACCGATTCAATTGAGTGAACTTCAGTGAACGTGGGTTATTTAAGAAACCCTTAATTCGTGTAATATTTAATATCTAGTATAATCATACGACGTCAAAATAAAATATTTTTACATTGCCTCCATTTTTATTTTCATACTTGTCTTATTTATCGACAATTACTTCCAACCGACCAAATATAAAATAAGGTAAAAAAAGTATTCAAAATTACGTACGGAAAATATTCAGTATATTCATGAAATTGTAATTATATTGGATTGAAATATTTTTATTATGAAAACATCATAATTCTTCAATGCTGTTTTATGAATGTGATGTGCTTTGTTAGCAATTTGAAAATAAAAATAAAAAAAATTAAGTTTAATGACCTTGGGGTCACACAATATTTGACAGTTAAAACAAATTACAGATATCCTTCATTGGAACAAAGCGAGAAAAGAATCGAATAAGTACTTTAATCTTTAATCGATAAAGTAGAATAAACACGCCGTAAATAGCAAATAGTACACAGCACACAGATACATTGTGATGCAACTTTCAAAATACATTCTCGGCATGATAATAGTTGATAATCAGCAAGAAAATAAAATTAAGCTTAAAAATTACGTCTTCATGACTCATCACTATATCTACTTGGGTTAGTGAGGAGTAAAAATAAAATAATTTAAACAGAAAAGACGTTGGCTCAGTAGTCAAATGATACATCACTATCTCACGGCAATATTTGACACAGTATGTAAGTTAATATATCATTATGCACATAACAGATTTATTCAAAAATATAGTTACACATGTATACGATGTTTATTGTTTATTGTATTTTATCCCCCCTAGGTTCTTTACAGAACACTTGGGTTCATCATTACATGGTTTACAATTTTCAATATTATGGTCACAATAATTAATATAATTCATTGACATCATGATTTAACATAGTACAGATATAGTATATAAAAGAATATAGTACAGATATAGTATATTAAAGAATATAGTACAGATATAGTATATAAAAGAATATAGTACAGATATAGTATATAAAAGAATATAGTACAGATATAGTATATAAAAGAATATAGTACAGATATAGTATATAAAAGAATATAGTACAGATATAGTATATAAAAGAATATAGTACAGATATAGTATATAAAAGAATATAGTACAGATATAGTATATAAAAGAATATAGTACAGATATAGTATATAAAAGAATATAGTACAGATATAGTATATAAAAGAATATAGTACAGATATAGTATATAAAAGAATATAGTACAGATATAGTATATAAAAGAATATAGTACAGATATAGTATATAAAAGAATATAGTACAGATATAGTATATAAAAGAATATAGTACAGATATAGTATATAAAAGAATATAGTACAGATATAGTATATAAAAGAATATAGTACAGATATAGTATATTAAAGAATATAGTACAGATATAGTATATAAAAGAATATAGTACAGATATAGTATATAAAAGAATATAGTACAGATATAGTATATAAAAGAATATAGTACAGATATAGTATATAAAAGAATATAGTACAGATATAGTATATAAAAGAAAATAGTACAGATATAGTATATAAAAGAATATAGTACAGATATAGTATATAAAAGAATATAGTACAGATATAGTATATAAAAGAATATAGTACAGATATAGTATATAAAAGAATATAGTACAGATATAGTATATAAAAGAATATAGTACAGATATAGTATATAAAAGAATATAGTACAGATATAGTATATAAAAGAATATAGTACAGATATAGTATATAAAAGAATATAGTACAGATATAGTATATAAAAGAATATAGTACAGATATAGTATATAAAAGAATATAGTACAGATATAGTATATTAAAGAATATAGTACAGATATAGTATATAAAAGAATATAGTACAGATATAGTATATAAAAGAATATAGTACAGATATAGTATATAAAAGAATATAGTACAGATATAGTATATAAAAGAATATAGTACAGATATAGTATATAAAAGAATATAGTACAGATATAGTATATAAAAGAATATAGTACAGATATAGTATATAAAAGAATATAGTACAGATATAGTATATAAAAGAATATAGTACAGATATAGTATATAAAAGAATATAGTACAGATATAGTATATAAAAGAATATAGTACAGATATAGTATATAAAAGAATATAGTACAGATATAGTATATAAAAGAATATAGTACAGATATAGTATATAAAAGAATATAGTACAGATATAGTATATAAAAGAATATAGTACAGATATAGTATATAAAAGAATATAGTACAGATATAGTATATAAAAGAATATAGTACAGATATAGTATATAAAAGAATATAGTACAGATATAGTATATAAAAGAATATAGTACAGATATAGTATATAAAAGAATATAGTACAGATATAGTATATAAAAGAATATAGTACAGATATAGTATATAAAAGAATATAGTACAGATATAGTATATAAAAGAATATAGTACATATATAGTATATAAAAGAATATAGTACAGATATAGTATATAAAAGAATATAGTACAGATATAGTATATAAAAGAATATAGTACAGATATAGTATATAAAAGAATATAGTACAGATATAGTATATAAAAGAATATAGTACAGATATAGTATAAAAAAGAATATAGTACAGATATAGTATATAAAAGAATATAGTACAGATATAGTATATAAAAGAATATAGTACAGATATAGTATATAAAAGAATATAGTACAGATATAGTATATAAAAGAATATAGTACAGATATAGTATATAAAAGAATATAGTACAGATATAGTATATAAAAGAATATAGTACAGATATAGTATATAAAAGAATATAGTACAGATATAGTATATAAAAGAATATAGTACAGATATAGTATATAAAAGAATATAGTACAGATATAGTATATAAAAGAATATAGTACAGATATAGTATATAAAAGAATATAGTACAGATATAGTATATAAAAGAATATAGTACAGATATAGTATATAAAAGAATATAGTACAGATATAGTATATAAAAGAATATAGTACAGATATAGTATATAAAAGAATATAGTACAGATATAGTATATAAAAGAATATAGTACAGATATAGTATATAAAAGAATATAGTACAGATATAGTATATAAAAGAATATAGTACAGATATAGTATATAAAAGAATATAGTACAGATATAGTATATAAAAGAATATAGTACAGATATAGTATATAAAAGAATATAGTACAGATATAGTATATAAAAGAATATAGTACAGATATAGTATATAAAAGAATATAGTACAGATATAGTATATAAAAGAATATAGTACAGATATAGTATATAAAAGAATATAGTACAGATATAGTATATAAAAGAATATAGTACAGATATAGTATATAAAAGAATATAGTACAGATATAGTATATAAAAGAATATAGTACAGATATAGTATATAAAAGAATATAGTACAGATATAGTATATAAAAGAATATAGTACAGATATAGTATATAAAAGAATATAGTACAGATATAGTATATAAAAGAATATAGTACAGATATAGTATATAAAAGAATATAGTACAGATATAGTATATAAAAGAATATAGTACAGATATAGTATATAAAAGAATATAGTACAGATATAGTATATAAAAGAATATAGTACAGATATAGTATATAAAAGAATATAGTACAGATATAGTATATAAAAGAATATAGTACAGATATAGTATATAAAAGAATATAGTACAGATATAGTATATAAAAGAATATAGTACAGATATAGTATATAAAAGAATATAGTACAGATATAGTATATAAAAGAATATAGTACAGATATAGTATATAAAAGAATATAGTACAGATATAGTATATAAAAGAATATAGTACAGATATAGTATATTAAAGAACATAGTACAGATATAGTATATTAAAGAGTAATAAAAAAAATACAATATAGAGAAATAAAAAATAAAATATATGTATACAAAATAAGCAATTCGGGAAAAAAAAAATAAAAGAAAAATTCAGAAAAGAAAAATTGAGTGCTAGAAGGATGTAAAGGGTCCCACTAGCACCATGTCCAATAAACAGTTATTTAAGATAAAAGTAAGGTACATAGCATTGAAAAAGCAGAAAGAATACAAGAACAAAGTCAAGGACGACAAACCAAACAAATACCCATATAAAATAGTTAATTAATTAGTATGTTAGTGTTCACAAATATCACAGATTAGTTAGATTGATGTTTAGTATCTCGTCAGTAGAGTAAAAAGCATTGTTAACAAGATACTCTTTAGCCTCTCTCTTGAAACCCAAAGCATCCAGTGATTTCATATTTATTGGAAAATTGTTGGAAAGTCGTACGCTCATACAAATAAAACTCTTTGACACCTTGCTTAATCTGTGCCCAGGTGGACGAATCATTTCTTTTTTCATTGTATTGTATTCATGATAATTTGAGTTCAAAGGTGTTTTATACAAGTTTCTATGTGCGTACAGCAAACATTCGAGGGCAAATGCACAGGGCATAGTTAAAATACCCTGTTCTCTAAAAACTGTTCTGCACGAGTCTCTAGGACTCATATCAAGCAGTGCTCTAAGTGCTCGCTTCTGCAGGACAAACACTCTACTTGAACCCGAACCCATTCCCCAAAGTAAAATACCATACGACATGATGGAATGAAAGTATGCGTGGTATACCAACTAGGCCGTGTCTTTTCCACATATATCTTTCACTTTTTTAATAGCATATATTGCTGAGTTTAGTCTCTTACATAAATGGTCAATGTGATTATTCCATTGTAATTTCTTATCGAGTGTTACAAGAACTTAGTTTCATGTTATAAGTATCTGTCAGTGAGTGAGAAATATACTAAGGCTGGGTTGTTTCAACAAAAGTAACGGTAATAGTACCTTTACTAAAAATAATTTTATTTCGTGAAATTGTTCAAAAATGCATTGTTTGGCGGCATTAGATTTCAATGAAACAATCAAATCTTTTGAATAATTTTATGAAATCAAAGTATTTTAACTATACTTTTACATTAATATTTGTTCGAGAACACAGCCTTAGGAAATATCCATTATAACTGACAATTCTATCATTATCATTTTGTTAGGAAATAATTGTAGCTGCGCTCCTGAGCAACTGCAATGGCCATATCCCCGACAATTCCCGAAAATAATCGAAGATTAACGAACCGCTGACGATCCGGCAAGCGAAGCAAATGAAACAAGACTAGACCTTAAAAAACACCGTAGCTCATTATTTACCAATGTCAGATGAGCTGTCAAAGTTGACATCAAACGACATTAAACATAATTTTTCTGATCATGTGTTGTCTTAGTTTTTGGTAATTTCGTCGAGGTTTAGAAAGCTAACAAATCAAAAAGTATGTAGGTATTCGCATTTAATCACATTTTTCGAAAAAATTATGTATATTTCTCATGAATTATTTACGTATTGTATGATACTTACTTTTTTAATACTACTTATTATTTGTACAAATTAATATCTATTATTAATTTGTGAAAATGAGCTGTCGTATTTTTAAAGTCTAGTTGCCTAGTCAAAGACGTCAGGATAATCGTAGTTTTATTTTTATTAAATATGTTGCACGACCCTCAACATCTTTGAATCATACGCACTTTTCAATCTTTCGATTGTGACGGCTTCTAATTTGTAGAATTCCATTATGACAATGATTAATATGAACACATATATAATTCCACAATTTATTTTATTTTTCTCCCGACGACCGTTTCGGCTTATAAGGCCATAATCAACTGGTGTTGAGTACACAGTTCACATTTCTTTTATACAAAATTAAACAAAGGTTATAACAGGTAAATAGATAAATGTATGTATATAATGCTATTAATGATGGGAAAACCTGACACAAAATGAGATACTGGAAAAGGGACAGACAAACGGGTATTTGTGTGAGAGGGAGAGAGAAGGAAGATATACAATTAAAATTAAAATAAGCTTTACCAAAAAATCCAATTCCTATACACATGGTTTATTTTAATTTTAATTGTATATCTTCCTTCTCTCTCCCTCTCACACAAATACCCGTTTGTCTGTCCCTTTTCCAGTACCTCATTATGTGTCAGGTTTTCCCATCATTAATAGCATTATATACATACATTTATCTATTTACCTGTTATAACCTTTGTTTAATTTTGTATAAAAGAAATGTGAACTGTGTACTCAACACCAATTGATTATGGCCTTATAAGTCGAAACGGTCGTCGGGAGAAAAATAAAATAAATTGTGGAATTATATATGTGTTCATATTAATCATTGTTATCTTTGAATCATGTTGACGAATTTAATTTCAATACTTTTCTTATAATATGAGAAATCTTATAATTGAAACCTTTCATAATTGTAAATTGGATATTTAATTTTGAACTGACAGAGTTTTGCAATATCGTATTTGGATGTAAATGTTTAAATAGTAAATCGTTTGAACAACGCACATAGAGTTTTAAGCTTCTGTTATAATGTAATCCTTTTAAATAACCAATAAACGTACTCACAAATTATTAACAATTATTTTATATTTGAATAACTTATGCTCTATAATAAAATACAATTCAAAGTTAATAAAATTACATATCATCTATGTACATATTCAGTTTAACTTCTATTATTGGTGAATAATACAAAGGTACCTAATAGTTACATCCCGTGAAATATTCACGAAAGTAAAATAAAAAAAAATATCTACAAAAAAAAATTGATAATGTTACAAAATAAATTCATACCTGCCATCACACCATATCCCACAATGTGGAGTAACCAGGGACAGTTGTGCTAGTGTGTATTACCGTATAAAAGCAAACATGGCATATGCGCGTGTCCCCACACACCAATCTCGTATATTTTGATAGACAACGTTTAGAATGAATGGTGAATCTCATTGCTAAACCGTAGACAGGCAGTTTAAAATTAAAAATAAATTCTTGGTTTATATGACATTGATAGAAAATACTATGTAGGGTGAAAGATTTTATTGGTATGTTTCTAAATCGTTCATTGAGTATTCAAAAAATATAATTTTATGAAGAGAATCGAAGTATTCCAGTCTTTGTCTGTTATTTTTTTTATTTATATTTAATTTTTTCTTTTAATTTTGACTCATGTTACAAAAATAAAAACATAATGTTTTACACATCGGCACCAAAAACCCGAGGATCACATACAGTCTCGATAAAACATATTTAAAGTCGGTAAATGAACAAAAAAGACTTAGGCATCACTATATCTTGCAATCTGAAATGGGAGAAGCATTTGATATCAATTGTAAAAAAGGCCAATAGCTTAACATACTTAATTAGAAAAACCTTCAGCCACTTGCCACATGATTTGTTGATTATAATATATAAAACTTATGTGAGACCAGTTTTGGAATATGGTTACCAAGTTTGGAATCCTTACTTTGAGAAAGATATAAGCATGCTGGAAAGGGTGCAGAGAAGGTTTATCAAACTGGGAAATGGCCTCAGATGCTTAACATATGAAGAACGTCTGAATGTGTTCGGCCTCACTACTCTTGAGGAACGGAGAAAAAGAGGGGATCTCATAGAAACCTACATAATACTAAACGAACACTATGACTGCCCTGAATTGAAGCTGATGTTCTGCCTCAAACAAAATACTAATTTAAGAGGTCATAGTTTGAAGCAAGATAAACACAGTTTCAGGCAGAACCCCTGGAAGCATTTCTTGACCAATAGAGTTGTGGATGCGTGGAACAGTTTGCCACCGGAACTTGTTGTTGCACAAAGTGTTAATGTGTTCAAAAATAGACTTGACAGACTGAACAAGTGAAAACTGTTGTGAGATCAGACATATCAGCATAGCTGCCTGTCTGATAACATATAATAATAATAATAATAATAATATATTTACAAGGCAAAATTATATGAATACCGAAATTCCCACAAATGCATTGCTTGTGTGCGGGTATACAAATAAAAAAATATTCTCTTTACAACGACCTTAACATAAACAACTGAAAATATTAAAAGTACGAAAAGGAAATACATAAAATTGCACCTTATATGAACAAATAAAAAAATAAATGTGTCTAAAATATTATAAAGTAAATGAAATAAACAAGATAAAATTAATAATGATATAAAAAAAACAATAGGTACATTGAACAAGTCAGAAATATACAGGACACCCACAAATGCAGAGTCTACCCACAAATGCAGAGTCTACCCACAAATGTATCAGGCGACTCACAACAATAACCTTGATATCATTTTCGTTACTGGAATTCGCATGTCACAGTCAAATACATTAATTTGCCGTCCAAACAAATCCTACAAAAATCATATAAACAGACATTTAAAAAAATAACAATGGAGTTAACTGTTTAGGAAAAGAAAATAATGTAGATATGCACATGCACACATACATGCCAATAAAGAAATGACAATTATAATGAACAACCACTGCACCAACGTTAGGTACCTTCAAAACTAGATTAAAACGCGCGCTCATACTTTCCATTTCTTAACCTACATACTTCCCATTTATTTCCCTATTCTTGTAGTTAGTCTTATCTCCTCTCCTTTTTTCCCTTCCCTACCATAGTGTTGTAACAGGTCTTATCTATGATTTGTTTAATTTTCATTGATGTACATATTTATATTCTTCTTACTTTATTGTGTTAAAATGTAATATGTTTATGGTTTTATATATATTTTCTTTTTTGTACATGTACCATTTTGTCTCATAACTGTCACAGATGGTTGTCTGGAAGAAATTGCCATTAGGCAATAAGTCCGCCATTTGTACTAGCTATTAAGTAATGTACAATAAAGTGTTAAAAAAAAAAAATAAATAAATAATTAAACAACGAAATAAGTAGGAAAAAAAACATCTTATTTTGACGTACTCAATACTACAAGTTGCATGTAAAATAACATATTTCAACAAAAATTAGAGGTTGGCCAAGGAAAAGTTCGATCACATAAATAGAATTTTGAAAGCTGGAGACGTTAGACGTAAGAATGACAGAAGAGCATATATGAGACAATGCATGGACGTGAACGAAGCGAGAAATGTATGTCAAGAGAGATGAGTGTGGTGTTCCGTTTTCTCTGCCTTCCCCAAATAGAGAAAGGGCGTGATGGTATTGTATGGTAGATAGAATTCAGATTCTCTTTTCGCACTATTCTTATCAACATCCATAATTTTGCCTACAAATATTATGATTTTGTATTGTCCTAGTAATCTCACCTATATATTATGTCGGTAGAATATAATTATTCAAATGCCACGTATTTGTCTAAGAAACTACATAAGACGAGAAGAAACATAACATTGTATGTATGAAGCGTATATGAAATATCCAAGAAGATTTGTGTATATTTTACACTTATTTACGCGTTAAATAACGCCAAGTGTAATATGCGGTTATGATGTAATGTCCCATTCCCTTGGGACAGTTTGCCTATCATATTTCACCGTCACAACGGTTTATGACTTTTACATCTACGCCAGAATCATTTATCATATCGCATATTTTGGAATTTTTTGTTGGATATCTATAAAAAAAATCTCATAAAATAAATATTTTACGATGTAATTAATCATTACTAAGTGTATCAGCACTTAAAAAATATAGGCGATAAAAAATACATAATGACAATCATGTTTTTTGAATTTGATAAAATTATCAAATCTTACCATGCAGTATTAATCTAATACTAAATATATGGTATATTGATTATCTAGTAAATGCCCTAACAAGGCGAAATAGACCTATCGCACATAATAAAATTCATGTAGAATTATAAAGTGGTTTACTTTTAATTATAGATATAACTTCGTCGTCAAATGGCACAAATCGACCTTAAATGGTCGTATTGCCTATATCAAAATAATAATAATAATAGATATAACTTATAATGGAATTCTACAAAATAAAAACTTCGTCGATCACCATGGTACATTAATCTTTGATTGAAATATAAATAGAAATACTATCAAGCAGAGTAAAGAACTTTAATAAATGGGAGATGGGAGAGCGGTTAGCGCGCTGGGTTAGTAATTAAGTCTGGTTCGACCGGCGAAATCAAAACCCCAGTGATTACCCATATCATGGATATAATTATCGTATGGAGTTCTATGACATCTAAAGATATTGTAGAGCTCCATATAATAATTATATCCATGATATGGGTAATCACTGGGGTTTTGATTTCGCCGGTCGGACCAGACTTGCCCCCCTGAGGTCGCGAATTCGACGCCACGACCGATTTCGTTTTCCTATAGCACAAACATTTATGCTCAGTTTAAGAAATGTATGAGGATGTATATGCACTAGTTACAAGGACATATTCATTCTTTTTAATAACATTATAAAACAAAATAATCAAGGAAAATAATGTACCTTTTCTGAAGTTTTTTTGTAAACATTCTACGTGTTTACGCTTTGTACAAAGGCGTTTTTACGATTACAAATTTATTTAGCGGAATAAAATTTGTAGTGGATCATTTTTTGCGATAAAACGTCGGCTATAAATAGTCCAAAAACCTAAATTACATTGCCTTTGCCGCGTAAATACGCGTAATTACACCTGAATCCTTTTAGATGGCACTAAAAGGGACACTCCAGATTAATAAAGTCCCTACGGAATACAAACATTAATTCTTAGAAAAGGGGTTAAGGTAGGCTCTTAATTCCTAGCACCTTTTGTTTTTATTTTGACGAATATCTCAGCCCCAAGACAGACACATTAAACTGACGCTTCCAAGGGAATTTTAGAGCTTAGGCATTACTTTATAATATACTTCAATCAAGGAGATGTACTCCCAAGGTTACATTATATTTTAACTTCAATTTGCGAATCTCTTATTCACGGTGTTCGTCAGTAAGTAATCATAGTCAGTTGCCAAAGAATTATACTTTCAAAGGAAAATCTATCGGACTGTATGGACTGTATTATCACTTTAATCTTTATTAAATTATGTTTCAATATCACCTGATTTTCATTTCGATTAATTGTAACTAAATTGTCATTGGGATTATCTATGTTGCTTTGGAGAATTATAATTTATTTATTTAAGTTCATTTCTCACACAAATATTGCTTCTCTGGCCTGGAAACACTGGCTAGTTGGAAGAAATTGCCATACGGCAATAAACTCGCAAATTGCGTGGGATGCAAGGAAGTGTTCATTATTATTAATATTATTTCGGGCTCTTTAATACCTTGTCATGTTTATCACCTGGTGGGATTTGGGGTAGCACGAGTAATGCTGCCAAGTGCTATTCTTACTGAGTGTATAAAATGTGGTGTTTTGTGTGTTGGTGCCACGTGTAGTATTTATGTGTTAATAAGGTCATTAGTGTCGTCGATTTTAAGGAATTTCCTCACCAGTCTGCATGTG
The DNA here is from genome assembly GCA_963576475.1 of Molanna angustata. Lineage (NCBI taxonomy): Eukaryota > Metazoa > Arthropoda > Insecta > Trichoptera > Molannidae > Molanna > Molanna angustata. The sequence continues at coordinate 36,224,721 of OY754969.1, read as the reverse complement.
TTTAATATGGCTGCTTTTTGCATGGTGACGTATGTGTATTTAGGTAATTTGATGGTTTCTAAACTGCTGAATATGTTTAATGAAATAATTCCTGTGGTGGAAATTACTATCAGTATAATTATCACAGATTGCATGTCTCAGATTCGCTTGATTTCGTCTTGCAAGTCAGTGTATTTTCTAATTTTCTAATTATTATTATTACGAGTATTATGATTATGATCATTGCGCTTTATTTATTAAGAAATTTCTTGTGCATTTACGACTAATACCAATAAGCAACTGAATCCCTTACAATGTTGTCGAGCATATATTATTTCGAATTATTTTGTTATTAATTAACCACTCCTTGTGTATCATTATTTTAGTTTTTTATATTCATTTAATATTTTGTCATTATTTTAATATGGATGCTTATTTAACGTACATAAACCTTTTTTATAAATTTCAAAATACTTTTTTTTGCTAACGCAGATGAAAATTCTAATTCATACCTATCCTCGTCTTCCTGACGTACCAAAAGCTATTTCTTACCTACATTCACACCTAAAACGTGGCATAATCTGCGCGAGAGTAGACCATATTTCAGTTTGCATACTCACTTGGTACGGTGCACATAATATACCAATTATAAATTCTAACAACCGCACCGTGCGCATAATTATAAAAGGTTTGTATACGATTGCGGCTTTCGCACCTACATATCGTCTGCTGACAGGAAAAAGTCACTAACTGCCTATTTTTGCAAAATTGAGTTAACTATGCTATGATATTCACCAAAACACACTTTACACCTGGAAAAAAAATTATCTTCATATCAGGTCCCGTTGCGGAGATTTTTCGGAAAAATATTCATTATCTGCATTTTTTTTCAATTATGCCGTCTGGAAAAAGTCATTATCGTTGTAATCAAGTCTTTTTTTACATATTTTTGTATTTAACTACCAACATTCGAAAATTTTAACACATTAACTAAAAAAAATAATTTTCGATAAATACATAGCATCACATCCTAACTGGGTAGGCAGAGAGAAAAGAACGCCATTGTTTTCTATCCCGGATTGCATTTATCGCCTTATTTATATTGATACATCATCTCAACATTTTAGTCTGTTATTCTCATACATCATCCCATGCATGTCCCTAACGGGGTAGGCAGAGAGAACCAAACACTATATTTTTATATCCTGGAACACATACATCGCCTCATCAATAATTATACATCATTATTACATGTTCATCTTTTTTTGTGTTTGCCTGACACTGTTCATTTACAGCACAAGTTGGGTATTATGAGGATGCATAAATGTACCTACTTGTTAAACGAACATATTCGTTCTTTAAAAAAAAAACAAAAAAAAATTATATTTTTACATGTATTGTTGATGTTGACGGTATTTAAGGTTTAGAATTCATAATATGATTTAGAACAAACCCAGGTTTAATATTGGTTAATTCATAAAAAAATATATATAAGACAGAAAATAGAAGTTGATCTGAATATCTTCTGAAAATGTGAGTAAATACCTAAATTTCTATTTATTTTAAAGTCAAGAAAAAAATTTAGAGGTCCTGGGCACAATAGGTATGTACCTACCTTTCATTTGAAACATCTGAAATATTCATGATAGGTACTAATAAAATTAGAATATTAGAAGAATACAAAAAGTTTGGAAGAAATTGCAAAATGGAAATAAACTCGCCACTTGTGCAGGTTGCAAAGAAGTGATTAAAATTTGAAATTTTTTATGATAGCATTATAATGAATTTTGTCACATAGAAATATTACATACAATCTCACACAGTATGGCAGATGAGCCGTCAGGAAAATCTCATTATATGCAATTTTGTGTTTTTTTCATTCCCTATGAGTTTTTGTCAAATTTTAACATCAAATATAGTTAGATTAGGCTACTTTTTATATATGTTGAAAAATTCATGACAATCTATAAACAATTAAAGAAGTTATGAGAGTTAATATTGCCAAAAAACTTTGACAGCCATTATCTCGAAAACATGTTTGTTGCAGTTAGTGACTTTTTCCTGTCAGCAGACGATATATAACAGACAATTAAGGTGAGAATATTGTTGAACCAGGGACAAGAAGTAGAGGAGCACAAGCGGGAGAGAAAATAAAAGACTATTGGCACATTAAATCCATTTCTTTCTAATTTTCCATCTCTCCAATCTGTTTTTCTTCTGCCGTCATCGCACAAACACAATTAAGATTTCTGATTTTTTTGCAATTAATTTAAGTCAACATATTTTGAGTAGATAAAGTATATTCAATTCGAAACATGAAGTAAGATTATCCAGCCGAAGCGATAAAAATTATAAGACAGCTATCTTTTATCAAATTTCGAAATTACGGCATGTTAATGAACTAATTACATATTTTTTTATCTGCTTGCTTTGATCAAGATATTAAAAAAAACTAATAATATTTTTACTTATCATGATATATAATTGATTCTTCAAAAAATAGCTATACCTTAAATATTAATTAACAATGCCAGTATTCTGGTTACCTTTAGAGATTAGATACGTAAGTATTGTATAACAATAAGTGATGGTTTGCTGACCACTAAACTCTCACACAAGACATAAATTTCCCAGTAACACCCTGATCTCAGGATGTCAATTAGTGACCACATACAAATGGCATCACTCTAACTTAACCCCATTAAGGGTTTTCTCGTGGTTCTGAGACAAGACTTTACCTGTTACCAAGAAAGCTAATACAATTTACTCATTACGCTTTTGTTGGTTCATACCATTACCTACTGCTGACCTCTGAGGCAAAAAAATCGAACTATATAATATATCAACTAAACTTTATTTTTAATAGCACTGGCATATGCTTCTCACCACCATCGGCTACGTAATTTTTTGGTTATAAAATGCCCTGGTTCCCATCCAGTCAGCCAGTGTACGGCTTCCGGGTCATAAATATCCATCTAACCCCCCCCCCCCCCCGGATATCTCCTCGTCAGGCACTCCTCTACCAGGTGTTGAACAGTCTGGTTAATAATTGCTCCACAGTCACACTCCGGACAATCCCTTTTGCCCAATTTCCACATGAAGTGATAGCAGCGCCCCTATCTTGTGCGGATTCTTTGTTGGACCCAGATTTTACGGCAAAGATTGAAGCCCGGGACCTTCAAGGTAGGATCCTGAACGATTTATTTTTCATTAGCTCTGTTTCTGTCCACCTCTCCATGCACTAGAAAGATAGAAGTTTGTCGGGTCTTTTGAAATAAATTATTCTCAATTCAGTTTAATCATACAAAAAAACATATTGTTTTACCATTTATAGTTTATATTATTTCAATTAATTTGTATTTGTGAAAAATACGGTTGAAGCAACTGAGCAGCCTTTGATAATATACGACATTGCAAACTGCAACAAGAAGTAATAAAGAGAACCGGTTTTACTGAATCAGAAGAAATGACTTCATTATCTTTTTTTTAACTATGGACCATACTTCTTAAACACATAGAAACCATTGAAGTGATAACATATAAGTTGAATATGTTGAATTAAGTGAAGATAAGATTTCACCGTATTTTTCCAACTGTCGATTTGTTCAGGAGAACTTTGTTCTCTTAACATATCGACAATGTATCAAGCCAGAATACGCGAGAATTGTATGGAGAGGTCTACTTTTTTCACGGCTTTTCCAACTTTGAAGTCAAAAAACACCAACTTAGAGGCTTCGCAGCATATATGTTCCATACACGGATTTACTCAGAATTCTGAGTAGAACATTTCGTGTGTCTGTGTGTGTGTGTGTGTGTGTGTGTGTGTGTGTGTGTGTCTGTGTGTCTGTGTGTCTGTGTGTGTGTCCCCCCCCCCTTATAACTTTTGATCCGCTCAATTTACAGAGCCTAAAATTTCAGAATATATAAACAGTTACAGGCCTACAAAACTTTTATACTCGGAATTTTGAATTTTTGTTTCAATCAGGGGTAATCAACTTTTGAATTTTTATTTTATTTTTCCATATATCTCAGAAACCATAAACGCTAGAACGCTGAAAATTGGTACAAACATAGAAAAACACAAAATCTCAAATTAATTTTTTCAAAAAAATTCCAAGGTTTCTCAAACATTTTTTATTAAGAAAAATATTTTTTTTATGATAAATTTATGAGTTTAACTGCCTATATTTCCAAAACTTTTACAATTATCGAAAAAAGCCGAAACACCCCAACTAGATAATTTAATTTTCTATAAAAAATATTAACATTGTAGTAGAAGATCTCAATTTTTTTTTAACAATTTTTTTAAAAATTGAATTTAATGACGACATCGCTTCATACATTTTGTATGGCAGTCGCCTATACACAATATGTAAGAAGACTTAATAGTTTGATACTTCATCTCCAAACAAACATACATACCATCATGCTATTTTCATATTCTGGGTAGGAAAAAAGGATCTTCCTCCATACTATCCTATCTTGACATACATACCTACATATGTTGTATAGAAAACAAAATATCTGAAAATATTCAATAATTTGTATTTATGGGTTTATAGTTTGGTACATATTCTTCAACTATACATACTATCGCTATCGACAGTTGGATCTCATGTGTTACATGCAACTAGTTATAAAAAAATACCTGAAAACTTTAGAGTTGCTCTTCGTGTCTTTAACACCAACTTGAAAGTATTCTAATTCAACTTTGTGCGCCACCACACGAAGAGTTTTTGGTGGAATCTTACAAACAGATTCGTGTGAAATTTAATCGACACTAAAGTAATTACTGTAATGAAATCGAAAATTGTTTGAGCAGGTTGTGGCCGTTACTATCAACTACAAAAGTATGGGTAGATTCTTTTCTTCTTCTTGAAAGTTTTACAATCCAATATTACATTTTTATGGAGAACAGTTTTATTATTCACATTCTTAAACAAAATTAATTGGTAGGAAAATCTTAAATGAAACTCATTACAGTATTATGAATAACTATGCATATTGAAATAACAATTTCAATGTAAAATAACACCATCCAATTTGAACTGACCTTAATTGAGCTTTTGTCGACCTGCTTTCAAACTGTCGTTATTTTTCGTACCGGCCGTTATCTGACTGCATTGAAGGTAGATAAAAAACATTATAATTTTATTTAGTAAACAACAAATAATAATATCATCTCTCTATATTGACAATGGGGTCTTTATAGCCCGTTCGTAACAATGAGCAAAAGAGTCCGCTTTCATAAAAAGGGCAATTAATATTTCCCGAGTCCCACAGTTAAGGAGTTCAACCCTCATTTAGCAAAATGGCTCCTGATTATTTTTATGTCGTCGTTGGTGAAATCTTGAGCTGAAATGTGATCCTCGAGAAATAAAAGGAAAAACTCGTTCTACCGAAAAAATAGAAGTATACCTATTATTATATTGAGTCTCTCCAAATCAAATATAAATTCTCTCCAACTGAATAATTTATTTGGAAAAAATGTGAAAATATTTTCTTTTTTTTTAACAAAAACGAAATTATTTACGAGGCACTCGAGCACGCTGATGGAAGGATGTTATTGATAAGATTTTTTTTATTATTGCAATTGGAATGTTTGTAAAGATGGAGGAAAAGTGAGTAAAAGGCAACTGGAAAGATGAGGATACCACCATTGCATAGTGATTATTTTTTTGTCATCTATACCTCAATTCTCAATATTATCTTTAGAACTTAAAGTTTTTCTCAAAATTAATTAATAAATACTCTTAATGTAAATGATTTTTATGTTTCATTTATTTATTGCAATTTACGACTTAAAAGCCTTTTACACATACAAATATATCAGTATTTAAACATGATAATATAAACAAAACAAATTGTATTAAAAACAGAATTATTATCAAAAGAAAATAAAAGAATATAAAAAAGAAAATAAAAGAATACAAATGAAAAAATAAACTAATAACAATAATATAATTATGAAAAATATGAACACATATATTCTACAAAGAATTTATTTAACTTCCGACGACCGTTTCGGCTTATAAGGCCATAATCAACTGGTGTTGAGTATATAGTTTACATTATTTTTATAAAGAAATATACAATAGGTAAATAGGCCTTATAAGCCTAAACGGTCGTCGGAAGTTGAGTAAATTCTTTGTAGAATATATTTATTTATTTTATTTTATTTATTTAACATAATAATTTTACAATAACAAATCAAGATATATATATATGTGTTCATATTTTTCATAATTATTATGGAATTCTACAGTTTGGAAGCCGCATCAATCGACAGATTAAAAACTGTTGAACAATAGTATACTTTTATTAAGTGATGTAAAAATGCAGATTACAAAATGGAAAAAATAAAAGAAAATAGAAATCCCAGATAAAAAAGCCCCATACAAATACCACGAAGTTCAATCAAAAAAGCGATTTTTTTTAATTAATCAACGAATTAAAGCGTCATTTTGCACTAAAAGTTATTGATGCAAAGAGCTTGTATAGTTTGCCAATGACAAATAATAAATATCGATGGTCTTAAGTGGAGCTGGGCTGGGCATATTGCCAGATGCCAGGATTCACGATGGACCAAAAAGATCGTAGAATGGCGACCGAGAACAAGCCGAAGAGGTGTCGGTCTGATGACATCAAGAAATGTGCCGGAGGGAGATGGATGCAGTGTGTCCAAGACAGAGAGTTGTGGAGGATCAAGGGGGAGGCTTATGTCAAAGAATGAAAAACAAAACAGACTGAAGAAGATGGCTAGAATATGTTTATAGTCGATTGAATTTAAAGTTGATTTTAATAGTTAAGCATGTAAAGAGGACACAAATTTAAAAGAAAATCACATGATACAGCATGTTATACGCACAAAAACTTATTATAATACACTCCATACACTATTACTGTAATGGTATACATGCAAATCTACCAAAAAAAAAAGTAATTAATTAAATTCAGTCAGTTTTCAATGCTGCAGCCAGGCTCATCATCATCTCTCACCATCTCCGCAATCTGCGTTGGCTTAAAGTTCCCGAAAGGGTTGAATATAAGCTCTGTCTCATGATCTTCAAAGCACTTCACGGTTTGGCTCCTACTTACATCTCCGAATTTTGCATTCCACTTTCAATTAACGACAGACAATCATCACTACGTTCTGGATCTTCTTTCGTGGTTGGAAAATGATTTGAAATAAACAGGGTGCACGGCACTAATTTCGGCGATCGTGTGTTTGCTGTGGCAGGACCTAATGCATGGAATCAGCTCCCACATATCCTCGGACAGACTGAAAATATAGCTACTTTGAGAAAAATCACACATTTTTCGCAAATCTTACGAGGGCCATAATGATACATCTTAATCAATTTTCAGCGCGCTTTAGGTGAGATATTCACAAAAACGACGCTATATAATTCATCCAAATTATAAATAGGTACACGATACTTGTTGAGAAATGTTTTTAAAACATAATACGTATGATAATTAATATAATCATCACTCATAAAAGTCATTTTTGTATACATCTGTTGATGGGTTGTTCTGTTATACAGTGACAATTTATTTCTGACGAGATGAAAGGACAGCTAGATAAGTTCCTCCCAAAAAGGTCCACCTTCACAAATAGGCTTGTTCTTCTTCGCTTAGGAGACCTGCTTGTCTGTAATTCAAAAACTACGCCGAAAATGACAAAGTCTAACAATTTTTCAATCTCTTGGGTGGTTCACAAAAAGGCTTAATGACCGAATACAATACGAATAAGAGTTTAATAATGGAGGATAAGGTATTATGATCTTTCATTACCTTCCATTTTTTTTCAAGTGTCCACGTTTTTGACTATGTCGTACATCAATGTTTTTCTCCTATACCTCATTTCAATTGAAATTATTCTTCTTTCGATCGTCTACTTCTATGTCCAAGTCTCACTCGCATACAAATAAACCATTAAATTTATTTACCATTAAACTCATGCAGTTGTTGTTTTATATGGGCTTACTTATGGGCTGACATGTTTTCTAAGAGTTGTCGTTTTCTATGCTAATCAACGACTGGTTAATTGGAATAAATTACGGTAATTGTTTACAAGTGGCCTACAACGCCAATTTTGTTTTTTTTTTTGTCTATAGATAGATAAAATTGTAAAAAAAAATTAACATAAATGTCCAATTTCATGACACCTATCGCCGAGTTTGCAAGTAACCATTTTCTCATTTAAACGCCAAATAACACACAGTACTTTAATTAAATCACAATTCACACACACATAAACACGCATAATATCTAACTCAAAATAAATAACATTCGATTTTAACGACAAAAACCAGAAAAATGATTATATATTCTCACTTTTAACATTTCAAGTCAATACGTCAACCGCGACAGGAAACTGAAATATATTAAACCACAGATAAAGCATCAAGCGTATTTCCATTTTAATCTTAAAAAAATATAATAAATAAAAAAATAACTTTATAATTACTCCGCTATTTATTTTATGACTTCAACCGGTTTCTTGCTAGGCACATTATTTACCACTCGTAATTTAAAAATTATATTTTAATTAAAAAAAAACGTTGATGAATACATGAAGTCTTTTTTTTAGATCAAGTCTATTGACGTTTCAAAATTAATTACAGTCGCATTGTGGCCTCTAAATAAATACTAGTATTAGGTACTAAATAGCCTAAACCAAACTAGGCCACATGCACAGAGTGCAATAAGGTGTTAATAAAAAAAAACACGTTGATAAAACTAACATTGCTATCAGAGATAAATTCAAGAGATGTCATTTCATTGATCAAATAACAATCTTGTTTACGAGATGCACAGATTTCATTGCAACCAATCTCATCTTCAAACTGATCTGTATGTTGGTTGACACGAAGCGACGATTTTCAGAGCAGTGAATTTTACGAGGACTTTTTACTAGTAATATAAAATATTTATATGCCATCAGTGAATATAAGATATTCATAAAAAGACGGAATGAATATAAATCGCCGTCATTTCATTTTCATATCAGCCCACAAGAAAAATCACGCGACTTCCAAAAATGGAGCCGGGTCTGAACTTGTCAATACGCCAGTGGTGTCTACGTTATGAATCGCCCATAGGCAGAATCATCCCTTTAAAAACATTCGAGCATTTGACAACTTTCAATAATAAACATATGATGATTTGTATAGCACCGTTTTTGTGTTAACCTCATGCCAAGGGCGCTTTGAATAAATAGTTATTTTAGGTTTTTATAAAATTCGCGAAAGAGTTGAGGTTTTTTTCTGAAAAGGGCTAGGTTATCGGCAAATCCACGATCGCTAAAAGTTTTGTGAATGTATGTATATTTTATTCTTCTCTATGTGTCCTGTCGGGTTCCGCCGACATTGACGATCACTCGGGAGAAACTTTCCCTGCCCTGTGCGGTGCGGAACAAGTCATCCACCCGCCTCACTCCGGTCCACTCCCGAATGTTGCGGAGCCAGGATAGCTGCTTCCTGCCGACCCTTCTACGGCCCTCAATCTTCTCTTTTAAGATCAACTGTAAGATCGAGTATTTTTCGCCTATCATTATGTGACCAAAATATGAAGTCTTACGGAGCTTGACTGTTTTGAACAGCTGTCTGTCAGTATTAACTCTACGCAAGACTTCAACGTTGCTCACTACGTCGGTCCAGGATATCCTTAGCATTCTACTTATATTTTATTAAGATGTAAAAAATGATCACTGTTTATAACATCTTCTTCTTCTTCCGTTTTAGTTAGGACTGTGTCCTGTTATTCTCGGAGCCTGCTCTTGTGAGGTGTACGTCCAGCTATCCCTCCATCGCTTGGGTGGTCTTCCAGGGGGTCTGCCATTTGTTATCTCCCATCCGCTGCTATCCTCACCACTCGATCCGAACTCGCTCTCCCCACACGATCTCTCCAGAATCGTCTTCGTGCTCTTCCCCATCGCACAACATCTTCGACATCACAGATTCTCCATATTTCCGAGTTTCTTAATCTATCACGAAGTGTTGCGCCTGCGATGGGTCGTAGAGTCTTCATCTCAGTGGTTTTTAGGAGGCTTTTTGTTCTGGAGGTGTCAGCTCTTTTTTATATGCCGTATGTCATGATTGGCCTTACACAGGTCTTATAGATCCTTATCGTACTCTCCTTCAGCATGTTTCTGTCTTACATCTAATATAATCAAATTGAAAAAAAAAATGCGTAGTGTAGGTGCTAGACAAAACCATAAATGAACCACACAAGCTCAACAAAGGGCCGAACGCGTGGCACAGTTAATAAGCCGTTCGGTTTCTGTGCGGACGTCCTGGATTCGATTCCCAGCAGAGGAGAAATTTATTTAAATTCATTTCTCACTCAAATATTACTTCTCTGGCCTGGAAACACTGAATGCTTAGAATAAATTGCCATACGGCAATAAACTCGCCGCTTGCGCAGGGTGCAAGGACGTGTTTTCTATTATTATTATTAAAAGTAGGTACTTAGTGAATTGAATCGTATTGAAATCGGATTTGCTGTAGACAAGAAGGCCGCAGATTATTCCTTCAAACATTCTGGCAAATCATTTACGAAAGGTTACCATATAACGCCTCTCCTAAACGAGCTTCACTGGTTATTGAGGTATGCAGGGCAAATATATATCAAAGTGTGCTTGATGGTCAAGGGTCTGAATGAATTGGCTCCGCACTATATTCAAGAACTGCGTCAGAGGAATGTACCATCAGAGAGACGCTTAACGTTGAGATATACCAAAAACAAATAACTTTTACGGTGACAGACTTAAGGCAAAAATAATACTGAAACTATTCAATAAACTACCTAAACATATACTGTGTAAGTACTGAGATGAAAGACAAGAAAAAGATAAAAATTTCTTTAATACAATTTAACACTTAACATATCAAATTTTCATTTCTTTCGATATTTTCATTTTGGTTCTGATTTACCTTGTTTTTCATTGCTGTGTTTTTGATTTAATTTATTTTGAATTGATTTAATTCATGTTTTTTTTTCTTCTTTTCGATTTACATAAAATTTAATTGTTTTGTTTGCGATTTATTTAATTTAATGTTTAATCTTAATGTATGTGTAGATATTGATGGTTGAATAAATATTTAATTACAGTGTTCGAAAGGAGTTTGCATTTACAAACAATTTATACAGTTTAGTGCAAAAATAATAGAACCAAATGTATTTTTTTAAAAATACCTAATAGATAATCAAAAAAAAATGACAGAATCGCAGAACACCAATTCTTTAAAGGAATTGGATAGAGCAAACAAAGCAGCTTATTTTGATCGTGGTTTCAGTGGGAATCAAATGGAAAGAATTGCATTCTGATGTGCGTGGAGAGTGACACTTAGAATGGAACATTTAGAACTCTCACGGGTTACACTGATATGAGAAAAGAATAGAAGCACTATTATAAGCCGGTGCATCACGGCAAACATTTAGGATAAAATAGATTAAGAAAATTTTGGCTGGTACGCCAATGAGTGTGGCTTGATATTAGAGTGGATTCAATTGAATTATTCCCATGAATTTGGGGAAGACTTCATTATTTTGGGTAAAATTCCTGTTTTAACGCTTCATGACCTCATTCTGAGGACGAGGAAGGAATTTCCCTAACAGCAGGGGTGGGAGGTATACGGTTAAATGTCTTGTTTGGGTGAAATATGTGATTTAATAACAGGGACTTGTACATAGGTACCAACCAACCCTTGGAAAAAGACCCGCTTAATCATTGCGTGTTAATGGTAAACAATAACCCGAGGAATTTTATTTCTTCGTGAATCTTTTACCCTTCATATCAACCTAACAACTTTATTATATTTCACAATAATTATAATGTTGAGTAACGTAATTATAATACTGTATCCATTATATATGTACCTACTTAATGAAACAATAATACCTTTTTTTTATTTTTACTCCTCACTTACCCAAGGGGATATAGTGGGGAGTTATGCTTTCGCAATTTTAAAGGGTATTTTTTTATTGCAGATTATCAACAAGTATCATGCTAAAATTGTATTCTGAAAGTTTTATCAATGTATCTGTGTATGTGTAATATGTGCTGTGTGCTATGTACGGCGTGTTTATTTTACTTTATCGAATATTTCAAAGTGACACCGAGCTCAGGAAACTTGAAATTTCAATTTTTTCTTTTTCAAATTTGTAAAAAGGCACATCATTTTCATAAAACGGCATTGAATAATTATCAAGTGTTCATATTAAAGTATTTAAATAAAAAAAAATGTTTCATGAAAATACTGAAAATTTTCCATATAGGTACCTACTTAATTTGAATACTTTATAGAATGACTTGTTAGTGAGGAGTTAAGCGTTGGCCACAACCCACTTGTTATGCGTTGCTTCTACGGTACCTAAAAACACATAATTTTTTTACAAAATATTTATTAATAAATATCAATCAATCTATTGTTTTACTTTTTATAATTACTTATTGTTAATACATTTTAGATGCAATTTTATAATTTTTCTTTTCTTACTTGTAATATTTATTACTGTATATATATATCTTAGTAGATGTAAAAATGTATTTTTTTTATATTTCGTTTACCCACGATGCAATGCCTTTGTGGGAATTTTTGATGTTTATTATATAAATTTGCTTTGTGTATACAAATATAGAATTATGACGAAAAAAATAAAATATAATTTTTCGTTCTATTTGATTTAGTTCGCATGACTCCCATTCACCGGTATCGCTCAATGTCGAGCATCTTCAGAACGGTGAACAATAGTGATGAAATCCATCTATATGTTGATTCATAATGAAGATACGAATAATAGAGATGGAAGGGGTTATACCAAGAGAAATAGAATACCCAAAAGACATTAAGATAAATAAGTACGTACACTCCGACTCTTGTACATCTGACTCCTGAAAAGTATGAAGATTTTATTGTAACAGTAAAGACTATCGAGGAAGAAAATCCTTAGAGGATGCTGTACCAATTATATTCCAGGTATGAAAGAAGACGGCAAAGAGCTCTCATCTAAATATGAAAACTTTGCAACTGGATGAACAACTACTGAATGCGGTTGCAACGGACAGAAGAGAGTTAGTTGAAAATTTGGGCATGAACGGAACAGTAAAAGAGCTTGGAATGTACTGAAAAACTTAAGCAATGGTCCTATTGAACCACATCAACATCACACCATTCTCACTCCAAACGACGCAGCCCACCAACTCATCATAAACGGTAAAACTAAGAGAATAAAAGAAGTTAAGACAAAGTAGAACGCCTAGAAGCCTGACTGAAAATACTATCCTTGGCGAACCTTTAAACCTACTTAAACTAACCATCGCCATTGACCACATTGAGAACAACAGAGCGGCAGATTTGGGCGAGCTTAGGGTAGAACAAATAAAGAAGTTTGGTCCAAAAACACTCATCTGGCTATGCAACCTAATGAACTCATTAGGTTGCGTTCAGAAAATGATAATCCCTAAAATTTAGCTGAAGGCGAAGGTAACTGTTAAAAAGAAGGTAAAAAAGAGCCAACAAATCCTAGAGGCTATATCCCTCGATATCCCTCTTGTGTACATACATACATACCATCACGCCATTTCCCTATTTGGGGTAGGCAGAGAGAACCGAACGCCAGACTCCTCTCTCTTGACATACATTCCTCGCTTCATTCACGTCCATACATCGTCTCATACACGCTTTTCTATTATTCTTACTTCGAACATCACCATCTTTCAAAATCCCATTTATGTGATAATGCCAACTTTTTCTTGGCCGACCTCTACTTTTCGTTCCTCTTTTATCAGCCTTGTATATTTTTTTTGTCAGACGGTCATCACTCATCCCTCTTGTGTCATCTATAAAAAGTATTGGAAAGGATGATTCTAAACAGAATCTTTCACTATGTTGATGAGAACTCAATTCAGAAGCAGGCAGGTTTAAGACTGAGAAAGTCGTGCTATGGAATACTTTACTTCAATCTTCTTCTTTTTAACTTATATGGCATTCCACCGAATCATTAGGTTGATTTCTGCTAGAGTAAAAATGTTACAAAATTATTTTGAGACGAGGTTATTGCATTATAGATCGAATTCATTAAATCGAAGATATTTTGCTACGTGGAAAAAATATGGAGAAAATATAATGATACATTGATTGGAAGTGGAGTATTAAGTGTATTATTGTGAAAATTGAATGTTTTGGTGATTTTTCATTGATCCCGTGGTCATATCTTGACCAAATTGTAATGGGACCATTCGGAAGATATCCCCTTTCCAATGAACCAAGAATTATCGAAATTGGACAGTGTGATAAAAAATTATCGCTGAACAAACATAAAAAAAAATCATGTCGAGTTGATAACCTTCTCCGTTTTGGAAATCGGTTAAAAATGAAAATAAAAAATGATAAAATTTTCCCAATATAGAAGGTTGTGTTACCCTTTGGATACCAGACGATATAAACTAGGATAGTTTAAAATAAGGATGAACCGAGTATTTCTCCAAACCATCATCTTTATCAATATCTTTATTACACTTCTTAAAATTCACCAAACACTCTTTATTGAATAGGAATAGCCTCAAGGGTTTACTCTCTCCTTTGCGAAAACATCACTAAAATCTGACAACCATACATAAATTGAACGAAATTGGAAAATGAAGAACATTTTATATGAAAAATTACAAGATATATTCAAACCTTTGACAAGTCGAAATTCATATCATGTGAATTGATGTAACACGACAGTTTTTTGCTATATATTTTCTTTTTAATAAAATGATCAAATTGGTCAATAGGATCAAATTGGTCGTTTCGTTACCGTATTTTGAACATTTTTAACAATAACAAGGAATTGGTCAGCTCAAGAGTGATAACAGATTACACTAAATAAATGAAATTTTATAATTATTTGAATTCGAATTTAAATTGTTTTTTTTTCAAATATCATTGCATTCAAATGTCCAGTAAGAGCCCGTATAACGAAAATTCATGAGGCAAAATAACATCCCACAAAGTTCATCAATGAGGCTCTTAACCCATTCTGACATTAGTGCCATTTTTGTCTGGCGATGTTGGTGTGTGTGAAATTAACCCAACAGGTTCGGGTTATAGAAAGGCTGTGCCGGTCTATGTAGGCACTAGGTAAAACCTGTAGGCCTATTCCCCAAAATACCTTTAGATGATGTCGCGTGTGTGCCTGGTCTTGCCGTGTATGATTCGCTAATTAGTGTTGATCTAATTAGAGAACGTTAGCACAGCGGAGCAATGCACCTACGTAACACCATTTACATAAATATGCAATTATCAGAAGGATATGAACAAGGTGAGGATATAGACAGATATTTAAAAGTATCTTGAATGACTAACGTGTTTATTTCGATAATGACTCTATGTTTAATGCAAAATTAATATTCCAACTTAAAATACTGGTAATTATAAAATATATAAAAAGATCTATTAAATTCGCGGGATGACTGATTCGGAGATCTGACGGATAAAGCGTACCGTCGCGCGTCGTTCGCTGGTCCTGGGTAGACTTAATGGTGATTGGTGGTGTGCGAGGGTTTAAATAGTCGGCTGAGCTGCTGTCTTTATTTATTTTTGTAATGTGATTAACTTATTTCCACAATACACACTGTTTTGTATATTTAACATTAACTCTGTTTGGTTGGAAGAGTTTGCCATTAGGCAATAAGCCCGCCAGTGTAATAATTATATGTACAGAAAGATTCATATAAATAAATAAATAAAATTCATGAAATTCACTCATACACTGCGACAATTATACGCGAGATCTGTACAGTGACATCAATTTAAACACAATTTACCCATTTTACACAATACACAGCCCCCAATAACGACAAGATCCTCTATCACCAGTATAATTTATTTACCCAAGTTGCAAACTACACGCGGCCAAAGACATTTCAAATATAACACCATCAAATTACACAATTGTCTACCATCTTCACTATAACTGCTATCACAAAATATTATAATGTCCCCAAACTACAAAAAAACACTTTTTTTTTTTTTGCTTAAGGCAATTCACCCTTTAAAGAGTGCTATGTGCCAATTATTTCATGTCAGAGGAGAAAAGTTAATTTTATTATAAATTTATGTCATTCAATGAAAGGAATTTTGAAATAACGGACAGTACACGTGAATTATTAAGAGACAAAAGATGTTGGATATTAAGTGGAGATTGGTGAGTGATTTTAATTAATTGTTTGTATATATTTTTGAAAGCGGAATTATTTTTACAGCTAAAAAATACATGATCAATTGTCTCATCCTCATCACCACACTGGCAAAGTGGGCTATTTAGAACTCTAATTCTATACAGATGGGAGGCAATTGAATAATGGCCAATTCTCATTCTTGAAATACATGATATTAATCGTTTAGATATGTTTCTATTATAAAAAAAACACAACATCATGGATATAACATCGATCCTGAACACATAAATAACAATACAAAACCAAATCTAACAATTAACTCAATAATTCATTACAATAACAAATTGCATTATAATTTAATCTAAGAACAATACACCTACAATATGTCCTATTCTGATTCGTTTCAAAGTACGAAAACGTCTAAATCAACGAGCGACCGTGGATAAAAGGATTTTATCCGCGCCGTGTGACGTAATGAGTCCCGTATAAGTGGTCAACTTTTTGACATTTCTCATATACTAAAATCCAGACGGATAAATTTAGACGAATCAGAATAGGACATACTATGTACCTTTTATGCTACGCAACTGATCAAAACAAACAGCTCGGCACAAGACCTCCTAGTAAGGCGTTCATTGTATGCACACACAATATTTCTAACACGTAATTGTATTTTATTTAATTTTTTATTTTATTGATTTTATAGAACCAACAGTTTACAATATGAAATTACAATACTAATGTTAAATAAATAAATAAATAGTATAGGTATATAAATTAAGATCGACTCACTGAAAAATTCGATAGAGATGGAAAAAGGAAAAGGGGCCGAAAAAAACATTGGCAACATCGTGTTAAAAAAATTCTGAATGCATAAGAATTTTATTTTTTTTATAACAAACAAGTGAGACGATGAATTTATGCTAAAATAAAAGTGTGTGTCATTCGGTTCATTTTGCCTACAACAATAATATAAAATTGTTTAACCTTTCATTAATAATAAAGAGAGCTTTCAATTGGCTTTATTTCCATTTAGATTAATCGAACCAATTATATTTTTCCAGTTTTCCACGAATTAATAAATATTTCAATATCAAATGTCTATATCATTAATAAATTGCTATCGTCAACAGAATATGAATTCGTATTCAAATATTTCATTATTTGCTTCGGATAAACCCAAGCGCAAATTGATGGGTAGGTATGGGAGAATTCGATGAAAAGCAGAAGATGTTAGAATAGTATGTTTCAACTCAAAATGTACATCGGATCTTCAATCGGAAGTTATTGATTTTCAAATGTTTGAATGTTAACTTTGTGGTTCATATTTAACAAATTAAATTTAAAGATATAACTTTGTACTAACCACGTTTTTTGGTTGAAACGATGTGAAAACGGAGACTGCTCTGCAGTCTACATAGGAAAAACAGGACGGAAATTTGAGACTAGAGTAAAAGAACATATTAGATGTATAAACAATGATAATTTTTCAGAATTCGCAGAACACTTAGTACTTAATGATCATCAATTTAATATGCAATCGGGAACAAAAATTTTACACGTCAACAAAGTAGGTCTCCGTCTTGATAATTTAGAGTCGCTAGAAATTAAAAAGTGTATTAATTCAAAACAGAACATAATAAACAATCAGTTAAATTTATCTTTCAGTCCATTATTAAATATGTTTCCTTTTACTTCTAATCCTTCAGCCAATCGGACCCAGCCTGCACAAGACCCAACCCTAAGTACCCCCACCCTACCTATACCTCCGCCCCCATAGATTTCTTGTAAGCACGTCGTCACATTCTGTTTCAGTTGAAAGTTAGCCTGATGAGGGAACGGTTAGTTCCGAAACCGGTCGCATCGTTTCAACCAAAAAACGTGGTTAATACAAAGTTATATCTTTAAATTTAAGGAAGTTATTGAAATTATAAAAATCAGATTTTTTTTATAACTCAATGATCCCGTAATAGTTCATCCTATAAATTCCATCAAAACCATGTTTCCACGCCAAGGGCATGGCCAAACGAGACATGTCAAATATAATATTATAAAGATACATGTAAGGGATAGCCCTTCGTGTACTTGCGGAGAGGAATTCGAGAGCCTGGACAATACATATGTTTGTTGAATGATTTTTTATTTATTTATTTTTCAAACCTTTATAACAAAGACTATTATGAAGATTACTGCTGCCCAACTAGGTAACCCTGTTCTAGGGCTAGGAGTTTACAATTTTATCATGCCAAATATTTGATATTTCTGTTTTACATAGTTATTTTGTCTTTTCCAAAAATATTAGAACGGACACCAGACATCACAACACATTAAATTACAATATTACATAGTTACTTATATCTTAACACAAAAGTATTAACCTATATTTGTGCCTACTATGTATTTAAAACTCCACTTCCAATCAATATGTCACATCTTATGTCATTAAAGTACCTGTGTTTCATTACAAAGTAAAATATCTTCGCCTTATTGGTTGTTCTATCTATAATCAAATAAATATTTTTATACTGGCAGAAATCATCCTAATGATTGCGTGGCATGCCGTGAAGAAAAAGAACCCCTAAAAGAATTGTAATGTGGTCACTACTTTACTTGTCAATTATAGTGGTCACTACTTTACTTGTCAATTATAGTGGTCACTACTTTACTTGTCAATTATAATAATTTACACGTTCCGTTTTATGATGACAAGATCATTCCAAGGGCTCGTAAACCTTATTGTTGGCTCTGCGAAACAATTAAGTCTAAAGAAATTTACTAAAAGTGACACATTGAAAGACTGCTGGAGTGGAGACCGAGAGGCGATAAAAGACCACAAGGGCGGCTGACCCTAAAAAAAAATGTATAACCAAACTATTTTGGTACCGATTTGAACTAACTCGAGGTAAGCTGTTATAACTGTAGATATGGTTTGGCTGTATGCAATGAAAATTCGATTTTTTCGATTTCGATTTTATTTTACAAAATTAATATGTCCTTGTTCAACAAGTTCATATACATCTTCCTACGTTCCCTAAAATAAGCATAAATGCTTGTGCTATAGGTGAACGAAATCGGTCGAGGCAGGATTCGAACTCCCGACCACTGATAATGTAACTATTAAAATATTCGATTTACATACCTACACTTCGGTACAAGTAAATAATCCAAAAATGAACTAATAAATAACTCAGATGCGGTTGTGCGGAAGCATTGTCACCTCATGTATAAGGACTGTTGCTTTCATTGTTTACAAACAAATTTCTCAATAGAAGCAATGTCACCTAATGTATAAGTACTGTTGCTTTCATTGTTTACAAACCAATTTTCAATAGAAGCATTGTCACCTCATGTATAAGGACTGTTGCTTTCATTGTTTACAAACAAATTTCTCAATAGAAGCAATGTCACCTAATGTATAAGTACTGTTGCTTTCATTGTTTACAAACCAATTTTCAATAGAAGCATTGTCACCTCATGTATAAGTACTGTTGCTTTCATTATTTACAAATCAATTTCTCAATAGATGGCGTTACAAAAATATTTCTTCGTCACCGTTGTTTTCAGCTTATTTTCAAACGAACAGGTTTTTGTAATGAAAATATATAGAAATTTCAAAATATGTTTATTGTTTTTCATATAGTGTGGAGTTTAAATATCCACCTAACATACCTTATAGTATACTCGTTATGGACTCTTCAAATCTGTATAAGTAATAGTAACTTCATAATTGATATCTGAATTATTTCTTTTTTTTTGACTGCTAGTTCTTGGTGTAATTCTATTATGAATAAAAGTTGTGAAATCAGAGTCCAAGTCAAGTTTGCGTATATGCATAAAAAAAAATTCGATTCAAATCCTTCCTCTACATTGCTTTGAATGTAACTTATACTTTAGGGAATGTATGAAGATGAGTATGAACTGATCTAAAACATGAACTATGACATTATGCACGTTTTTTTTTAAATAACAAAGCTGAATCTACAATGTGTTTTTTATCATTTGAAGAAGCCTCCGTCGTTTTTTCAGAAAAACTAATGTATAAGGAAAGCATTGTGATTGTTCATTTAATTATTTTAAATGAATTCTCTTATTGACTTGGATCAAGGTATAAATATTCCGCCTTTCCTGTGTAAGTTTGAGGGGTGAGGGTTTCAGCTTGATTTTGTATGATGGTTGTTCTATGGAATTTCCCAACGATATTAGACAATTATTAGGTGTGACATCTATTCACCATCAATTTGCCATCAATAGGAAGGCACCCTACCGCATCATGAGCGTCAATGGCATACAAAACCGGTTCTATACCATGACAAACCTTACATATTATTATATCTTAGACAACATCACACTAGGTACCAAACATATTGAATATGTCATTAGCAATTTTTTATTTTTTTATTTATTCATCTTTCTGTACATAATATAAAAAAATATATTGTACACTGGCGGGCTTATTGCCATTAGACGATTTCTTCCAACCAACCAGATTACAAAGTATGACAAAATTGTGTATGGACAACAACAAAATAATAAGAGTAAAAGAAAACAAAGAAAATATTATATAATACTAAGATACTATTAAAACAAAAAAAATAATAATTCATAGGAAAAAAAGGATAGGGTAAGAACAAGGAGAGGAAATCTGATCAGGTGTTCAGGGATAAATATTCCTTTTAAGTTTTTTTCTTGAAAATACAAGTGTGTTAGACGACGCCATTCCATAATCTTACTGATTGTACTTCGAACAAAAATTTTCAAACCAAATAATCTTTTTAACGAATTTATCTTAGGTCTTTTATTTATTTTATTTAATTTATTTATCTTAACGAATTTATTTTTGATGGAAATTATTTTTTTATATTTACAAAAGTTCCAATCCACAAGGACGAGTGCAAAAAAATAGTATAACATTGACGGGCTTTTTTCACCATATTTGAATATAGTTTAATAAGAATGAATGAATATAGTCTATAAGATCAATGTTTAATAAGAATGGGTGACAACATTCCTTAGTCTATGGTGGCAAATTTATATTTTCATACAATTTCAGTGGTCGTTGCATGTAACACATGAGATCCAACTGTTGATGGCTATTGTATGTATTGTGAAGTATACGTACCAAAGTATAGAAACTTAAATCCAAATTATTCAAAATTTTTGGATAATTTGTTTTCTATCCAAAAAAAATATGTAAAGATAGGAGAGTGTGGAAGTGTGCCCTTTTTATACTCTGAATATTTAAACAACTCGATGATATGCATGTATGGAGATTAAGTACGCATCAAACTATTGAGAGTCCCCATAGATATTATATATTTTGCCATGTCGTAACTAAATTAATTTTTTACAAAATTTGTTCAGAAGTTTGAGATACATTGCTATAATGATCTTGATTTTAATCGAATAATCTATTTGGGGTATTTCAGCGTTATACGATATTTATAAAAATAGAAATATAGGCTTTTAAACACAAATTACCACACTTTTCGATGTATATCTACATATATAGAATATAATATATATGCTGCGAAGCCTCTAAGTTGGTGTTTTTTGACTTCAAAGTTGAAAGAAAAATATGAAAAATATGTATGTCATCTCGCGGATTTTGACAACAACTTTTTGAAAAATCACTTTTAGACAGTTAGGTAATATGTAAGAATCTTTAATAGAACGATGTATGACAGGGTCAGAAATGAGGACATAAGGAAATAATGTAAGATAAAGAAAGATGTCATTACTCAAATGAAAGTGAACCCATTGAGATGGTTTGGCCACATGGGGAGAATGAATGAGGAACGCCTGACGAAGAAAATATACATTGCGGACAGGAATGGAATGAGAGATCGGGGCCGCCCAAGGAAGGGATGGCACGTCCATGTGAACGGTATTTGGAAAGACGGAAATGTTAGAAGCGTGAAACATATACATAAGTATAAGAGGATGTATGAATGTCGACGAGGCGATGCATGTGTGTCAAGATAGAAATAAGTGACGTTCGGCTCTCTCTGCCTACACCGTGAGGGACATGGCGTGATGGTATGTATGTATGTATGTAGATAATATGTTTTTGTAAAATTCGTTTTTTACTTCGGATTCGTGTTAGTTATCAAATAGGTACTTTATCCAGAATGGGTGAAATAGCTGGTAAGACATTCATATAATTGAAGAGTTCCGCTTTTTTTTCTTTGTCTGTTGTTAGGGACACTACGTGATTGTGTGTATCCGTAAGTAAACTAATGAAAGACGATAAACATTGGCCACGTATTATGTACAGAGGCGGATGTGGGTCCGTAAAATCTTATTACAACGTATAGGACGTAAATTCCTCATTTATTTTGGCCAAAACGCCACTGAGTTTGGTCCACACTTCCAGGACCGGGGCATTATTTACGATTTCATTGTGACACACCACACAACCTGGGTTCGCCTAATATTAATTTATTGAAACAAACACACACACACAAGTGGAACAAACAAGAAAATCTCTATCTCTCTCTTTCTTACTATCCTAATTTATTTCGATTTTTTGCTCTTTCAGTATTAGAACATTATTTTGTACGAATTGGATTCATTTCTGTCTAGATGTATTTTTTATTTTATTTTATTTTATTTAAACCTAACAATCATACAGTCATACAAACAATTATTACAACAAATTCAATTTTAACAATATATCATAGACCAATTTTGTTTGCGGATATTACATTATCTTTTTAAGCTGCACAGTGTAAAACAAATTGCTATTTAAAATTTAGTAGGTACTCAAAACTCAGAAGAAAAGAGACAATAAGAGGGGAAAGAAGGTTGTGGCACGCGCAGTCAAAAAAAGAACAAAGCAGTAATCAGCTACCGTAAACCTCTAAGGGTCTCAAAGATGGCATTTTTATATTTTATTTTAGTATGTCTAAAAATATCAACACTCCTAAAAAAACATTATAAATGTTACATGCCCTTTGGATGAATGAATTTTGGACATAGTTAGTTCTGCAGAGAGGCAATCTAAAATTAAGATTTGTTCTAGTACTACGTAAGGGAAAATAATTAATTGGAAGACTCCCAACAAGAGACTGAGAGTCAACGGCACCATCAATAATTAAATGTAGGTATACATATCATGTCTGCAATGGTACGTCTATTTTAATATTATGCTTTTAATAATATTTTTTATATAGGAATTTCATAGAACACTTTAGAACTTTTCATTACATGTATGATTATTCAAATCGAATATTATTTTTGAAGACATATAGGCAAACATTGGATTTTTTTCCCTATCGGGAGTCAAATGATATTTTTTTTTGACAAACTTTTTAACATCTCAATAGAGACGATGTTGGAATATTATAATAGAAAAGACAGGAACTTAAGGCACCTACATGACATACGACCTGTCATCGACTGCTTTATGTGATCACTTTATTCGCTTGCGCAACGTTCAACAATTATGCTTTCTTACTCAGTTGAAAAAAAATGCATTGATTTCATTGATTAAATAAAAAAATTGTGAATAATTTTCATTTATAAGGTAACTCAATAAGAAGGCATAATTGAGATGTTAATAAGTTTGTAAAAAAAATATCATATGATAGATAATTCATTTTTAAAAATATCATATGATAGATAATTCATTTTTAAAAATATCATATGATAGATAATTCATTTTTTTATAACATGAATTATATACAATCGATTTCCATGAGGCTGCTTCTTCTTCAGAGCAAATGACAACTGATGTGACGGATTATAACCTGAATAATGTATTCGATGTTAAAATGAAATTGTTATAAACATTAAGAGAAAAATAATTAATAATGTTTTTATTTAATAAAATTCTGGTTTCTATATCAAAACCTTTTTTTGGAGTAGCAATGCCATATAGCTAATACCGATTTCACGTTTATTTTGCTTCTCTGGCAAGTTACAGGTGCCCACTATGTCAAATATTAATTTAACACGTACCCAATAACAATTTGCATATCAAAATAAATATATTATAAAATTTAAATTAAATATTTATGATATGCAACACACAATTACATAGTGCGAAGGTTTTGAATATTTAGTTCAGTTATACTTTACTCCTCGCTACCCCAAGGGGATATAGTGGGACGTTGTTATGAATTTATAATATTCAAGGTCATCTTTTTTAATACGGATTATCGACAAGTATCATGCTGAGACTGTATTCTAAAAGTTTCATCACTATGTGTTATGTACGGTGTGTCTATTCTAATTTATCAATTATTGACTAACGTACCTACTCATTCGATTCTTATCAAATTTTGTAAATTTGTACATATAATATTCGCTTAGACCCCATTAGATTTTGAAGAATTATTTTTTTTTGAAGACCCCATTAGATCAATGCTTCTAATTTTTTTACTGTCAAATATTTCAAGTGACCCCAAGTTCAGAAAACTTAAAAATTGATATTTTTATTTTCAAATTGCTAAAAAGGCACATCACTTTCATGAAGTGGCATTGAAGAATTATAAAGTTTTCATTATAAAATTATTTTTACGTTAATATGTTATAAAAAAGTATAAAAATACTTGGTTATAGTTCTATTGTTTTTATTAGATTATTGACGCGTTTCGTGCAAAGCACATCGTTAGAATAATGCTCTACATATAGATTCATTTGCATTATATAACTTCTTTTCAACCGTTCAAAAACCAACATTTTTATACACCTGTCATGTAATTTTGTATATAACCATTAGTCTCAGTCTTGTAGAGCATTATTCTGACGATGTGCTTTGCACGAAACGCGTCAATAATCTAATAAAAACAATAGAACTATAACCAAGTATTTTTATATTTTTTTATAACATATTAACGTACAATGGAGTTCTATCAAGAATTGTCGATCGACAAACTAAACTTAGTATAAAATTATTTAGTCAAAAATAATTTATCAAACTCAAATGCTGAAAATTTTCTACACAAAAATTACTTTGTGAAGTGACTTTGTAGTGAGGAATATAGCTTCTTTCAATATACTCTTCCGAAGAACCACACCTCATAGCGTTGGAAATGGTTTGCAATCTGCTCAAATGAATTCAAAAATTGCAGAAAATATGAATTCAAGTCTTAAAAGTATCCGGGTTGTAAGAAGATGGATACAAAGAAGTATGAGGATCGTTCCATAGTGAGGATGCTGAGTTAATAAAATTCTCTTTCTATGGATACTGAAAATAATACATGAAACAGATTATTTATAACGGGTTTTTGAAAATTTTTTGCCAAATTTAAGTTTTTTAGTTATAACGCGCCAACGGTTAAATAAATAAATCAAAATTAATTAATTTCGTTGAATCCGGCCCTGTTTAAATATCCAATTTACTAATGTCACGTGTCACGTGGTTTCTTTGTTTTATTTCCTCTCTTTCAATGAGGTTCAACTCTCTTCTTCTATCTCTCTCTCTACATACATATCTTCGTCTTGTCTCTTTATCTTGTCTTTACAAAAATTGCCCCTCTACAAAATTTATGTAAATTGGTTTGTTTATTCCACAACTGACTACATTAACTTATTGACTACCGTCATCCCTTATATATTTTTATTACATTCGATTGATTGATTTAAAAAAACTTTTAAGAACGTAGAGTTTTGGGCAAGTGAGTCAAAAAAAGATTCTATTAAAATAATTATATTTTAACAAGTTTATTAAAAAAAAGTCTTTTTCACCTATTACATTTCCAATCGATTTTTCACTATCATAATATTAAATTATTCAATTCATAAATATTCCTTAATTTTAAATTTGTTTACTATTAAATCATATGTGGAAATGTATATGTAGATAATTGTAACTGTTTCCACAAAAAACATGAAAAAACAGTAAAATATTATTGTTGCATCTAACCGAATATAATTCTAATTTTCTTAACACTCAGCCGGAAACGCATGACTTTGTACACTTTATATATGAAATCCAAAATTGTTCAATTTAATCAAAATATCAAATGAATAAAGCTGGACAGTTTTAACACAGTTCAGTTTTAAAGTTCACTGTCATAAGGAAAACACAGATTCTGAAAGTCTTCGAGCTCTTACTATAAGAGAAGATAGTTAAAAATCTATTGCAAAATCCCAGTACAGACAGACAAATGCAGTTAAAGATATATTTGTGATAATCTTTAACATAAAATATATTGCGAAATCTCAATACAGACAGACCAGTGAAGTTAAAGAAATAGTTGTGATAATCTTTCGTGATGTTAAAGCAATTGTTCTGATATTCTTTTAAATTAAAAAAACGACTTAAAAAAAAGGAAAATGTGACAAGAGGGAAAAATGTGGTTTTGGGTTCTCTCTGCCTACCCCATAAGGAACATGGTATGATGGTATATTTGTATGTAGTTATATAATTTGTTTTACAATTCACAAAACAATCTATAAGCGGTTTATTTTCAAGTAGTGATATTCGCAATTAAAAATTCTTCGCAAATTGATGGTTTCCGTCATTAAATCCGATCATCATAGATCCCCAGCAGAAGAGAAACTTATCAAAATTCATTTCTTCCGCTAATTTTTCTTCTCTGGGCTGGAAACATTGGTAAGTTGGAAGAAATTGTCATATGGCGATAAAATCCCCACTAGCGCAGGGTGCATGGAAGTGTTTACCACTATTAAATCTTTTGACTTATAATATTTCAGATGGAATCACTCCAAAATTAATCATTTTCTAATGAAAAATTGAACAACGTGGTAAAATATTGTCGCTGAACATAATTAACAAAAAAATTTTCTTCTTCGTTTTGTAGACCTAGTTGGTCTGTTCTTCAGAAATTATGCCTCCTGGTAAGACGAAGTCCAGCTATCCTTCCATCTCTTAGGCGGTGTTCCGGGTAGGCGGCGCGGCGGCCAGAAGGGATTTCATTCGCCGCTATATATGCAAGTCTATCACTGTCCAGTGTCCATCCCGGCTACGTAGTCCTTCCAATGTCTTCTGGATCTGCTCCACCGAACGATTTACTCTATTCCACATATTTTCTTTATTTGAACATGGCGAATACGAACAAAAAATTCACCTCGAATAATTATTATCTCTTCCGTTTTTTGAAGTTGGTTAAAAATGACATTAATTTGGCAGTTGGCATTTTTGCTTCATATGAAGGTTACATGCAAAGAAGGAGGATAGTTCATTTGAAATCATTTCCAGAAGACAGCAATTAAAATTCAAAAGTCAATTTTCTGTATTATTAAAATGTAACCATGGTGTAAATATTAATTTAATGGAATACTTATCGAATAACAGAAAAAAATGACTTATTTTGTAATTCTAAGGCTTTGTGATCAATGTTGGCTACAAAAATGATCCTTAGTCCCTAAGGACCAAAAGCATTTTACATAAAACAATGGTTGTTCGTATGCATATGACTATGGATCCTTAACTTTTGAGTAAATTCAAGTAAATTTGAGCAGGTAAAGAGCAAAATTGCTTCAAACACATCAGGTTTTTACATTTCGCATAACTGATGTCTTTATTTGAAAATCGAGTTGACTGAAACTCCGTCTTTTTTTCTTTTTTTATTGCATTTGGGAAACTAACAGGTACAATGTCAAATATTAATTTATCACGCACCCAATAACAAGTCGCCACATTCTGGAGACTTACAATATTAATCGTCTCATAGATCCAGACTGAAAACACACTTAAAAAGTGTGTCTCCACCGGGACCATTGGATCAGCAGTCAGAACCTAACCAACTGAGCCACGAAGGCCGACAAAATTGTTCAATTTCTGGATTTTGTTGAGAATAGGAGTATTCTTCCACAACTCATTATTTTATTACCCTCCTTATTTTATACTTGCACAGAGTGGACTTTCCCACTTTTTGCATGCACGCGATTTTAAAATCATTCATTTCATAGGACTTCCCATGACTTTTATCTGTATTGTGCGATTGGAAATGAAAATATCATAAACATACAATGGGTTACCATTTAAATGTCAAAAAAAAAAAATGTGGCGTAATCTGCTTTATGCCTATACTCATGTACTCTCACCTTGGTTTTTGGAACGTTCCATGCGTCGCCATTGGTCGTTGCGCGAGCCGCAAGTTTTTTGATTGACTGTGTGTCTGTACCGCCACGTCATAATCATATCGATTAAATAGAATTTAAATCCGTGCTAAGCATGTGTACCAGAAGTTTGCTTTGATTGCATGAGTTTCAAAAGAACTCTGAACAGTTTTTTCTCAATTTATTCGACTCAAAATTTATTATGCTTACTCCACTCTGGTTCGTGAAAACCTCTCCGAGAGATACCTTTAATGTTTAATAAAGTGATTCCTCTTTTGCGTGTGTACCTACTAACCCTATACATTGTCAATTCACAAATAAGCAATAAGTAATAAAGAGTATAACGTTGGCCACAATCCACTCGTTTTAAGTTTGTAAAACAATTTATTTGATTCAACTGAATCTCAGACTGGACCGTTTGTGAAATTTTAAGTTAAAATATCATCTTTGTGTGAATTTCTTTATTTAATCAGGGGATATTTTATCTGCGGTATATATTTTATATTATTACATTATGCAGACAAATTACAGCATTTAATACCCAAAACCAGTGCTTTCCCGCGTTCTGATTTCGTTTCAGAACTAAAATTGAATTATGAAATATTCCCGAATCGAGTTTTTGCCAAGTCCTTCCCTTGATTTTCATTGCAAATTATTATTTTATCTTTTCAAAATATATATTCCTTCGCCGTCCGTTGAATAACGTTTGGTTTGGATTCTTTTGAATTATTTATTAATTTTTGCCTGATTGAATTACATTGTCCCTGCAATTAATTGAGCGGTGTGTTTCTATACGATTCATTCGTTAAAACAATCCCAAATTGTATTTCATTTTGAATCTCTCGAGAAGACTATTATCGGAGCGTTTTGTGTATTCTATGTATCTTTTCAACGAATGATTGGTAATTCACAAGTCAATTTCTAAGATGTCCAGTTTTTTAATTTGATATGGAGTCGGCACTCTAGAAATTTCGTATTTTTTTATTTTTTAAATAAAATATAAAGAGTTCTTAAAAATTAATACATGAATTTACACAAATTTGTATACATATTATGTGACTCGGTGGAAAGATTTTCAGAACGGGATTCTGGATATTCATTTTTAAATTTTTTGTACCTATGTAGGAAAAATTAATTTATTTATTGCTTAATTTATTCATTATTTAAAATTTATCAATTGATATATTATTATTTGCTTTACATTTCATTTATTATAATTTATTTTTGGTCTATATATTTATTAAGTAATTTGTTTATTTATTTACTTATTTACATATTTTTTTACATTTAATTATATATATATATATATATATATATATATATATATATATATATATATATATATATATATATATATATATATATATATATATATATATATATATATATATATATATATATATATATATATATATATATATATATATATATATATATATATATATATATATATATATATATATATATATATATATATATATATATATATATATATATATATATATATATATATATATATATATATATATATATATATATATATATATATATATATATATATATATATATATATATATATATATATATATATATATATATATATATATATATATATATATATATATATATATATATATATATATATATATATATATATATATATATATATATATATATATATATATATATATATATATATATATATGTTATAATATTTTTATCTCGGTTTTCCCGTGTCAGTAGGTCTTGACTAAGACCATTTGTCTTCCGACGTTTCGCCTGAATATCACCAGGCATTTTCAAGGACTTAACGAAAAGCACGCGCGCGACACACGTCTACTCACACTGAAAGCTCACCGTCAAGTGACTCGTAGCGTACAAGATGGCCGCTTATGTCAAATATTGTTAGCGCGACGTGATTGGCTCCTTGTGACACGCCCACCTGCTGTCGTGTTCGTTGGTAATAATATTTTATCATTATTTTTGTGTTGTGATTTATTGTTAATTTTAGTTGTGACATTAATATTATTATTGTTGTGTTTTGGGGTTATTTTCGCTATGGTATTATTAATATTATTATTGTATTGTTTGTCATATAAAATGTTCTTCCAGGTACTAGGCAAACGAACTCCGTCGTCCCGATTGTTCATTATATATATATATATATATATATATATATATATATATATATATATATATATATATATATATATATATATATATATATATATATATATATATATATATATATATATATATATATATATATATATATATATATATATATATATATATATATATATATATATATATATATATATATATATATATATATATATATATATATATATATATATATATATATATATATATATATATATATATATATATATATATATATATATATATATATATATATATATATATATATATATATATATATATATATATATATATATATATATATATATATATATATATATATATATATATATATATATATTTATAAACTAATTAATTTATTTAATGATTTGTTTTTTTATTTATTTACTAATTAATTAATACTAAATTTATTGATTTATATATTTAATTATTTATCTATTTTTTTTTTACATTTAATTATTTATATATTTATTAATAAACTAATTTATTTATTGATTAACTTATTTGTTAATTTATTTATAGTTAATTAACCACTAAATTTATTGATTTATATTTTTATTTATTTTTCTATTTATCAGTATTTATTTATTCATTAATTTATTAAGTTCCTTTTTTATTTGTTTATTGATATTCATATATTTTTTATTTATTTAATTATTTAATATTTATTATTTTTTTCTTTTTAATAAATTATCATATATTTTTTTAAATTTATTACAATGATTAATATGAACACATATATAATTCCACAATTTATTTTATTTTTCTCCCGACGACCGTTTCGGCTTGATTATGGCCTTATAAGCCGAAACGGTCGTCGGGAGAAAAATAAAATAAATTGTGGAATTATATATGTGTTCATATTAATCATTGTCATAATGGAATTCTACAAATTAGAAGCCGTCACAATCGAAAGATTGAAAAGTGCGTTTAAATTTATTAATTCATTATTTTGGTAAATTTTTTTGATGGCTAGTTCTTAATGTAATTCCATTAATATTTCTTAAATTTTCAATAAATAATATAAATGTAAAACGTTTTTCACTTAATTCCACTTTTTTTTAGTTAATTATTGTTAAATTTCGTATGATTATCTATGGTTTTATAACATTCGATTTTGTCTATACTTTTTTGTTGTATTCAGTTTTTAAAAATTAGAACTGTCATTTTGGCCTCTCTGTAATTTTATATTGTTTTTCTGTTGTTTTGAAAAAATGGTTGTATGAAAATTAATAAAAAAGGTGTCCGACACGCCATTTTGTGTTTCCTTTGCAAATCCAACAAAATCCAGCTATAAAATTAATCAATTATTTATTTATTTACACGATCAACACTCGTATGAATATTTCACAAAAATTTGTTACACTTCCTCAATAGAATTAGCATTTTAGTTCTATTGAAGAAGTTTATTATGGTAATAATAATAATTGAATGTTATTATTTGTAGTAATTAATTGTTTTTATTATCATTGATAAAAAAATAAAGAATGTATTTAAAAAAAACAGAACATATTTCCAAAAAAAAAGAGAAACAGCAAAAAACAAGCAAGATAAAAATAATAAATGCACAAAGGAAATAAAAAGAAAAATAATTATATAATTAAGGCATAAACAAGGCAATACTAAAAAAGTTTTATATTATTTAAAATGGTTTCGTACATCTCCCATCTATTATACAACAGGGAAAAATCATTTTCAATATATCCGAAGCTCGACAATGTAATAAAAGATTGTTAATGCTAAAACATTACAAATTCAAAACGCGAATCTTTGTAAATCCACTAAGAAGCGAACGACAAAAGAAAGACTGCTCATTAAATTTATTTGTGACAACAAGAAATAGTATTTACGAGAAAGGTGGGTTTAACGTGGCATCAACGTTTAAAACAGAACCGTTCTCAAAAGTAGAATACCTACTTAGAACGTGGAAATACGGCCTTCGTTTTGAACGATTTTTTTTTTGTATAAACGGATTTTTAAGATCAACGAATAAAACGCAACAAATTATTTTTACCCAAAATTTGATTTACCATGTATGACCGAACAATTTTGCCGAGGTGACTCGACATTATCAAAAAAAAACGTTCGGTCAGAGAAAATCGAATTTAATGAAAAATAACTTATTTTATATATTATTTATTGAAATGGATTTCTACTATTTTAGCGCAAAAACTTCAGAAATATTTAACGGATTTTTTCTATACTCATTTGGTTTCTATGTCCAAGATCATTTACCTATATTGTTTCCCTCCAGTAATTTTCAGCCATAGTTGTATTTACATTTCTCGCTAAGATCTTCCTCAGAGCACCGTCCTTCCATAAGTGTGACATGTTCTGCGTTCTGCTCAAGCTGCGAATTATGCCAAGTAGCAATGTCTTTCGACTTGTGGTACGGCTTTACCCTTATACATAGTTATACATAGAGGTATGAACATCCTCGAAGGGAGAGTGTCTCTTCGCGAAACGAATGGTCGGTTCAGTACCGATATTATTGGTGCCGATACAATATAAACGCTGTCAGTGATAGCATTGTTATATAGATAATTTACGTGTGCAATAGATTTATAATTACATTTACTTGGGTGTTAAAATAAACTGTATTAAATATCAATTGTGCCTAATTAAATATACCACAATTTGGCGACGAGGATATACCACACATTTAATCATTGTTTTCACTATTATAGAGTAGTAAAAATCAGTTGAAACTTTTTTTGTTTGTCAAATAAATTATTCAAGCGAAACAATTGTGTTAGGTAGTAATTTAATCCAGGTACAGCTGTATTAATAATAATAATAATAATAAGGACAATTTATAAAGCGCCGTTTAGTGACAACCGTGGTCACCTCAAGCGCGCTTTCAGTTTGCAAAAAAATAATTTAAAATTAGTCCTATAGCTAACACATTGAAAATGGTGAAACATAAAACTTTAAAAAATTCAATAAGTTAAAATTAAGTTAAAATTAGTCCTATAGCTAACACATTGAAAATGGTGAAATATAAAACTTAAAAAAATACCCAGAAATCACAAATTAATCTTGTTACATAATCCAGATGAAATTTGATATATTGATAAGTCTGTTGTGTCATATTGGAAATCAATCCAGAATGCGCATCCCATGGACAGCCAAGAGAACAAACGCGTCAATTCTAGATGAGCATATTATTAAGGTTCGTCTGTCAACAATGTGTTACAGGCGTATTATTGGATTATTTGGATGCATTGTCAGGAAAGAACCAGATTACCTCAAAAAGCATGTTGTCATGGACGAAGATCTTTTGGAGTGGTCATGGGGTTATCTTGTAAAGTCTGATTGGGTTCATCAGTAACTGGTGATCTACGTTCTGCCCAGAACAGATAACCATGGAGGCAGGTCACACAAAGAGGGATTACAGCCACCATTTTCAGTCATAAGGGATTACATTGGTTCATGGTACAAGATACTTGTAACAGTATTTTAATACACACAAGATAGGCTTGAGCTGTGCCAACTGAATGCAGTGAAGATATCTAATCTTATTTACCATTAATCTGAAACTCTTTTTATGAATTTTATACTAATGCGATTGGTATAGGTGATTTTTGAAATTACTGAAGTTGTCGTGCGGATTCAAATAATGAAATTAATAATTAGAATTTATAATGCGCCATTTAGTGATACAAGATCACTCCAAGGACGCTGTATCTTATTTTTTGGCTCTACGAAACAAGGCAGTCTTAGTCGAACGTGTCAATGCTTTGAGCTCTACGTATGTCAAGGGGCAATTTATTCCATTTTTTAGGCCCGTTCACACAGAAACCGCGATCATATTAAGCCGCGTTATTGGCTTTGTCCAAATCTTTTACAGCTTTGGTACTTTGTGATCTTGATAGTGAACTTGTTATTTTTTTTCTTCTCTCCAGCAATTGCTTAATATTTTACTTAACTATTTGTTTGTACTGAAAAGAATCTTAAAAAGGTTTATAACATAATTTTTAATTCGATGTACCTACCTTTGTTAATTCTATTACAAACTGTTGGTTCTATATATAATTTAATAAAATATAATAAATAACGACGAGAAACAGAGAGAATCCAGAATTTTCGTTTTTGATGTATGCGAAATGACAGAGATGTTTTTTTCTAAACGCCGCGAATGTCGAAATATATCAGTTCCTACTTGCAACACTGACATCGCTTTGAATCTTATAAGGTTAATGCATTAGTTCACGCCCCGTCCTAGTAGTAAAAATACAATTCATTTAACTTAAGGTTTATTTTAAGCTCAGATCCAAAATGGGATTCTTTTTTTTACTATCACGTAAAAACAGGTGAAAAGTGTCACGATGTTTGTAAAAGATAATTTCGTCCAATTTAATATACAAAGGCGATAGAATCTTTAGTACATTTCAATAGATTAATTTTGTTTTGATGAATGTTTTTATATTAAGAATCTATAATAGGTTAAATAGGCAGTTGCTTTTTAAAATCTTTTCCCCAGCACCCTCAAAAGATACGTCATTGAAATAAATAAAAATTAATTTTTACATCTTTAATGTATTTCATTTTTTATTTAAAATTTGAATTTATTTAAAATTGTTCGTGTGAAAATTAGTTTTAATAAAACCCTTTTTTTATTTTTTTTATTATAAGTAACTAAAAAACTAAAGGCCTATGAAGTAGATTTTTACTTCAATTGACAAAGAACGCCGCTGTGGCACAGTTGGTAAGCCGTTTGGTTTCTGTGCGGGAGTCCTGGATTCGATCCCCAGCAGAGGAGAAATTTATTTAAATTCATTTCTCACGCTTATTTTGTTTCTTTGGGCTAGACACAGCGGTTAGTTGGAAGAAATTTCCAGTTGGAAATAAACTCGCCACTTGCGCAGGGTGCAAGATATTATTATTATTATTATAAAGAGAATATTATAGAAATCTCCCTGCCTAGTGTTTTACTATTTTAATTACTATTCTTGCCTTTTAAAAAATACTTTTTATTTTACCTTTTCTTCGCGAAATATTATACACATCACTATTATATACATATTGATATTCGCTACTTCCACCACCGTCCGCTCTGCATAAGGGGACTGTAAACGACAAAATTTTTAAAGGCTTTATAATTTTTCTTCGAGATCACAAAATCCGCGTGACCAATGGGACCTTGAAGAGGCCCACTGACAGCAACGAGGAGCTCCGATCTATAAGAGGACATCATTGGGTGGCAACAATTCTACAGGATATGTTCCGAAGTTTGGTCTGGGCACTGACAGAACTGACATGAGGCAGAGAAGGCAATATCAAATATTGTAATATTGATTTATACAATATTTTAAGTATTTCATATTTTAGAAGGCTATTAAGTGCGCATATTTGTGGACATCCATTTGCCTTAGGTATACAAGGGCCTTGTGATATCTGAATACTTTGAATACTCTGGAGTGAATTGGCAGACAGTAGAAAAGTGTTGGCCACAATCCACTCGTTTAATATATTTTCAACGGAAGACCATTAAAAAGCACTTCATCCATTTACACACACTTTAGTTGGTGGAAATTCTCCCCTCCCCTGACAGACTCTTTTAAAGTTTAATTCTTCTCACCACACTGAGAAAACTGATATTCATAAATAACGTGAATTCAGCTTAAGGTATGGTGAATTCACCATAAGTACGGAGCATAGTGATATCATCAAAATTAAGATGATAATACGATTTATGATGATAGCGGCATATAAGATATGATTATGTTTCCTACTATTTATGTTTGCTTTCATCATATCTCCTATGACGTCTTATTATATTTCCTACTATTTTTCGGTGACGTTCTTTTATCTGCAGTGACGTCCTATTATTATAGATGACTTCCTCATATCTCTTGTGATGTCTTATTATATTTCCTACTATTTTTCGGTGACGTTCTCTTGTCTACAGTGACGTCCTATTATTAAAGATGACTTCCTCATATCTCTTGTGATGTCTTATTATATTTCCTACTATTTTTCGGTGACGTTCTCTTATCTACAGTGACGTCCTATTATAATAGATGACTTCCTCATATCTCTTGTGATGTCTTATTATATTTCCTACTATTTTTCGGTGACGTTCTATTATCTACAGTGACGTCCTTTAATTGTTCCTACTATTTTTCGATGACATCCTCATAAATCCAGTGACGTCCTATTATAAAAAAATATTAAAATAACAATATAACTTTATTTATTTCCACTTATTTATTTTTATTCCACAACAAGTTTCAAGAACTACCGTTCTCTTCTTCAGGTGGGTTTAAACTGAAAAAGAGAACGGTAGTTCTTGAAACTAGTTGTGGAATAAAAATTAGTAAGCGGAAGTAAACAAAGTTATATTGTTATTTTAATTGAATAAATAGATAATTTTGTATTTTTCCACAATATTTTTTTTATAAACGACCGAACGTTTTCGCCAAGGTGACTTTGCATTTTCAAGGTCTAAACGAAACCTTCGTTTTTCGTTTCGTTTACGAAAGTTTCGTTTGAACCTTGAAAATGTCAAGTCACCTTGGCGAAAACGTTCGGTCGTTAATTTAAAAAATATTGTGGAAAAATACAAAGTTATTTATTTTTTCATTTAAAATGGATTTCCACTCTGTAAACATAAAAACTCTAGAATCATGTTATTTTAATATTTTTTTAAAATGAATTTCCACAATGTCCACAAATTTTGATGACTTCCTCATATATCCAACGACGTCCTATTATAAAAAAATATTAAAACAACAATATAACCCTGTCCACCTCCACCCACATATTCCCACTACACAACCAGTTTCAAGAACCACCGCTCTCTTCTTCAGGTGGGCTTAAACTGAAAAAGAGAACGGTAGTTCCCGAAACTAGTTGTGGACCAAAAACAAGTAAGTGGAAACAAACAAAGCCACATTGCTATTTAA
Organism: Molanna angustata; assembly: GCA_963576475.1. NCBI lineage: Eukaryota > Metazoa > Arthropoda > Insecta > Trichoptera > Molannidae > Molanna > Molanna angustata. The sequence goes on along the minus strand of OY754969.1, from coordinate 36,187,467 downwards.
ATTGAACAAATAAACAATCTTGCACTCTCCCGCAACATTCCCCACATCAACGACCGAACGCCCTCGCCAAGGCGACTTGGCGTCTTCAAGGTCGAAACGAAACTTACGTTTTTCGTTTCGTTTACAAAAGTCTCGTTTGAACCCCGAAAACGCCAAGTCACCCCGGCGAAAACGTTCAGTCGCTAATACAAAAAACACTGCACAAAAACACAGTCACTTATTTATTCATTTAAAATTGGTTTTCCATTATGTTAACACAAAAACTCTAGAACGATGTTATTTTAATATTTTTTTAAAATGAATTTCCACAATGTAAACGCCTCCTAAAAATAAAACAATCTCAACATTCTGGCGTGTGTCTGTCCGTCACTGAAGTTTTGTAGCGAGACTGCGAGACTGAATGACTGATTGAATGAACGATGAGCAAATGAGAATATTGTGTGGTGCGCTGTCATCATATTTTTGCAGGAAGTACACAAAATGATATGATTCCTCTTACATGAGATTCTGTAATCGTATTTTAGTAGAATTCACTCAAAATAGTATGATTTAATATTAAAATTTGATGCTTACTCTGAAAATTAGACGATTCTGTAATCGTATTTAGTATGTTTCACATAAAATAATATGACTGTAGTATAAATTAATGTTCCATACCTTAAAAAGTATCACATAATTTTATCACACTAAATTAGGGGACTTCATCGTATTTTCAGTGACACTTCTTCATAATAAACTGTGAAATCTTTATAAATACGGTGACTCGTCACTGTTTTTTAATGATTATACTCTTATTTATGAATATCACGTAAATTTATAGGACAGTGGACTATTATTTATTGTGATCAATTTTTAAGATGATGAGCATCATAATTCTTCGTTATATACTCAAATTATTCGATTCCATCTGACACATTTCAATGATAGCGTAATATTAAATGATTATTTCATTATTTTAGGTGACCGCACCTATATTATACTTACGTCATGATATTTTTAGATTACACCAAATTGACATTTTTTTCAGTGCACCCTTCACCAAAGTACATGTTATAATTATCAATAGTTTCTAGATCTTCTTCTTCATCTTGGCCTCTTCCCAACTTATCATCGATGAAGACTGTTGGGGTCAGCTCTCCTCGTCCTCAAGCTGTACACTCTTCGGTTCTGGGCCGCCTCCAATGTCTATTCTTGTTTCATCAATTGTGAACTCCTTTGCGACATCCATGTATTTTTTGGTCTTCCCCTATTCGTTGATCGGGGCCATAGCCTGGTTCACAATGTGATCCTCGGGTCTTCTTAATATGTAACCATACCATCTCAATTCCCTTTCTTCTAATTTGTTGTTAATGCCTGTCACTCCTAAGCTTCCACGAATGTATGAACTTTTTATTTTGTCTTTTAGAGACAACCCCGCCAGTTTCTAGATCAATCAGTGGAATATTTTTAATTGGCCTAATTTTGTCTTTCCTTGTTTTTGTACTTATTATCTTTGTAAACTGTTAATATTCCCAAATAAAGTAAAATAAAATAAATAAATTAATAATCGTTCAAAGTTGAACATGTCTGACGGACAGTAATTTTCAGTGCTCCTGTCATTTTCCTGTGAGCCACAATGTTTATTGCTCAAAACCAATAACAACGCAATTTATTAAACTTGTGGTAACACTGCATTCACCTTTCACTAAATTTTTTGCCATAAATATAAGTTCTCAGTGGAAAATATTGTTTTATAATATGTTGTTAACACCAAGTTAGAATAAAGTAAAAAGAATTGTTGCATTTTTTATATATGAAATACTTAAAATTGTTGTATCACTACCCGCCCCGCACCCACACACCAGTATCCTTTAAAACCACGTCCTGATAAATCATAATATATTCGAATCCGCATCTCTTCCGTCATTTACCGATCCGCCACACTAAAACAGTTCTCTCACTGCGCGTGTATGACAATAGCTACAAGGTGTGACCATAGGAATAAAGGAGAAAACCATGGAAATTGGAATAATCGAATAAATAAGTGTGTTCCATCAATATTTAGATGGGTCGATGGAAGAGCGGTTAGCGCATTGGGTTAGTAATCCAGTGGTCGCGAGTTCGAATCCTGCCTCGACCGATTTCGTTCACCTATAGCACAAGCATTTATGCTTATTTTAGGGAACGTAGGAATATGTATATGTACTTGTTTAACAAGGACATATTCATTTTTATTAAAAAAAAAAAAAAAGAATCTTTTCCTTCTGCCTTGCAGTGGTTGCAACATGCATAATACCATATTTGGTTAGAATAAAGGCTCAGCGGACGGATCGGACGGAGCGCATCAGACGGATTTGTTTGTGGTAGTGCGTCCACAGAGGCGCACCAATCCAATTGCCGACACAACTATATAATTATACATACCAAGGTGTGAAATGGTTTAATGAGCTGAACGGTATCTATATAATATATAAAAATGGATTTACGTATATTTGTTTGTTCGCGATGAACTCCTAAACCAACCATCCGATTGCGATGAAACTTTGGGAATTTGTTCAGCTCATTCAGGAGAAGGTTTATGCATTATAATGTATTTATTTATTTATTCGATATCTTGCAAAAAAAATTGAAAAAAAAAGTTTGTACTGAATTGATGCTTAGTGGGTTTGTTCAGCAAAAATCCTATATACCCATACATAAAATGGTATCTATATATATAAAAATGGATTTACGTATATTTGTTTGTTCGCGATGAACTCCTAAACCAACCATCCGATTGCGATGAAACTTTGTGAATTTGTTCAGCTCATTCAGGAGAAGGTTTATGCATTATAATGTATTTATTTATTTATTTATTTATTCGATATCTTGCAAAAAAAATTGAAAAAAAAAGTTTGTACTGAATTGATGCTTAGTGGGTTTGTTCAGCAAAAATCCTATATACCCATACATAAAATGGTATCTATATATATAAAAATGGATTTACGTATATTTGTTTGTTCGCGATGAACTCCTAAACCAACCATCCGATTGCGATGAAACTTTGGGAATTTGTTCAACTCATTCAGGAGGAGGTTTATGCATTATAATTTATTTATTTATTTATTCGATATCTAACAAAAAAAATCCTAATGAATTAATTCTTAGTGTGTTTGTGTTTGTAAAAAGGAAACATACCGATCAACCATTATTGTATATTTGGATTTATATAATTAAACAGGCAGGACAACGTCTGCCGGGTTTTACTAGTATGTATATAAATTAAGTACAACAACTGGTTTTGAAAACTATAAAAACGCTGTTAAGTCTCTTTTGTTTTATAACTTCTTCCTTGTCTAATTAAATATTTTATTTATTTTAATTGCATGTTTTTATTCTCTTTTGATAGTGTCTATATCATTATTTTTTGATTATTTATGATAATAATGAAGATTAATTTTTGGTTTATATAAGAATCCCCCCAAAGCACGAGTACAAACTCTTTTTGGGGGCTAATATAAATAAAATATTTTTGTGTGTGCTTTATAAGTATTTGTTAATTGATTCATTGTTATATTTTATTTCAAATAAATAAATATAAATTAGAAAAAATAACTTTCATTTGGATTTGTTGACAATTTTCGATTGAAAATGCAAATACACAAATAATTATTCGGCTTGGTAATCGTTTTCTCGGTTCGTACATTATTTTATTCAATGAAAAAATTTCATGAAAAATAATAAGAATAAATTTAAAAAATATATAAAGCCCATAGCCTTTAACTGGATCAAATTTCATCCAAAATATTTCAGCTGTTTTCGCATGATTGCTGAGTAAAAAAACATCTAAGCATACGAAGATTCGAATTAATATTATAGTGGTTTATTTAAATGTAGTTTAAACCATTTAAATAACAAATATTCCTTAAAATAGGCGATATGATATCACTAAAGAAAATGCACATACAAAAATGACAGATCCTAGCGGATTATTGTTTCTCCTAGCAACGGCTGACGTTGGCATTCCGACCATCCGATGCACGCGTTCCGTCCGCTGCCGATCAGTGGACGCACTTGTATGAATTCCTATACAAAGAATTCTAAAATCCGTCTGATGCTCTCCGTCCGCTGCGCCTGTATTGACGCTAGCCTTAAATCACCCCTGAGAAAATACAGTCGACTTAATATTGATTACCTACTTATAATTTTATATCCGTGACATCATAATGGAGTTGTGATACAATAATTGTGAATTGCTTAAACGTTTTCATTAGGTGAAACAATTAAAACATAGTCCGGATTTGAACCATTGCCAAGATATTCTACTAACTGCAAAACAACTGGCCTATTTGTAAAATTCAATTGGCTTAGTAACCGTTACGATATCACACTTCAGTGCACCCTTTCTTGAATGACACACATACCTACAGGTGACTTGCAGAACATTCAATTAGAGCAAATTTGGCAGTGAATGCAAATTCACTCGCTCAATGAATGTGGTGGTACCTTAGTATGAAGCTGAAATCTAAACACTGCTTCTTAAATAGTTTATTTAAATTATAATTTAAATGAAATAAACATTAAACAATAAAATATTAGCAGGATCAAGAGACACCGGCTTAGAATAGTACTTGCACACTTTTCTTTTATTGTTTTTAATTGTAAGACCCGGATAATCGAAAGTACAAGGGGCAAAATAACATCTCACATATTTCAGCAAGGAGGTTCACCACCTATTCTGAATACAGTGTCCTTTTAGGTAAAACGAGAATTATGTGTGGGGATATACGTGAGCATCGTGCTTCATTTTATAAACACCAGAACATTTGTCGCTGGTAAACCCACATTATGGAAAATACTGTGATTGAATGAATGAATGATATAGTTTCTCGTTCATCAGATTCTGATACAGGTAACATAACTCTGCAATAAAAAAAATAGACTTAAAAATTGTGAAATCATAACTCCCCACTATATCCCCTAGAGTTAGTGAGGAGTAAAAATAACACCGCCCAAAAAAATAACGCAAATAAATCAGGTCTCAAACACAATTCTCTCAAACAAGGGCCCATGGTATTTGAGAACGAGTGTTGAAATGCGCTTTCGTACAAGGAAACAATATGGAAATATTCTCCCCGTTTCCTCTGTTCTGTCAAATGCAAACATTTCCCTCTGCTAACCCACTTCAATGAATTATTTTTAAATTTCCGTTCAAGAAAATGTATAATATTTGAGATATTCCAGACTGCATTACCTATGCTATGGCCCAACTATATTCTACGAACCTTCGTATCATTTTTTTTCCTTATTTATTATCAGTCATTTATTCAACTCCAAATACGAAATATTATTCAAATGCCATTCTCTCCGCTCCGCGAAAAATATTCGATCAATCAATATTTTATTTACATAACCGTTCAATCAGCTATTTGTTATAATATACCGTTCGAATCGACAAAGCAATTTGAAACTGAGAAAGGAGCGGCCGCTTTGAAATACATAGATCGTATCGAATAAAAAAAAATCATTAAAAATGTGCCACACAGGCAGCTCCATTGAGAATGATAATACTGAAAAACGAATGTTTTGTGGCAAACGCCAAACTCCTCACTAACAAGTCACTCTATAATGTATTCAAATTTTGTATGGAAAATATTCTGCAATTTTATGAAATGAGTATCCTTCAAAATCTAATGGGGTCTAAGCGAGTATTAGATATACAAATTTACAAAATTTGAAAAGAATCGAATGAGTAGGCTAAAATCGATAAAGTAAAAAAAACACGCCGTAGGTACATAGTAAATAGCACATAGCACAAAGCACATAGTACATAGCACACATCACATAGCACATAGCCCATAGCACAAAATACACAGCACACACACACACACACACACACACACACACACACACACACAGATACATTGTGATGAAACTTTCAGAATACAATCTCCCCACTATATCCCCTTGGGTTAGTGAGGAGTGAAAAACAAATAGTAAACCCTTATCAATGTTTTCTTCACATATTTAATTTCTAATCGATTTGTCAGAAGCATATATAAAAAATAACTGAACTAAAAATGTATTCTGGTTCACAGTTGAATAATGTTTCGAAATTATTTTTAAAAAGGTTTTTACTGTTTATACATTGAACAGTAAACAGTAAAAACAGTAAAATATAATTTTTGCATGTTACTGAATAAAATTCAAATTTTATAAAACCTCAACCTGCAACGCGGTCGCAAAGCTCTGTTTACTTTGTATGCAAAATTGTTCAATTATATCAAATTATCAAGCTGGAAATAATTTTATCGTGCATTGTCATCGTGCATTGTATCGTGCATTGTCATCGTGCATTGTATCGTGCATTGTATCGTGCATTGTCATCGTGCATTGTATCGTGCATTGTATCGTGCATTGTATCGTGCATTGTCATCGTGCATTGTATCGTGCATTGTATCGTGCATTGTATCGTGCATTGTCATCGTGCATTGTATCGTGCATTGTATCGTGCATTGTATCGTGCATTGTCATCGTGCATTGTATCGTGCATTGTATCGTGCATTGTATCGTGCATTGTCATCGTGCATTGTATCGTGCATTGTATCGTGCATTGTATCGTGCATTGTCATCGTGCATTGTATCGTGCATTGTATCGTGCATTGTATCGTGCATTGTCATCGTGCATTGTATCGTGCATTGTATCGTGCATTGTATCGTGCATTGTCATCGTGCATTGTATCGTGCATTGTATCGTGCATTGTCATCGTGCATTGTATCGTGCATTGTATCGTGCATTGTATCGTGCATTGTCATCGTGCATTGTATCGTGCATTGTATCGTGCATTGTATCGTGCATTGTCATCGTGCATTGTATCGTGCATTGTATCGTGCATTGTCATCGTGCATTGTATCGTGCATTGTATCGTGCATTGTCATCGTGCATTGTATCGTGCATTGTATCGTGCATTGTCATCGTGCATTGTATCGTGCATTGTATCGTGCATTGTATCGTGCATTGTCATCGTGCATTGTATCGTGCATTGTCATCGTGCATTGTATCGTGCATTGTATCGTGCATTGTATCGTGCATTGTCATCGTGCATTGTATCGTGCATCGTGCATTGTATCGTAAATACACAATTTCAAAAAGTTCGATCGCGAAATTCCAGTGCAGACAGACAGACAAGTGAAGTCAGAGCATAGAGTGTTATGGTCATCACAAGGAATCGAACCCTGGATATTTAGCTCAGGAATTGTATATCAAACCAAATGAATCATGAAAACGGACGAAAACGCAAAAGGTCTCGGGTTCGAATTCCGGTGGAGACAGAGTTTTTATTATGTTTTAATTCTAGATCACTAAGACGGTAAATATCATAAGTATACAGAATGTAGCAACATGTTATAACGTACATATTTAATTTATATTTGACATACCTAATACTTACCTAGCTGTTAGTTGCTCAAGAACTACCAAATACCTTACCTTTTGTTGCTCAAGAACAAAAAAATACCAAAAAAAACTATATTTATTTATTTGAGACTTCGTGTACACATAATTCGTACGTTGGCGGGTTTATTGCTAACCGGCAATTTCTTCCAACCAACCAGAGTCAGTGTGAATCAACAATACAATGTGTACCTACTATGGCAATAAAATACTGTCATAACACAAATTTAAAAAAATAAAGATTGTAAAGATAACAGAAGAAAGTAAAATAGAAGAAGACAAAAAAGGTTGAATATAAGAACAGTTCATAGCAATGGATAAGGAAAACAAAAGGATAAGGAGAGTATGAGGAAAAGAAGAAGAAATCACGTATTTTTTTATTTTATTTTATTTTATTTTATTTTATTTTATTTTATTTTATTTTATTTTATTTTATTTTATTTTATTTTATTTTATTTTATTTTATTTTATTTTATTTTATTTTATTTTATTTTATTTTATTTTATTTTATTTTATTTTATTTTATTTTATTTTATTTTATTTTATTTTGTTTTATTTTGTTTTATTTTATTTTATTTTATTTTATTTTATTTTATTTTATTTTATTTTATTTTATTTTATTTTATTTTATTTTATTTTATTTTATTTTATTTTATTTTATTTTATTTTATTTTATTTTATTTTATTTTATTTTATTTTATTTTATTTTATTTTATTTTATTTTATTTTATTTTATTTTATTTTATTTTATTTTATTTTATTTTATTTTATTTTATTTTATTTTATTTTATTTTATTTTATTTTATTTTATTTTATTTTATTTTATTTTATTTTATTTTATTTTATTTTATTTTATTTTATTTTATTTTATTTTATTTTATTTTATTTTATTTTATTTTATTTTATTTTATTTTATTTTATTTTATTTTATTTTATTATATTTTATTTTATTTATTTTAATTTATTATTTTATAGAATACTACAGCATTACAATAAAGATTTATACAGATATACAGAGATAATTTTTATATTGCCAATTATAGTATTCTAAATATATTAAGAACATACACATTTATTAACAATAGGCATGATGACTAATTTTGAAAAACTATCTCACGATGTTTTTACGCATTCACTGTTTTCAAATATATATACATTTCTACATAAAATAAAGGTTTAGTAGCAAAAATCGCCATTTTAAAATCAAATTTGACATTTACGCCAAAAAAAGCTTGTAGTATCATGGCGGCTGCCGACCCTGACGGTGACGTCATGGTATCGTAAACTGCATATCACTACTATATGTAATATATGTGTTCTAAGACGATTTGTGTATTTATAATCAATTCAAAGGTGCATAAGTGTTGTGCGGTCCCTAAATGTACAAACACGACGAAAAAAACACCTACTGAGGTATTTGTTTTCGTCCCACGCGAAAAAAAAGAGAAATAAGTGATTAAATTTCGCACGGCGAGACACAAGTGAATTTTATTAAGTACGCGTTTACAATGAAGTACAGTATTTGTTCCCCCACTTTTAGCTCTCAATAATATAATATTTACCATTATTTAGGCAATAAGCATATAAAGAACTTCATTAATGTCCAAACGTCAAAATAGGCCATCATAAGTTTCCCGCGTATGTTTTTAGCTTATGAACACATAATGTAGAGAGAAGAAGGAGCATATTTTATCGATTTTCGAGATGTAAGTTGTATTTAAATTACAGATAAATAAAGTACTTATATGTACTTATTATTAAGTTTTTACGTTTCGAAATTCTGATGAACAAAAGTCTTTGTTCGACGCAAAGAAATATCCGACCATCAAAAGTTCCATTCTAGTTAAGAGTAGTTAAGACAGGCAGAAAAATAACTACAATGGCTGCTATTGCTAAAAATAACGATAGCAGATAAATATAGCTTGTTATGAACACAATACAAATAACGAGCGCTATGTAATAATTCGTATGCTGCTAAAATTGTAACGATGTTTTAAAACGCATGCTTCGCGTAATCGCCGTCGTTTCGCAAATCGCTTCATTGCATGAAAAAAATATAGCTTGCTAGTTTAGTTTGGCAGTGACCAGCATCATAACATGTCGAACGTTCGTCAGCTCACCATCGCGTGACAAAATTGTAGAATACTAAAACTAAATTAGTTTACCATACGTTGCGAGCGTTCATTATTTATTTATTTATTCAATAAAAACTAAGTTACATACAAAATACAATTAACATAGGCCCGATATTACAGTCGGCCCTCAACTCATTGAGTTTGCCAAACTCAAGATTAATGTTAAGGGGAGATTGAATCCATTTCCGTATTACAGTGCAATATGACATGTCAGTTACTAAATCTTCAATTATAGACATATTTCACTTTTTCTGTGGTTATTATCTGTCAAATTTAAATAACCTCAAATAATACGAAATACAAAACGGGACGCTACGACTTTAAATACCATTGTTTTATTATCCAACATGGTAAATTTAATTTTTTTCACCAAAATAATGCTTTTAAATGCCCGTGTTCGTTTCAATACGGCTGTCAGTTTGTTTTGTTGTGTGGCGCCACCTTCGATACAACACTGAAACTACACACGTTGCCTAACGCCTCTAGTGATAGAAACTGAAACTACACGAGTTGCCTAGCAAATGACAGTTGACTCACAGTTAAGTACTTAATCTGCCAGAAACGTTGAGTTAAATATTTGTCGTTTTAGTGACGTATTTGAGGGAAGATTAGGTCTAAACGGACACTGTAATACGCTATATTTTTGTAAAACTTGAGTTTAGCTCTTAAACTGACACTGTAACACCGGCCCATAGTGTCCCCCGATAGGTAGGCGAGTATCTAGGTAAATTGAAACTATTTGCTTTGATGAATACTTGTTCCATTTATATTTAATTTGTTTTAGTTTTAAGTATCTAATTAAAATATTAATATATCGATAACACCAAAATAAACATAGTCCAGACCGACAATTAATGCGTATATTGTATTGAAGACTATCAGAAGAATTGACGCGACCATACTATGACGTCGTGCGCTCTGATTGTTTTTTCTCATAAAATGGCGGACTAACACATTTTGTATTTTTATATTTATAATATTATTATTATTCACTCCTATAAATTAAAAAAAAAACATTTTTTAAATCTTTATAACCTATTTTATTTTTTAAAATCATAATTTCAATGATTTTTTTCTTACAGTCATCACACCTATTACATATTTTAATATATTAATCATAATATGTATATGAATCATAACAGTTATCCCATATGTATATTAGATTCATCATAATACATTGTGTATTTCCATTTCAACCTCATGTAACACTGTACAACTCCCACAAACAATATAATTACATCATTTTATTTTATAATCAAGCAATGAAAGCCACCAAGTTATTTATTTCTGAAACGTTAAATATTCTCCACCACGTTACAATACTCGGTGCGTGTTATAACAGATGCGTCAACGATTCAATAGAGCGGATAGCGATATTATTTGGTTTATTGTCCCAAATAAACCAAATAAATCAATAAATAAAAATAGCATGTTAAAAATAAGCAGCATATTCCATATAGCTTGTTATGAAAAAAATAGCCATTTCGAACAACACAACAGTTGACAGTAACAAACACAATTGACAGTGACAATATGGTGACGTCATGCGCTCTGATTGGTGTTTCACATAAAATGGCGGACAAACATATTTTGTATTTTTATTTTAATAATATTAATATTATTCGCTCTTTTAAAATGAAAATAAATATATTTTTTCAAATCTTTATAACATATTTTATCTAATAAAATCATAATTTCAATGATTTTTTCTTACTGTCATCACGCCTATTATGAAGACAGGATGGGAAAGGAGAGAGGTAGGAAGGGGAGTGGGGGAAAGCATCGACCACTAGAAACTCATAGAAACTAATATTATGATTTGCCTCACGTGTCTCAATGTATGAAGAGTAGTAAATTAAAATTAAGTTAATGTTAATGTTAAAGGGGCACAATTAAAAAGTTAAAGATGTGCACAATAAAACAGAGCACAGATTAATCATCCGACAAATTCACAATTTTTTTTTTTGAATGCATAAAAACTTGAAGCTAACATTATCAGATAGATATAAAAAATGTTTGCATCCGTTTTATCTTTGGACTAAAAAAATTTGATCATATTTCTCATTACCGTAATCTTCTTCATTGGCCCAAGATACGACAACGACGTAATATATCTACATATCTTGTCATTACTATACAATGTCCTTTTTAATTCAAATTTACCTCAGTATCTCAAAGATAAATTCACTTATCTTTCAAGCCACGGGCGTCCACTTCGATCTGCTGAACGTGCTTTACTATCTATCCCTATTCATAGTTCTGATTTTTTAAGCTCTTCATTTGAAGTACATTCGGCTAGGCTATGGAATAGCCTAAGTCCTGATATTACGTCGTCTATCTCACTAAACATCTTCAAGAAAAGGCTAAAGAAAAAATATTTATCTGACAACACCTGATTACATCTTCCTCTCCTCTTCCTTTCCTTATCCTTTAGTTTTCCTATCATTGCTATGAATTGTTCTTTTATGCTATCTTATTTGTTTTTTTTACTTTTATTCTGCTGTATTTATTTATTTTGTAATGTGATTATGTAACTGATTGCCATAGTACACATTGTTTTGTATACTTAACATTAACTCTGGTTGGTTGGAAGAAATTGCCATTAGGCAATAAGCCCGCCAGTGTACAAATTGTATGTATAAGAAGATTCAAATAAATAAATAAATAAATATATTTGCTTTAGTATTTTTTTAACATGTTTGACGAGACAACCGACTCAATATCAGGACATAGACTATTCCATAGCCTCACTGATTATAATTTAAATGAAGAGCTGTAAAATTCAGAACTATGAATAGGGATAGATAGTAAAGTACGTTCAGCAGATCAAATGGACGCCCGTGGCTTGAAAGATAAGTGAATTTATCTTTGAGATATGTAAGTTTGGATTAGAAAGGACATTGTACAACAATGTTCTTTCTAATCCAGCGCCCTTGGAATGATCTTGAATCATTAAACGGCGCTTTACAAATTATTATTATATAAAGATATATAAAGAAGATTATGGTATCATTTTTTTTGGTCCAAAGATGGATGCAAACATTTTGAAGGCGTTCAAGTTTGTTGAGATGTTTCTCTTTGCAAACATCTGCATAGTCAAGAAACGATAGGAAAAATGAAGTGGATAAATTTTAATACAATTAAATTATCCATAGATTACTACCTACATGCAAACACCACCAATCATACTTAATGTAATAAGTCATCCTAGAGCACTAATCATATAGGTACTTTAGCTGGCAAGTAATTAGTAAAACACACGCAGTTTAAGTAATGTAGACAGGAACATGTGTAGATACAGTGGGTGTTCATTTTATGATACTCATCACAAATTTTCAAATTTAATCAATCTGAGCGATGATTTCGTGTGACGATAACCCATATACCGATGTATATAGAAGAAGACGATATTTGAAACGTATTAGCTACATTCTCAATCTCATGTGTTACATGCGACTAGTTAAGTAAATAAAATCCATAGATATGACTATACGTGTACCATATTGTTTTGTTTTTTTTAATGACTATAAATGCGATTGATTTGAAAATATGATTCGAACTATGAACCAATATAATATACTAGTCTTTAAATTTGGTAAAAAAAAATTAGTCACATACCTCACTTAATTCTTATCGATCTTTAATTGCACGCAATATGTTTTAGTGTTCGGACGTGTTGCCGTAGTCTAAATGCCATCTGCTAATGTGATGAAAACATGTAAAAATTACACTAGAACTGTAAAGGACCTGCCAGATATATCATTTAATGCTGCATATTAATTCGATAAGTAATATATTTACATATATGAAACAATTATATACCTACTAAAGTATTATTCACAAAAATTAGATTACAATGACCGAACTTTTTCGCAGCGAGATTGCTCGGTATTATCAAGGTCTAAAATGAAACTAAAACATTCGGTCATTTTAATCGAATTTATATAGAAAAATACTTTGGAATGTTTTTGTTCATTAATTTTAAAATGGATTTCCACTTTGTTGACACAAAAACTTAAGAATATATGTATTTGTCGATTATTATTTTTCTTTCAGACTAACAAGAGAGAAACACGCAACCGATTTGAAGTCTGCATACATATTTACAAAATCTACCTTGTGAAGACGCCGCGCCGGTGTAGTCACGAGCCTAAAAATTTTAATAAATAAATAATAAACACTTCCTTAAAACACCCTGCGTAAGTAGAGAGTTTATAGCCATATGGCAAATTCTTCCAACTAACCAGTATTTGCAGCCGAGAGAAGCAATATTAGTGTGAGAAATTAATTTAACTAATATACCTACTACTTTAACTGATTGAAATATAATTTTCATTTGGTACATTTTGTATCATTTGGTATAAGGTCAGAAAAACATAATTGTTCAATTTAATTTTAACATGCATTGTTATCGGGAATACACCAATTCTGAAAGATTCAGACCTCCAACTAGTCGGGAGGGGAAGGAATGAAGGACAGAAGTACGTAAGCAGGACGTAATTAAGTATCTACGTAAATAAAAAAAAGTGTTTGGGTATACACTCATGTGTATTGCTTTATTTCATTAGGTTATACGTATCCGCAAACCTGTCGCTGGTTACCCTACACGGTAGGGTATGCCGTGATTATATTAACGAGGTCTACATTATTTATATGCAAATGATTTTCAATTTTTTCGTTAATTTTACAGTTCATTTATGTATAAATAAATAAATACTTGAACAAACTAGTTAATAAATAAATAAACGAGCAATTAAATCTACAAATATATTATATTCAATAAATAAATGTAATGAATAATTGAGGAACGTTTTTTCAAAACTCCATAAATCTCTCCACATCAAGATACGCTATTTTGTAAAAAAAATCCACCAAAACTCAGTGAATTCAATGATAAAATTATGCCCTGATATAAACGTTTTATCAAAACTCGATATTTTTCACAGGTGTAGTTTCATCAAAACTCTCTATTTGCTACCATTAAATTAGCTATAGAATATAGGTACATTATACATGTTTCATAATACATTGAATAATAACACCATTAACAAAATATTCTTTTTGTAGCCTTCCAACATGTTTTTTTGTGTTATTATGTTTAACAGAGTGGTTGGAAGATTCATCTTGCAGAAAATTGTCTCTGCAACTATACAGTAATATTCTGTACTAACAATTTAATATTTTTATTTATTTATTTATTTAAATAAATATTTTTAGGTTAAGGATGGATATAGATAACAATTTTTTTTTTCCTTAAACATCTCATCATTTATAGAGTTTTGAAAAACGGTTGAAGAGCATATATCGAGTTTCGAAAAAATGATGACATTTCTGTATATTTTTTTTATTGCAGAATATAATTTTTATACTTTTTATTTACACTGTTGGATATGTCTATTTCATGTATCTTAAAATCATATTTATTAAAAGATCTACCTATGCATAATTAATTGTAAATTAAAAATTATCTCTCCTGTAAAATTACAATTTGAGATAATATCAAGTTTTGAAAAAACGCTCCTTAATTATCATATTTTATTTTGTTTATTTTATATTCACCTACTCACGTCATCCAGTACTTACTTATTATTTTATACCATTTCATGCATTCCATATTTAAAATATTTTTTGTTTCGATATTTTCATTTTTATGTCATTTTTCATAAGAGTGATTCTGTTGTAAAATAATTGTAAAATAATTTGAAAATATAAACAATTAATGTCGTTTCTCAACAACTGAGCAACACATTGTTTAATTTTAAAATAATTATTATATAAATATTTTTTCTTGGGTTATCTCTATTGTATCCTGACCATTGATCCGTTAGTTCATTCCGTTAGAACGTTCATAACTTCAGCCACATTCGGGAAGTTATTTCTTGCAAAATTCCAATACAGACAAGTGATGGGGAAATTAAAGAAAGGGGTATAATAAAATATATAAGACATACATAAAATATATAAGAATACATATTTATATAAGACATGCGTGCGACCGATCATGACGTGTGCTATGGAAACGCGAGCAGACACTGTAGGTACGAACCAAGGGGCTCTTAAGGATAAGGTCCTAAGGTCAATCACAGGTAAAACTCTCCGAGATCGTGTTCGCAATGTTCAAATAAGGAAAACATGTGGAATAGAGAACATCGTTCGATGGAGTAGATCCAGAAGAAGGCATTGGAGGGACCACGTAGCCAGGATGGACAGTGATAGACTTGCATATATAGCGGCGAATGAAATCCCTTCTGGCCGCCGCCCACCCGGACGACCACCCAAAAGATGGAAGGATAGCTAGACTTCGTCATCCCAGGAGGCATAGTTTCTGAAGAACAGACCAACTAGGTCTGCTAAACGAAGAAGAAGGTATAATAAAAAAGAGCGGAACAATTTACACTGTTGAGTATAATATTTTGAGCACCCTCTGTACATACAAATCAGGCAAATGTCGGATAAACCGCAGAACAGCATCCGTGTAGGGGATTGGAACAGATTTGCGGTTATTGATTGTCTGATCCAACAATGGACTTTAATTATAGATTCATCTTCAGTATCATCTGATTGAGATTCCATATCCCTTGAAACTAATCATTTAAGCGTATAATCATCCTACTCAAATCTCACATGATCAAAACAATATTAAATTAATGGGACTTTGAATACTAAAATAATAATACAATTTCCAAGAAATTTCATTCTGAAAGAAGGAAATGTAATAGTCTTGAACAACAGACTTACTCGTATGAGAAGATGTATGAATATTGGTATTTATTTATTTTATTTTATTTTTATTTTATTTAACTCTGGGAAAAGACAAAACAAAAAAAAAATCAATATATCATATACAAAACCAATTAAGTTCCCTAATGCTTTTGTACAATCAAAATAATGGCTAGATATTGCAAGTGATCTTCACAATACAAAATATAAACAACAACAAAAAAATAAAATAATTAATCATTAAGGATTTGGCGTACAAACCTCTATAGAAGAGGAAGGGAGAGGGAATAGAGGGATAGGAATAACCTCGAAGATTTTTAATTTCGCCCCAATGGATCACACCAACAACAGCCCTACCCGGGACCTAAATTTACTATAGTTATCATGAAAATGTCCAGGGTTTGCGAATAACCTATTTAATTTGTTGTTGAACGAATTGTGTATGATTTTTTTTATGAAATTGGTTCGCGGGCATTTTAGAGAGACGCCCGAGAACTTTTATTTATTATTTATTTATTTTTTTTGCGATGGTCGCGTGCCAGGATAGAAAAATGTAGCGTTCTGTGGTGTTGTAAACCAATAACTTAAAAGTTTTAATTTATATTCTTCTTTAAATTACAAATGAACCTTGATATACAATTAACATCCATAATAAATATATAGCACGCGTAATTTAAATACTATTTTTCTTCGGAACGCCGCGCGGACTCTCTCCGCGATTCGTGCAAACTTTTGTTTCCGAAGACAGCCGAACTGTCTTTGAAGATATATCTAAATTTGTGTATAAGCTATGTAACACTATTTACCTTCTTCTTCTTCTTCTTTGTCAGCTAGGACTATGTCCTGTACTTCTCGGCACCTGCTCCTGGGAGGAGGACGTCCAGCTGTCCCTCCATCGTTTGGGCGGTCTTCCTGGAGGTCTGCTACCTGTAGGATGTTCATCAGCTGATATCCTCACTACTCGGTCTGAGCTTGCTCTCCCCACGTGATCTCTCCAGAAACGTCTTCTTGTTCTACCCCATCGCACCACGTCCTCAACATCACAAATTTCACTATTTACCATACGTTCGAATCTCTCCCCGTAAGGGACCTGGCGTGAAGTTATAATGCTATGGGGCAATAATGCAGAATATCCTCTTTTCTATTTCGGTTGTCACAAAGAGCTGGGTAATTTGGGTAAGAGCTATCTTATTTTAGTGTTTTTACTTCTCACTAACCCAAGGGGATATAGTGGGGAGTTATGATTTCACAATTTTTAAGGCTATACCTATTTGTATTATATTAAGTATCATCACAATGTATCTGTGTGTGTACACAGATACATTGTGATGATTTACTCTGGTGCTTATGTCCCTTCCACATTGACCAATGTGCATAGCATTACAGTCATTACAAATAACTCTTATCCCCTTTTTAATATAAGCCTCTGAGGATCATGGTGTGACCATAGAAATCGCTCAGGCACATTGTAACGTGGATTAAAACTGTGTCATTATACTCGTAATAATTTCATTTTGAACTTCTACTCTGTGAACAAAACAACATTAAACTTAATGACAATAACATAACATCGACACATACATATTTTGTAACTAAATTGGATGGAAATAATTACACAAAGGAAATAAAATATTTCTTATTTCATTATTTGAGTATTCTCATTGTTCCTACATTTATTTGTTTAGTATTTAACTCACATGATAATATATAATATCGTTGTATAAACATATGTATTTATATACAAAAGTAAGATATGAATGATGAACAGACATAATGTAGTAATATTATTTTTGTTCAGAATATACTGGAATATTATGTAAACATAAAAGAACCATCCAATTTCTTTTATATTCTTTGTATTGTTGAGTCGTTGTTATATTAAAAGAGAAGATTTTCCACAAGACAAAGAGTATAAAATAAGTTTATATTGAATATGAGGAAAATGCTAAACAACCTTCACTGTTGTTCAAAAGTCTACGTATCTTGGGTGAAAATATTACATTTCAACAGCGACTTAACTAGACATGTAAAATATGAACGTGATGTATCTTTATCATTTGTGTGGGTATCCCGCATTGAATAGTAGGTACATTGATTATTTTCTATAATCATCGTTTTCGGGTATCTGGTAAGAGCCAATTAATCGAAAATACAACTGGCAACAATAATATCTCACATTGTTCAGCAATGAGGTTCATCGCCCAGTGTCAATGTTTTCTCTTTTTAAGCGAGACGAGACTGGTCTGTGGGATACAAGATGGGTCTACATGGGTCTATGTCATCTGACTTTTTCTCTGGAGGGATGAAAGAGATTGAAGGAACTGAAGAGAGGTAGGAGGCACTGAAGAAAATGAAGGTACGGAAGGGACCATTTATAATTATACAATACGAAGATTGCCGGTTTTCGCTAGTTAAATATAAATGATCAAAATGCACTGCATTCGATGGAATGTGGTCCATTTGTGTATCTCCGAAAGAAGTAATACGATAATCCAATGGCCATTGGCAATCAAGAGGCTTCTTCTGGAATTCATCATCATCATCATCCGCGCTTCTCGCCGCTTATCATATAATATAGTTTCAAAAATAATCCGCTATTGTACCTACCTAATGTGTATTAATATTACTCGCGCCTGTGAGTTGGCAACCCTTTAAACAAAATACTCTTTCTGCTTGTCATTCAGAAAACATGCATCTCGTTTTTATTCTGCGTCATTGTGACTATCGTCAATTAATAAACCCGCTGATTTCCGACCGCTTTCTTCACCGCATAATCTCCGCTATCTTTACCGCATAATTAAACAATAACATTTCCAAACCATGAATGGCAACACCATAAAAAACGCATACTAACACTGCAGGAGAAAAGTGCCCAGTGCCCAAGGATCTTCCAGCCTATTAAAGGTTAATACATTATTTCCTTTTGTTGTTTATACGAGGTGTCCATTGTTATAGAACTTCAGTGCATAAAAATCTCATAACATAACATGATAATATCAAATTAATGAACAAATTATTGAACCATCAATTCTCGCTACGCCAGTACATACCTTTATTTTATTTTCTTACTGACGTAAAACATTATTTTATACTAATGTAATGCAATAATCTCATTTTACATGTGTTTATTGGCTTTTATTTTATTGTTAACATTTTTATATTATTTTTCACCACCTCGATAATATTAACATGAAAAAACGTAATTTACATGGCATTATAGTAAATTGAGATATTTTCAATACGATTGTAAACAAATTCGGTTTTTGCGCGGCAGCTCGACATGGGTGAAGCAATATGCATAAAATATTATTTCCATTAAATTGAACGTTGGAATTTCATGAATATAAAACGCCATATTTATTTAGATTCTTTATTGTATTATTAAACAGAACGCACGTCTCACGGCAAAGAATAGGTTTTGCAAAAATTGTGAGCATTTTAAAAGACGCCAGCAAGTAGAAAAGATCCTTCGAAATAATGAGTTGTGTTGTTTCAAATAGCTACTACTTTAAGTTTTAAGTGAAAAATAAAAATATATCACAGTTGACGTTAGACAACACAAAAGATGCCCGTACGTAAAATGATGTTTCAATTTATGGCATTCGTTATTAATGAAATAAGATTGTGACATTCGTTAACCTTTTCCTAATTAAAATTTAAAGAACCTATAATATCCGCAATAGTGTCCCTTTATAGAGCAGAGCGCATTATTGCTGTATAATTCCAGACAAGTTGCGCAAAATCAATTGATAATTCCCAGATGGACAAGCTATTACGGTGAAAGGACATTAAAAGTAAGCATAATGTGTAATATTTTTAAGCAATTTATGAAATAGCTGTTGAAATGAAATAAAATAAAATACCGAAAATATTTAATGCCCTTCAAGTGGTATGGATAATACTTGATACAATTTCAAAAAAAAATATTGTAGAAAGTAATTAAAACCCTGTTACACATTTATAAATAGTAATTAAATTAAAACATATAGAACATCTTATAATTTTATTACTGTAACTCAAGGAATGTAACATGTACTTGACCTTTTTGTATGGGAAACTCACTGATGGCCTTTAGGCTAGTGAGATCCAATTATTAGTATGTAAACATTTTCTGAAAAATATATTAAGTCGATGACAGATTAGTCTGAATTTTCTTTTCATATTTATTGATTGCAATTTTATTTATTTATTTGGTTTATTTGGGACAGTAACAGCATTATTAATTAATATGAACATAAAACAATGAGTAAATAATCAAGGTAAAAAAAAAACTGTCCACTAAGTACGTATTTACAGTTGATTCTGAAAAAAGATTAATATTATATATTAAAAACTAAAAAAAATATATGAGTTAAAAAAATATATATAAAACAAAATCAACAAGGATAATGACGGAGATGGAAGAGGAACTGCAGGAATAGAAATAGTAAAGTGGAGGAATGTGAGAGGTAGAGCAACTGATGGTATGGCATAGGTATATATCTAGGGGGCACCGTGAGCACATTGAGCGTTCTGTGATGGGTGTGATGTAAGTAGCGAATCGTTAAAAATAAAATGAATTTAATATTCTAAGGTAGAGGCGTTTACATTGTGGAAATTCATTGAATTTAGATTCTATTCAAGAGTTAGATCTTGGCCACAGGTTTAATTTCCGGTGGAGACAAAGTTTTAAAATAAAAGTTCTGTTTCAGTCAGCACTTTTGAGACGATCAACATTATAAGTCTCCAGAATGTGAAAACTTCTGATTGGGTGCATATTAATTAATATTTTTTGACATAGTACTTACATGTGTGTTGCCCAAAAAAGCGATATAACTGTAGATGGGTCGATCAGAGCGGTAAGCGCGCTGGAGTAGTAATCCAGTGTTCGTGAGTTCGAATCCTGCCGGGACCGATTTCGTTCACCTATAGCACAAGCATTTATGCTTAATTTAGGGAATTTAGGAAGATGTATATGTACTTGTTTAACAAGGACAAATTTTAAAAAAACATTAATTTATAAAAATTAGTATTCTGTCAGTTTTAATCAAACATATAATTGAATAAAATATAAAGTCCTATCAATTGACGCTTGGATCGATTCAGGCACAATAGTTTATTCATTGTTATTTCTATGTCTACTGGATGAAATAATTTGAACAAATATGATTTGTGATTGTTGACCAAACCAAGTAATTTCATTAAGCGGTTTTCCCATACAACATGTGGACTTAAACACATTAATATTTGTCATACAGATACATTCTAGATGAATAATAGGTACCTACACAAATGGGCCATAATCTCAAACATGGTACATAATTGGTTTGGATATATTGTTTTTTCAGTGAATGGGATTTTGAAATTTGATAGACTAAAAATCCCCTCAAATGAAATCTTTGAGGGAAAGAAAACCTTTTTTTTTTTTTGCTAATGAAACTCCCTCTGGTCGCCGCCTACCCGGAAGACCACCCAAGATATGGAAGGATAGTTTGACTTTATCATCCCAGGAGGCATAGTTTCTGAAGAACAGACCAACTAGGTCTACTAAACGAAGAAGAAGAAGATAGACTGATGAAGACATTTGCAAACATGTGATCTTTAAGACGAAAGTTTAAAAAATCAATGAAAAATCATTAAGTGTATGTACTTAAAAAACATGAAACATTGACAAATTTCATAACAAAATTTTTCACATCTCAAAAGACACGAAGTATGAATATTAAAGGAGAACTAACAGGAACACAAGGCACCCTTACAGGGCTTACAACCTGTCATCGGCTAATTGAAGTGATTGGTAAGAAACTCAATAAGAAGGTATTAGTGGTGAGCGTTGAGCAATCGCATAAAGTGATCACTTATATCATCCAATGACAGGTCTAAAGCCCTGTGCCTTGAGTTCCCGGTTGTCCTATAATATTCCAACTTCGTCTCTATTGAGATGTGAAAAATTTGTCGTAATAAACCATTGACTCTCGACAAGGAAATAAATCCTATATTTGCGTATCTTCTTCTTCTGGGTCACATTCCTAGAATTGGTCTGCACCAAACACTCGATTTTTCCAATTTGCATATATGCACCTATAAAAAAAATCGACGAAAGATTGAAATGAATCTTCTATGTATACACATGTTAAACACTATATTCAACAGGCGTGCAGTTTGGATAAGTCATATTTTGCAACAGGAAGATCTCCAACACATAATCTTGGAAGAAATGGTTGAGGGAACAGCTGGCAAAGGGCATCCCCGCCAAGAGTATCTGGAACATTTCTTTTCTTTTTCGTATCCGGTTAAGCTCTACCACTCCAATGAGCAGCGATTGACACTGGAACTGATGTGCTACGACATCAAGTGTACATCCTACACAAAGTTGAAGAGATTCGCTGAAGATCGAGCGGAGTAGAGAAAGAGATGCATCGCTTCGCTGCCAATCAATCCTCAATATTGAAACCAAAGAAGTTCTTCTCAGACTGTATTTGAACTAAACACAACCTCTTTTGAAGTACAATTAGCAAGACTATGGAATACATACATTAAGTGACGATATATCTGTCTGATAAATCATTATGGACACTCCTCTATCCTCTCTCTTCTCACACAGCCTCTATATCCTTCAATCTTTCTTTGCTGTGGTTCTAGATTTAATATTTTTTCCGTTTGTTTTATTGTTATAATTTTAATGTACCTACCAGTTAAATATTTATGACCCCACTTCGCTTTGGTTGATTGGAAGAAATTACCTTATGGCATTAAAACTGCCATTAAACACATTTTTGTACCTACGTGATGAAAAAATAAATAAATAAGAACATTGATTAGAGCAACAATGTCCTCAGATGATTTGTTTAGAATACAAACCATCTGAGGACAACAAAAACGAAATATCAAATATTTTACAGTCTGTTTTTGTATTATTAATAAACTGGATCGAAAATTGTGTTTTCTCGTAAAAATAAAAAAAATGTTTGTTATAAAATATAATTGTAATATTTCAATAGTTTTAGATAAACAATTAAGGTATATTGTCTAAATAAATCTTAATTTATTATTAGATACTTTGTTGGACTGGTACCACAGATTTTTGAAACTAATTTCACTCAGTGTCAAGGAACAGCATTATCGACAGTTATTTATTTTATAGATTTATTTTTATGATTTTTCTCAAGCAATCGATCGTTTAAGAGTGACTTTTTTACTATAAAGCTCATACTTTACTTTTGAGCGCAGGCACACCTTGTCTACTGCTACCGAAACTTTAATTGGCTTATACAATTAATTTATTCGCGGTGAAGGTAAAGTTACAGAAGAAGATTATTTGACTTGTTTGAGTAAAAACACGTGCAAAAGTAGCGGTAAGAAATTATACGGAAGTTTAAATAAGCAGAAGTTAATGACAAACTTTGTAGATATGTTGGGTCAATTGGGCAAGGAGTAATGAGGTGCTAAGAAGACCCCGAGCATCTCAAGGAGTTACCAACTTTGTAGAGATGAAATAGGATAAGTTGGAAAACACAATGATTACACGTAAGTAGAACATATACGTAACAGGGGACTTTATTAGGTGGAACTAAACAAAACGAGTAGGTCATGGTCAGAAAAAAAAAACCCACATGAACCCACCTACTTCTTTTTGAAAGGTTGAACATCACTGAATGCATTTTTATGAAGAAGGTTCATTTCTTCTGTATACATTCGTATGTCTGTGAAAAACATATCAGATGTTGGTTTAGGCAAATCACTAAACATACTAATATTATATAGACCAAGAGCTAGCGATTGTCAGGTTTACGTCATATTATAAAAGCTGATTGTTTCTGAAAAAGATACAACTGCAGATAACAACTATTGGATAGTATGAACCCTGAAAACTGATAGCTTTCGGAGATAACAGTCTTTAAAGTGTTGGAAATTGTTATTTAAACAAATAAAGTCAAATGAGCAAAGCAATCTGGCGCTCTCTGGAAACTACCAAAAGTCGGCCAATTCTTTCAATACCGGGAAACAACCAGACACTTTAAGGAAGTATTTAAAGTATGAAGCGTTACAGTATAAAGCTTTTTTTTAACAGAGAAAATATTTTTTCAAACTTTAGAAGTGTCTGTCGGTGGGTTGCAACCATCTGTAAATAGAAGACGTGATTTCTAAAGGTCTTCCGTAGTAAAAATAAAAATAAAACACGCTTTTTTTTAAAGATACTTTGGGGGGCTTATGTTATTTGGGTAGGAGGTCTTGGAGGTATGGCTCTCGTGGATAGAAACACAGAGGGTTTGAAGCCCTTTTCCACTTTATTCGTTTGGGCAGAATCGAACCGCCAAACGAATGAACCTTTCGCACGTTTGGATTGGGATCAAACCAATCGACGTGTACCTGTACCACGGTTTGTCCACACGTGTAATATGGACGAACCGTCCCCCAATATACTAAACGTAACCGGTAGTAATCGTATAGCATAGATGTGCACAATATTAAACAGTTATAAATAAGAGCAGTGGGTATCTCAATATTGAAAGATGGTTTACTTACGTGGAACTTTTATTCGTACACAAACAAGTAAATATAAAATACAATGAAAGAAATAATTATTAATAATTAATATTACGCGAATTAATTGCGCGGACAAAAATGGAGATGACGAAGCGCAACACCTCGACCGAACGAGAGTCTACAGAAGATCACCGCCGCTTCGTCGAGCGGCCGCTTACAACGGTCGGGTCGCCTGGCGGGGGAAATGTTAGCTGGCTCAGCCCGCTACACTACTATCTCCGAAAGTCACCAGTGCTCAGGTTTCATATTATCCAAGAAAAAAATCAGCCTTATACTATCACGTAAGTCTGGACTTGACTTTATACTATGACGTAAATCTGATAGTCGCTGACTCTTGCTATTCTTCTTTTTCTTCGGCCTGTTTTTTCCATTCTTGGACAAAGGCCTCCCCGTTGATCCTCCACAACTCTCTGTCTTAGGCACACTGCATCCATCTCCCTCCGGCACATTTCTTGATGTCATCAGACCACCTAACCTGGGGTCTGCCGATACCTCTTCGGTTTGTTCTCGGTAGCCATTCTACGATCTTTTTGATCCATCGTGAATCCTGGCATCTGGAAATATGCCCAGCCCTGCTCCACCTAAGACCAACAACCTTTTTTGCTACATCAGCTACTTTGGTTCTTTCTCTTATCATGACATTTTGAATTCTGTCCATTATTGAAATACCCAGCAACTTTCTCTCCATAGCTCTCTGTGTCACTATTCGTTTTGTCGGGACCAATGTTTCCATTCCATAAGTAAGCACTGTAAGCACTCTTGCTCACTCTTGCTCTTAAATGATATGACGTCTATTGATAGTATTGTTTGGACTGTAGGTACAAAGATCACAATAATTAATAGTGCGCCATACACAACTTGTCTAAACTCAGAATTTGTCGAATAAACTTTTAAATTTAAAAATCAGAGTCTGGAAAAATAGAACGCCACATACTCTGCCTTTATAAACAATCATTGCATTATTTACATTCATTCACCGTGTTTCAATACTTGTCGATAGTTGGTGTTTTTAGTTCGATTCCTTTCTTGGCCAACCTCAGCCAATCGCTTGTAATTTTTATCCCAGCCACTTACTGTTCAGTCTTCACCACCTCAAGGTTTTCAATCATTTATTCTAATTAAAATATATTTTTTAAACGTACGTCTTTAATTAAATAAATATAACTCGTTGTAATTCAATTAAAGTTACTATACCATCAACTAAATTACTCTCAATAATTCTAATATAAAGTAAACATTTTTTGCTTTACTTAGCTTTTAAAGTCAACATTACTCCGTTGAAAATGAAAAGCTAGTTTTTCTCCAACATTTAATTTAAAAATCCAAGATAATAGAAGAATGATTATTTTATGATACGTATGTCTTTTTATTCGTTTACTAAGAAAACCACATTTATATTCTTACCATTGTTTGTATTCAATTCTCAAGACTGCTATAGCTTGCATTTCTTTATTATTGGTCTTTGTGATATTCTGTACTTTAATTGCCATGTTTTGAAACTTTTCAGTTTGTCTGTTTTTCTCTTCTCCGACGACTTCCTTTCATATCGCCTTCTTCTACGACGTCCTTGCTCCCTTCTTATCTTCTCGATGTCGATATGTGGACCTATAGAAGAATACTGTTCCTGGAGGAACCATATCTCGAACGACGAGGTACCTACTCGCGACTCTCTCAGAGAGACGCGTGAGATGGATTGGTCACGTGCTGCAGCAGGAGGGTTCCCTACAGACGATGCTAAAGGGAATGGTAGAGGGAACTAACGCCAGGGGACGCCCGCGTCGCGAATATATTTGCGACTTGTATGACGATATGGGCTGCACAACGTATGAGTTGAAGAGCGTGGCGCGAGATAGACCGGAGTGGCGGAGGAGGTGTCGTTTGTTGCTGCAAACCAATCTCCAGGATCGAGACCACATCAGAAAAGGTAGTGAAAATTGAAGCGTTTGTTGATTTTCTCGTTGATTCCATGATCAGATCATGACCACATTGAAATGGGACCAATCGGAAATTACACCATTTCTAATGAATTGATAACCTCACCAAGTAGGTTAAAAATGAACCGCATTTTATTTTAATTTTAGTCCAGTCATGTCACATCAAATTCCACAAAAGTTATTTTGTCACTCGTTATGAATTAATTATATAATACTAATATTATATAATTATATTTCGTAACCCATTTAATATCGTTGAAGGCAAATTTATCGCAATTTCATAATTTATTTATCTCTGATATGAAAATTTCATTATCAAGGATATCATTTATGATGACATTTAATTAATTAGATACTCTGCCTCAATGATTTGTACATTCCCTAATATATTGCGTAAATCTAATGAATTATTATTTTAATATAATGAAATTTCGGATAAAATGACTTCATGTCAGTGTGCCAAATTATGTTTTCAATTTGTGGCGGAAAATAAAGTGATATGTGCACTTAATCCAGTTATACAATACAATACACATACGCAATCAATAGGGAGACGATTGATAAGAAATCAGACTGTAGAGACTTAGGCATACAACTGGACAGTAAATTCTTATTTGACAAACACATTGACACAATTACACTGAAAGCTAATAAAATGTTGGGATTCCTGATGAGAGTATGCCATCCATTCACACAAGTGAAAACATTTACCTTACTAGGTATATAACACAATTGTTAGAAGTCAATTGGAGCATGCGTCAGTCATCTGGAATAAACAAAATAATATTTATATTAACAGTATAGAACGAATACAACAAATATTTTTGAAACATATGAAGTACAAATTTGGTAATAACTACAAACATGAATTGCAGACTTTACAGACAAGACGAAGGACCTCAGACTTAATGTACCTTTATGACATAATAAACTTCAATATTGAATGTACAGACCTTCTGAAAATTATTAACTTCAACATACCAAACAGACGAACAAGACACACCTCAACGTTCTTTTTAAACAAAAAAAAAACACTAATGCCGCTCAGAATTCGCCATTGTACCGATGCCTTACCACGTATAATAATCTGGAAAAGATCAGGTTCGTGGACATATTCTGTATGTCCAGGACTATTTTCAGGAGCTACGTTAGACAGGAATACTTTTTTTTTGTTACCAGCAGTGAGTACAATGCACCATGA
The DNA here is from genome assembly GCA_963576475.1 of Molanna angustata. Classification (NCBI taxonomy): domain Eukaryota; kingdom Metazoa; phylum Arthropoda; class Insecta; order Trichoptera; family Molannidae; genus Molanna; species Molanna angustata. Next base: position 36,159,540 of record OY754969.1, on the reverse strand, counting down.
AATCAAAGGTGGGCTGATTAAGTTACAATTACTTATGTTGCTATTCTTGTTTATTATATTCGTTTAAAAAATATTATTGTACATTGCCCATTTTTTCAAATCAATTAAAAAATATATATATCTGAACTCAGCATTTAAAGTAATCAATGCTACCTATTGTAAATCCAAAGTCTATTATCAGTTCCCGAAAGATTTAATATATAAGCTTTGTCTCATAATCTCTAAAGCACTTCGTGGTGCTTACCTCTCCAAACTGTGCATTTCGCTTTCAATAAATGACAGACAATCATCACTTCGTTCTGCTTCTTCATCCATAGTTGGGAAATTAGTTGTAATAAACAGGGTGCACACAACTAATTTCGGTGATCGTGCGTTTGCTGTGGCAGGACAAAATGCATGGAATAAGCTCCCACACACCCTCAAACAAACCGAAAATATATGTATCTTCGTTCAGAAAAAAACTCTAAACGCACCTTTTTCGCAAAACTTTCAAGTCAAAATGGTACAACACAATCTATTTTCAGCGCCCTTGAGGTGGGATATTCACGAAAACAGCGCTATATAAATTATCCAAATTAGTATTATAAGTCAATTATACAAACTAGATTGAATGTAAATATAGAATGTGTACTATTTCAATAAGGTAATGACATGACAAAAGTAAAATAAAGATAACAGAAAAAAAGTTAAAAAGACAAAAAAAGGTTGAATACAAGAACAGTTCATAGAAATGATAGGAAAACAAAAGGATAAAGAGAGGAAGAAAAATCAGGTATTATCAGATAAATATTTTGCTAAAGCCTTTTTTGAATATTTTTAATGAGACAGCCGACGTAATATTATGACTTTTCCATAGCCTTGCTGATTGTTCTGCAAATGAAGAGCTAAAAAATCCGCACCTACTGTGAATCGGAATAGATAGTAAAGTACGTTCAGCAGATGGGAGTGGACGTCCTTGGCTTGAAAGATAAGTTAATTTATCTTTGAGATACTTGTAGCTATTTGTTTTACACCTATGCAAATGAAACTTTTACCTTAATTCATCCCCGTTTCAAATGCGCTATGTTCATATTATTCGAAGAATTATGTCATGCAATAAAACAGACAAATTATTTTAAATACTTTTCACAAATGACAATAACAATAAACACTTCCTTACACTCTGCGCAAGTGGCGAGTTTATTTCCAAAATGTCATTTTTTTTCAACTAACCAGTGTTTCCAGCCCAGAAAATCAATATTTGAGAGAGAAATGAATTTAAATAAATTTCTCCTCTGCTGGGAATCGAACCCAGGACGCACGCACAGAATCAAATCGGCTTACCAACTGGGCCACGGCGGCGGTCAGCCATAATCAATACAAAATCATAAATATATTCAAACACATTTTTATTTATTGTGAGATATGTGAATGTGTGAGCGAGACAACATGAGTGACTTGGACTATATCGACGGTGGAAAGGCTATTTGACTAACGTGCAGTTCATCAACTTTACAGTAGAGCGATTTAAAGTTTAAATTTTTTGAAAAAAAATCATAACAATTAAACGAATTAATATATTTTAAACTTGTTTTCTACAAGTTTTAGAAGATTTTTTATGTTATTTATTGAAATAAATAACATTCTATTTAGTTAAAAGCCCTGCGAGATAAGTGGTCTGTTAGTCAAATTGTTTTCTGAGACATTCAGGTAAAACGACTAACATCATACATCTGTATATTTTCCGGTAGGTCTAATTGACTAACGTGCATTTTTACCCAATAAATTGTCTAGTAAAATGATTAACATCCTAATTTTATATGATTTTAATAGGTCTTTTTGACTAACGTGCATTTTTATCCGACAAAACTTCCAGTAAAAAGAAGTTAAGGTAACTAAAGAGTAAAATTGCATCGGGTATAACACCTTACTTCATGAATCACTAACATTAAATATTCAAGTAAAACATCTAAAGAGGCATGTTTTATATCAAATGAAAACATGATGTAATAGTGATCATAAACGTGGCACAAAAAATTTTTGAAGGGGCTACTTATTTTAATATATAGGAAATTATAGGAAAATATAATCATTTAACTATAAAAAATATATTAAAACAAAAAGTCAAAATTGTAAATATCATTAAACTTTATTGTCTATTGAAAAATAAAAATATGACCTATTGGCCTATTGAGAAAAATATGAGTATGTAATAAAATTAATAATAAATTAAATCATTCAATCTTAAATTTATCAACTATAATATATATTATATAATATGTATCATCAAAATTTTAACAATGTTTTGATGTTGTGATGTTGTGTAGTGATGAAAACACCATAGCTATAGGTATAGGGTTTTTGCACTATGGTAGGTAGGTACCTATGTATAATATTAATTTGTAGGGTTTTTGGACTAATAATCATAATAATAATAACAGTGCTTCATGTATAGTAAATAGGTAAGCACTTGTGATATATAATAATAACGTTACAATAAAATTCTGATTGCTTTGCTTGACCAAAACAAAAAGGAAAGGAAGTGTTATGAATGAAAGACACGATGGAAGAATGGAACTATGGTCGGGCCTAAGAGAAGATGATTTTTCATGCGAGGGAGTAGGGGCGATATTAGATGAGCGAATGGTAGAGTGTATGAAAAAATATATGTTTGTAAGCGCAAGACTCACGTGGACCAGATTTAAGATGAGAATCACAGGTGTGTTTCTGTTTATAGGATATGCGCCTGTAAACTCTAGCTTGGAGAATGCAAAATATGAGTTTTGGGCAAGTTTTATAGAGGAAATGAACAGGAAAATAGAAAATGAAAAGTTGATTCTGGCAGGCGATTTGAATGGCTGGGTAGACATCTGGAGAAAAGATTTCGAATCAACTCTCGGACCGATAGCTCTCGGCGATAGCCGATAAAGTGAATGATAACGGCAAAAGACTGTTAGATGTTTGTGTGAAAATGGACCTCTTTGTATCAAACACAATTTTTGATCACAAAATAATTCATATGTATGCATGGGAAATAGAAAATGAAAGATTTTGTATGTGTGGACATTGCTCTGAGAAAAGCGACTGTTGATATGAGGGTGCCGAGCTAGAGACAGACCATTTTTTGGTTGTCACAAAAATATGCCTGTTTACGGGTTGGCGCTCTAGAACTAATCGTGGCAGTCTACCACCGCGTATCAAAATAGAGAGGCTGTAAGAGGAAAGTATCAGACAAGAATTTGCAAGAAGAATTGAGTGCGCCTTAAGTCCCCACACAGTGACAGAGATGAATATAAGTGGCACATGGAGTATACTTAAAAACAATGTATTCAACGTGGCTAAAAATATGTATGGCAAAGCAAAAAGAGGTAGAATAAAAAGGGATACTTGGTGGAATGAATGAGTAAAGAAAGTAGTGGAAGAAAAACGAAATGCGTGGAAGAAATGGTTGTCATGTAAAGGATCTGGATGCGAGAAGGAAGAAAGAGCTAAAAATATATGTACAGAGTGCAAGAGGAAAAAAAAACAGTAAAAGAAGAAAAAAATGCACTGACAGAAAAAGAAAGCATGAAAATTGTGATTATTTTTTTCTGGAAACACAAAAATGTTCTGGAAAAGAGTAAATCGACGAAAACAAGGAGTTATGCGAAGTCCGAAATGTATAAAAGATAAAGATGGATGTATGGTTATAGACGAAGAAAAAGTCAAGGAAAGACGGATGGAATACTTTGAAGAGTTGTAAGAAAGCACACAGTGCGAAAGTCTGATGAGATGAACAATAGGATACCATGAAATGAATGTGAGAATGAAAGCGAGAAAATTTCAATAAAGTTGTCAGAGAAGCAGTAACGCATGCACATACAGGACAGGCCTCGGGATTTGACTGTATACCAACCGAATTTATCAAATATGGTGGTGAAAAGACGATGGAGTGGTGTCATTGCCTCTTCAAAAAATAAATTAATAAATGTTGGAAGACAAGACGTACCCCGTCAGATTGGAGAAACGTAGTGAATGTGCCCCTTTTTAAGAAAGGGTCAAAATTAGATTTAAAAAACTACCGGGCTAACAGTCTGCTGAGTTCGGTTGGAAAATTGTATGCTAGGATACTGGAACAAAAGTTGAGGTTACAGCAAATAAGGTATAGGGATGCACAAGTAGTGAATGTTGGAGGTAGAGGTTGCATCGACCAAATATTTTCCTTTCGAAAGACGACTGAAAAGGTTCTGGCAAAAAACCAGAAACTTTTCTGTGCTCTAGTAGACCTGGATAAGGCCTACGAGTCCGTGAAAAGCTTTGGAATGTGCTATCAGTGTATGGAGCGGGAGTTAGGTTAATAAGGGCAATATCATCTCTCTACGAAGAAAGCCAAGCCTTTGTGAGGATTGAAAACTCTCTTACAGGATGGTTATCCATTAATAAGGGAGTGAAACAAGGGTGCGTATTATCACCGTGGCTCTTTAATTTATACATACTTTGACTTCTGTGAAAGAGCACTTAAGAATGAGAACATTGGGTTGAAACTGGAAGATGTTACTCTATGTGATCTAATGTTAAAATAGTAATCGATGGATGCATGAAAAATGGACTGAGAATGAATGCAACTAAATTTAAAATGATGGTATTTGAGAAGGACAAAAGACGAACAAAATGCGAGATACGAGTGGAGAATGTACAATTAGAACAAGTCGATGAATATTTATACTTAGGAAGCATGTTTCAGCATGATGGAAGACTGGAAAAAGACATTAAAAGGAGAGTAACAGCAGGGAATAGAGTGAATGGTGTATTAAGAACTGTATTGGCTGACCCAATTATTTCGAGACAAGCAAAGCTCGCGGTACACAATGGTATCATCGTACCGACTCTAATGTATGCTAGTGAGACATGGACATGGCAAAAGATTCATGAAAGTAGAATTAACACGGTTAAAATGAGGTCACTAAGACGAATGTGTGGTAAAATGATAGAATAAGAAATGGAGATATTAGACGAGAATGTATGAATGAAAGAAATATCGTAAGTAAGATGAAAATAAATGTCCTAAGGTATTGTGGCCACATAGAAAGAGTAATGACAGTCTGACAAAAAAGTATATAAGGCTGATAAAAGAGGAACGAAAAGTAGAAGTCGTCCAAGGAAAATTTTGCACGATCACATGAATGGAATTTTGAAAGATGGAGACGTAAGAACTAAGAATAACATAAGAACGTGTATGAGAATACGCATGGACGTGAACGTAGCGAGAAATATATGTCAAGAGAGAGGAGTCTGCCGTTCGGTTATCTCTGCCTACCCCAAATAGGGAAAGGGTGTGATGGTATGGAATAGATTAGGATGACGCGCTCCTCTTACCACGGTTGTGCATAGACTAACCAGTGGGTCCCAACTTTCATACAAAAAAATGTTCTATAGGAGTTATCATCATCATGTAACCAACATAGAAAAACTAAATTTAGCCAACATTACGAACCCAATTTGCAAAACTACACTAGCAAACTTCAAGTGATTTCAAACCATTTTCTGCCATTTTCTTTTAACCTTTCAATTTTGCTGTTGGTTATTGAGGTTATCTGAGACGCATTTTATTTTTTTTTATTCTGTTTGGGTGATAAATGATAATAACGCACGATTTTAAGACTTTTGAGGATAATATAACTAAATAAGGTAAGATTTATATTTATTTATTCAATATAATTCCATTTCATAGAAACATCTTCTATTTTGCGGACCACTATGAACCACGCGTGAAGTTTATTTCAAAGAGAATATAACCTACGGATATATGGTTTATTTCTTTTTGCTATGAAAGCATTAGAGTACATATTTGTTTTGAATGTTGTTATTGTTTAGGACCACATGTTAAATGAATTCTTTTGCTATCAAAGCATGGAAACATCAGTGTAGATATTCATTCAAGTTTAAAATCTAGGTTATTGATCTTATTAAATTAAAAAATAAACATAAAAACGATGTATACAATAGTATACCTATTATATTTAAACTCTAGTAGCGGTGTTAAATACTTTAGATTGCAGTAATCAAGTCTTGAAATAACATAAGCGTTGATGAGAGATTTAGTAGCGTCTATTGGAAGATTTCTGCGAATTGACTTGATTCTACGAAGATGATAAAATGCTGCTCTAGTTGTGCAATTTATTTGTTTTTTTGAGAGTCAGGCTATAGTCTAGGTGGACTCCAAGGAGTAATGTTGTTATTGTTTAGAACCATATGACAATTATAATTTATTATGCTATAGGAGTTTGAAAATAATTATATTAGTGTATATATTCAAGTTACATACATACCATCACGCCATGTCCCTTGCGGGGTAGGCAGAGAGAACCGAACGCCACATTTTTCTATCCTGGCACGCATCTCTCGCCTCGTCCACATTCATGCATCGTCTCATACATGTTCGTCTATTGCTCACACTTCTAACATTTCCGTCTGTTGCTCACAGTTCGTCTATTGCTCACACTTCTAACATTTCGTTTCTTTTTTGTCTTCTTTAATTTAAAAAAAAATATGTTGAACTACGCCTTATATTTTATTAAAAATATAAGGCGTAAAACGTTGAAAATCGGGGTATGCCATTATTTTTCTACAAGAATTTATACAGAACATTATCAAAAAGTAAAGATACATTTTTCTTTATAAATACCCAAACTATCTAAATTATTTTTTTCAAAACGATTTGATAAGAAATTATGATGGTATATCAAATTGAAAAATAGGTACGTTGGCAGCAGTCCCCCCCTTAATGCGAAATTTATTTTATAATAATTTTATTTAAGTGTAAAAAATAAGTACATTTCCTCACACCTATTATAAACCAAATATTTTTTTACATAGTATGACTTATTCTGAAAGATGGAAATGTTAGAAGCGTGAACAACAGACGAACGTGTATAAGACGATGTATCAATGTTGATGAGGCAATGAATGTGTGTCAAGATAGAAAAATGTGGCGTTCGGTTCTCTCTGCCTACCCCGTGAGGGACATGGCGTGATGGTATGTATGTATGTATGTATGACTTAGAAAAAAATTACAAACAAGAAAATATTCCAATATCCATGTTCACAAAACAAAGGATGCACATAATATTTTAAAATAATTTTTTTATGTATTCAATAATCAATAGGTACATAATGCATTTATCATTTTGATTTCAGATGCAAAGAATGGGCGAAAGCTGTAGGCAATCCAGAATTGGTATTTGTGCCAATAGAAAGATTGTGCCAAATTCGATATGTGTGTGGTGACCACTTCGATAAAAGAAGTTTCAATCGTAAAGTGAATCGACTTAAAAAAAACTGCCATCCCCACTTTAAAATTATCTTCATTGCCACTTACTGATGAGCAACTTAAGGAATTTCCTTTTCATGTGGCGAGTTATACACCAGGTTTGTATTTTGACTTTATTATGTTCTGTTAAGTATAAGTGCACTATTTGTTTTGTTTCTGGGTAACCGTTCACTAGTACTGTCTTTGGCCGTGTATATTACGGGAAAAATAAAGCTTTTGGCGGTATTAATATTGTAAGCCTCCAGAATGTGGCATTTGTTATTGGGTGTGTGTTAAATTCATATTTGACGTAGTACCTGTTAGTTGCCCTAGAAGTAATGTAAAATAAAATTAAAATATGAATAAATATTTTGATTCTAGTTCATTCATGAATATGTAAATTGTCTATAGTGATATGCACAATTTAATATCAAACTTTTTGAGAACTATCATAAAAATGTGTTTTCTGTATATCTGTCTTCCTTTTTCAGATGGCACTCTCAGGAAAGAAGTGAGCACTCCATTGTGTAGAGTTGAAAACCTTCTGGAAAAAAGACAGACACAATACCACTTGCTCGGTTTCTATACTAGAATGGAAAAAATACTTCTTAAAAAGACCTATTTGGGAATGTATCCCCATCTGCTACCCCAGGAGGAGATCAAAATCAAACAAATAGCAAGACAGCTGGCAATCCACGTCCCAGGGAGGAAGTTGATGCAGGATTAAAAAGAGATGAAGAGAAGAATATTTAGAATTTATAAATTTCACCATCTATCACCTATTTCTAGTTTTATTTGATTTAATGTTCTTTGAAGTACAAAATTATTTTAAAATTTTACTTCAATCCAGTAATCAATTTGTTTATTAATTTATTATTTTCCAAAAATCTATGTTGATTTATTGAAATTGTATAATTTTTGTAGCAGACAACTCATTTATATTATAAAAAATATATGCTGTATGTTTTTTTTCCTGTTTTTGAGTTAATAAATAAACTTCATATTCAATGTATTATGTTTTTCGCTGTTTATAAAATGATAAATAAACAATATGTAAACTATGCTGTGTATTTTTTACTCCTCTCTGATTATAAAATAAACATCATTTAATGCCTTTGATTTAAGCAACATTTTTTTTGTAAATTATTCTTGATGTTGCCCATCACTAGTGTTGGCAGCATTTATAAAGCTCTTTCCCATCCCTATGTTTTGTTCAGTTGTCAAAAATGCAGGGAGGCAACATGACAATTTTATTTTTCTCAATATTGGTACTACATGGATGATATTTTCATACATTTTGCTGATTCAATTTTTTTGTATGGAGCTATGTCTCTTATCCGTAAGGTTATATTCTCTTTGAGACTAACGTCACAACGAGACAGTGCCGCTGTTTATAGCATTTAAGTAACGACAATTTGCTCCCTTAAATTTACAGCTAACAAACCACTTCTGTACTTTTGGTATTTATTTTATTTGATTAACAGACAATCATAATAAAAATATGATTGCAGTAAAATGATTAACACGTTGAAAATTATTAAAGATGTGTGAAGCAAATTGTCTAACGTGCCGAAAGTAGTAAAAATGAAATTGGTTTATTTGACTAAAATGCCATTGGCTTATTTTTTCTAGTGAGTATAAAAGACTAACACGCCGAATGTAGTATAAATGAAGTGGGTTTTATTGACTAACCATCAGTGACATACTATTTTCGAGTAAGGATTAAAGGCTAACGTGCCGTAAAAAAAATGATATGATCGAGAAAAAACTCTAAACAGATATATCGAAAAATTTTCAATCAAGAATAATATCTAATAAGCTCACATTGTTGAAATCATAAAAAGGCAAGGTGCCTAAAATCAAAATATCATTTCTCAACTCATAGCTAACTGAAGTTTAAAAAAAAAACACAGTATTTTGTGTCGTTTTAGCCATAGTATCTTTTTATATCTTCTTAAACTGTAAGCATTTTAAAATGACTAATACGCCAAAAAAGTTATTTGATCGTCGTGAAACCAAAACCATTCGACGCAGAAAAAAAAGACGATTCCAACGGTGTATATAACTCAATATCGCCAAAATTGGCGTGTTAGTCAATTAGCCTTTCCACCGTCGATATAAAGAAGGTGAAAGTTTTCGCCAAATATCTTGAACCCGGCTTCCAGGTGCGTAGAATACAAATTTGTGTCTTTTTGTTTCTTTGGTATACATGCAAATCGCCCCTCGTCTCGGCGAAACGGCTCAAGATATTTGGCGAAAACTGTGTGATGGGCGACATCTTTATTCTTACTGCTGTCAACTAGTTCACCATATAGTATATTGTATATATTTATTAATTTATTTTTACTTTTTTACAAAAGCAATACAGAACAATATTGCAACACAAGTTCAATATATTATACAACATAGGAATATTGGAATATGCTGACACCGACAAAATGCTCCAAGCTACTCATTACACGTTCCTAATATGTTCTGATCTTGGCTGAATCCTAAAAAAATATATTCTCAATCATAATCTAATCTTAATCTTCCTACACATTTAATCATAAAAAATGTTATTATCAACTTTTTGTCTGAAATTGTCATTAATTGCTGCATATTTTTTTTAATCATCATTGTAATTACATGTACAAAATTGTAGTACCTAAAAGTAATCAAATTATCTATTTTAATTTATCCTTAGAAAATTTCAAATTATAGAGCCAGTTTTTCTTTTCCTATTCCAAATAAATTGTACAATGTTACACGAGCCTCATGGCCACTTATATTGGACTCGTTTTATCTTCTATGTGAATCTTCGCTGCCAATTCCTATTCATGTGTAATCTAACAAAGAAAATAAACTTGTTATTTTCTCAAATCATCCATTTCTTCTTTCAACATACATAATGACGCAATGTGTAGAAAGATATATTAAATGAAAAAAAAATCTTCATGCTTAAGTTGCTAAGCCAAAACAAAAATAAATGAAATAAGAGATATTTGAGAATTGATCTTTCTCAAAATTCACTCATTGTTTAGATTATAAATCGTATTTTGAAAAGTTGGTTATTTTATCAACTTGAAGAAATATTTAAGAATACAGGCGATTGCCACTCGGCACCTTTTTTCAACCAACGAGTTATTAATTTAAAATAACCAAATTTGTGTAGGTAGACACTTAAAGCACTCAGTTTAATCACAAAAAAATATGAACTCGTATCATTAATTTACTTTCACAACTTTACAATATAATTAATTATATACACTAATTCACCACAATATCTTATGAAATAGGATATTTTCCTGTCAAATCGAGGTCTGCCCCCTCGATCTGCTGATCGTATCACACTAGCTATTAGCATTCATTCTATTGAATTTTTCCATTTCCTCTTTTGTAGTATAACCAGCAATACTATGGAACACCTTAAGTGATGATATTGCGACGTCTCTATCTATTCATTTTTTTTAAAGGCTAAAGTTTTTATACCTGTCGAATAACTCTTAATTGACACTCCTTTCCCATCCTCTACACATCTCACAATCTCGATCTCCCTCCATTCTTTGTTGCTGTGATTTTACATTCAATAATGTCACGTGTTTATCTTTCTGTTTGTTTTTTGTAGGAATCAGGTCTGACTCTGCTTACTCCTGCAACGGCTTACGTAGGATCCAGCTCCCGTACCTTCGACTCTTTAGTCGGCTTTCCTCGGAAGTCGAGGAAGGCCATGTTAGTTTCTTTAAAAGTGACTAGTGCATATTTTACGAGGCTAGCAACGCCTGCCTGCCTGTATCAGTGATAAAATAACTTCATAAGTGAACTCCCTTTTGGTTCTTCCGCTTCTTTTTAATCTTATTTTAGGTTATAATATCACAGTTAAAATCATATTTATAATTTGAACAAATCACTCACTCGGCAGATATTACAAATGATCACATTGTCAAAATGACTTGAAGTACTTACTATATGTAAAGTATAAGAAATATAACTATTACTTTTTCAATCTTTTATAAAACCTATCAATGTCACTTATTAATCTTGTTTTTCCAATAATGAATCAGACCACACAAAAATTATGTATCAGATTTTTCATGAATCATTTATATAGTTCTGACATATATTAATACCTAGAGATAAAAAAAATAATAAATAACTGAAATGACAAAAGTCGGTACCAATTAAATTTTGCTATAAATTTTCATGTATTAATGTATAACAAGAAATTAACCAGGTCAATTTCTACAGTTTTGCTTGCTTACTAATGATTCAAATATTTTAATTAATTTATATAATCTCCATTAAATTATACCTTTGCATCCCTGGTTATATACGTAACTCTGTATTTTTAAATATCTGTTTTTCCAATAATATGCGCATGTAATGTTCTATTTTATGTTTGTGTTTTCGTAATTTTTCAACCAATATATGCATCCTATGTAGATGTCTTGGAAATATCTCAACTTGTATGTATTAATTTTTAAAATTTACACCTGCATAAAATCAAACTTGAGACAAAAGCTAAAATTAAATATAATAATATTGAACTATTTCTTTTCTCCAATGAGCTATCTGGGCAGTAACATGCTTACTTTGTCTATATATTGCAATTTACACAAATCTAATATTGGAAATGTGGATCCTGGATTTGGCCGAACTACACAATATTACGTAGGGTTAAGTCCAGAGATTCCAGAAAATAAACAAAAGGTAAAATATTTAACTCGAATTTGTCATCGAGAGGTAAAAATCATTTTTCCCTCCCTCCCTTTTCTTTATCACGCTACACTACCACATTATTGTACATGAAGTTAATAAATATATATTGAAACGGTCATAAAATAAAATATTTATCAAATTCTCAACGAGTATCATATAGGAAATGCAAGCCATGAAGTAAAAATGCTTTCTGCCTTTAGGTGCATTTCAATTAAATCGTAGTGATTAAAAAGTGAATCTTTATATTTAGGTATTATGCAATAGGCGTGATGACAGTAAGAAAAAATCATTGAAATTATGATTTTATAAAATAAAATATGCTATAAAGATTTGAAAAAATATATTTATTTTCATTTTAAAAGAGCGAATAATATTAATATTATTAAAATAAAAATACAAAATATGTTTGTCCGCCATTTTATGTGAAACACCAATCAGAGCGCATGACGTCACCATATTGTTACTGTCAATTTTGTTTGTTACTGTCAACTGTAGTGTTGTTCGAAATGGCTATTTTTTTCATAACAAGCTATATGGAATATGCTGCTTATTTTTAACATGCTATTTTTATTTATTGATTTATTTGGTTTATTTGGGACAATAAACCAAATAATATCGCTATCCGCTCTATTGAATCGTTGACGCATCTGTTATAACACGCACCGAGTATTGTAACGTGGTGGAGAATATTTAACGTTTCAGAAATAAATAACTTGGTGGCTTTCATTGCTTGATTATTAAATAAAATGATGTTATTATATTGTTTTTGGGAGTTGTACAGTGTTACCTGAGGTTGAAATGGAAATACACAATGTATTATGATGAATCTAATATACATATGGGATAATTGTTATGATTCATATACATATTATGATTAATATATTAAAAAAAATAGAATGTTATGTAATAGGTGTGATGACTGTAAGAAAAAAATCATTGAAATTATGATTCTAAAAAATAAAATAGGTTATAAAGATTTAAAAAATGTACTTATTTTCATTTTAAAGGAGTGAATAATAATATTATAAATATAAAAATACAAAATGTGTTAGTCCGCCATTTTATGAGAAAAAACAATCAGAGCGCACGACGTCATAGTATGGTCGCGTCAATTCTTCTGATAGTCTTCAATACAATATACGCATTAATTGTCGGTCTGGACAATGTTTATTTTGGTGTTATCGATATATTAATATTTAAATTAGGTACTTTAAACTAAAACAAAACAATAAAATAGCAATGGAACAAGGATTCATCAAAGCAAATAGTTTCAATTTACCTAGATACTCGCCTACCTATCGGAGGATACTATGGGCCGGTATTACAGTGTCAGTTTAAGAGCTAAACTCAAGTTTTACAAAAATATAGCGTATTACAGTGTCCGTTTAGGCCTAATCTTCCCTCAAATATTTCACTTAAACGACAAATATTTAACTCAACGTTTCTGGCAGATTAAGTACTTAACTGTGAGTCAACTGTCATTTGCTAGGCAACTCGTGTAGTTTCAGTTTCTATCACTAGAGGCGTTAGGCAACGTGTGTAGTTTCCATGGAGATATAGGTATACTGGAGTGCTAAATGTTGTTCAAATGTTGTGCCGAAGTAGTAGAAAGAGACAGATAGTACAAGTGGCATTCCTATCTCTTTCTAGAACTCTCACTTCATACAATATATGAGTAATTTTGAAGAATAGAATAAGATTATCCGATAATTAATGATGTAATTCAACCAAATGAAAAATTTACATAATCGAGTGTACATATATAGTAAAAGTAATATATAGATTATCATATATGAGTACGAATTACTTATTAGAAACATCTCATAACTCAGAATATTAGAACATTTATGTGAAACCATATCTTTTTAAAACAAATATTACGACTATTTACAAATCCTGTACTTTTTTATAAGAGTGTTTGCAACCATTGAGATCATTTCTGTCTTTATTAAGGAATCAACTTGATTTTTCCTTCCCACACTGAGAATATTTTTTTATTTACTATTCATTAATTAGGTTAATTAGGAGTCAAATGATATTTATACTGACAAACTTTTTAACATCTCAATAGAGACGAAGTTGGGATTTTATAGAAGAACCAGGAACTCAAGGCACCTACAGAGCATACAACCTGTCATCAGTTGGTTTACGTGATCACTTTATGTGTTTGCGCAACGTTCACGTAAACCAGCCGATTTTTGTTAATTTATTTAATAAATATGAATAACAATTCAAATATGTCAAATACCAAAAACACACAAAAGTACACAATAAAATTATATGTAGACAGAAATAAGAATTAAAGAGAATAAATACAATAAGATATTTAGAAAAAAATATATAATATGCAAATTTCAGCATAAAATTGATTATGAAAAATAAAAGCATAGTTATAAAACACAAAATTATTCACAGTAAAAATAGAAAAGTTAAAAAAGCATATTATTAATGATAAGTTATAACAAATAATAGCACAAGTTATAAATCTAAAATAACAATGGACAATAAAATTGAAACGTAAAAAAGATCACATTATTAACTATAATAAATAACAGTAGGACACGTAATACATAAATACAATAAATAATTATAAGTAAAAATTATAAACGTAAAACAGAGCATATTAATAATTTTGACAAATAAACACGAGTTATTCATGTAATAATTCTCAGAAAAAATAGAAATGTAAAATAATAGCACAAAACTTATAAATACAAGAAATAATTACAGTTAAAGAGCATATTGTGTAATTAATTATAAATGTAGAGGGAATCTGGAAGCAATAATGACAGATTTACTAATAAAAACCCTACACTGGAAGCTGTTTCACACGATAAGATGAAATCAAAAGGATATATTGGTTTAATCATTTTAATGTTAGGTAACAGTGTTACTAAATTAAAATAAATTTTAAATTATTTTAGGTAATTTAACAAATATCGAAATGTAGATCATATTTTAATACAAATAGTTGAGGTATTTTTAATATTGAAGGAGCAATTTTTGAGGACGCCATTGAAGTATAAATGTAAAGTTTCTTACCCGTGAAAACTAATCCCGCTGTTGGGATACCAAATGTTTTGACATCCAAAAGAACTGCAGTATTTAACCATCGTCTTTATTTCTTTTAATTTAAAGAAAGAAAAACAAATAATATCAAAAACAGACTTAAAACAACACGTTGAACTCAGGAAAACACACCAACTGACAGCCAAACTCTATATGAATTGACGCTTAGAAAGAGACGCGAGTCCCACTTGCAGCGGCTATATTCGCACACCAGATCGGCACAAAATTATGTGTTTTGTTGTATGGACAATAGCACTCCAGTATACCTATATCTCATTGGTAGTTTCAGTGTTTAAAGGCGTTAGTTGTATCGACGGTGGCGCCACACAACAAAACAAACTGACAGCCGTATTGAACATGGGCAATTAAAAGCATTATTTTGGTGAAAAAATTAAATTTAATACAATGAAAAAAAACAATGTTATTTAAAGTCGTAGCGTCCCGTTTTGTATTTCGTATTATTTGAGGTTATTTAAATTTGACAGATAATAACCACAGAAAAAGTGAAATATGTCTATAATTGAAGATTTAGTAACTGACATGACGTATTGCACTGTAATACGGAAATGGATTCAATCTCCCCTTAACATTAATCTTGAGTTTAACAAACTCAATGAGTTGAGGGCCGACTGTAAAATCGGGCCTAAGTTTATTGTATTTTGTATGTAACTTAGTTCTTATTGAATAAATAAATAAATAATGAACGCTCGCAACGTATGGTAAACTAATTTAGTTTTAGTATTCTACATTTTGTCACGCGATGGTGAGCTGACGAACGTTCGACACGTTATGATGCTGGTCACTGCCAAACTAAACTACCAAGCTATATTTTTTTCATGCAATGAAGCGATTCGCGAAACGACGACGATTACGCAAAGCATGCGTTTTAAAATATCGTTACAATTTTAGCAGCATACGAATTATTACATAGCGCTCGTTATTTGTATTGTGTTCATAACAAGCTATATTTATCTGCTCTCGTTATTTTTAGCAACAGCAGCTATAGTAGTCATTTCTTCTGCCTGTCTTACCTAGAATGGAACTTTTGATGGTCGGATATTTCTTTGCGTTGAACAAAGACAACCATCATCAGAATTTCGAAACGTAAAAACTTAATAATAAGTACATATAAGTACTTTATTTATCTGTAATTTAAATACAACTTACATCTCGAAAATCGATAAAATATGCTCCTTCTTCTCTCTACATTATGTGTTCATAAGCTAAAAACATACGCGGGAAACGTATGATGGCCTTTGACGTTTGGACATTAATGAAGTTCTTTATATGCTTATTGCCTAAATAATGGTAAATATTATATTACTGAGAGCTAAATGTGGAGGAACAAATACTGTACTTCATTGTAAACGCGTACTTAATAAAAGCACTTGTGTCTCGCCGCGCGAAATTTAATCACTTATTTCTCTTTTTTTCGCGTGGGACGAAAACAAATACCTCAGTAGGTGTTTTTTTCGTCGTGTTTGTACATTTAGGGACCGCACAACACTTATGCACTTTTGAATTGATTATAAATACACAAATCGTCTTAGAATACATATAGTACATATAGTAGTGATATGTATTTTACGATATCGTGACGTCACCGTCAGGGTCGGCAGCCGCCATGATACTACAAGCGTTTTTTGGCGTAAATGTCAAATTTGATTTTAAAATGGCGATTTTTGCTACAAAACTTTTATTTTATGTAGAAATGTATATATATTTGAAAACAGTGAATGCGTAAAAACATCGTGAGATAGTTTTTCAAAATTAGTCATCATGCCCATTGTAACGAGGATGTACCTCTCCATCAAGGATGCCATCTCGCTCGGACGATCTCGCTTCTCACGAAGATTGCCGAAGACGACCGAGAGATAGCGCATCGTATTTCGTTCAACATACGTGGCGAATCATTCGCTCGTCAGCCAGGCGTTCACGCACAGTGTGCATAGTGTTCAATAAATATATTATTTTATCTCGACCCCAGTATTCGCGGAACAATTACTTACATAAAATTTGTTAACTATTTAATTTGAAAATATAATCAATCTGAGTAAGTTTTCTTTTTTATGAAACCTATCATCACTCTATTATTTCAATTCTAAATAAATGGCTGAGTAAAACAATTGCAATATCTATAAAAATAGTTGTATGTACTTTGGGAGATGATTTGGAACACGTAATTTAAACTCGCAACCTTTTCTGATATTTATTAATATTGATTCTTATTAATATTCTTATTAAATAAAAAGCTTCCTCCCAACATACATACCGCTAAACAATCAAACTTTATATTTAAATATTATGTCATCAAACTACATAATTGCCTACCAACCTCACTAAAACTGCAACCACAAAACACATCGTCACAAAAATACAAAAAACACATAACAGCATGGATATATAACACCAGTTCAGATCATATAAATAACATAATTACATCCAATGAGGTGTGAGGTGTTCATCGTACTCTAGCAATTACAATACTTATCAATAAATAACACTCATACACACACATATGTATATGTACACACGCACTAGTAAATATGTAATTGTATTCTAGCTCTAGTATGTACATAATTGTATTTGTTAATTCCTCGTTGTATTGTTATTAATAAATAATAAAAAAAAAATAGTTTCACAAAGTTAGATACTCTGTGAGTCAACGTCTTAGAATAGTGATTCAACTTCTTTCCATCATCATCTGGCAATCGAAAGTACATGAGGTTCACCACTCATTTTGAATGTTGCATTGTAATATGAAACGTGGCGATATACGCATGTGACATGCTTCCTTTTTATCGTGTCTCTGTCTACGACGTTTTTCTACGTCTACTCGGAGCCATTTCTGATTATTTATTATCTAATTTAATACAAAGTGATTTGATAATTTTTAATTCGTATTCAAGTTCCGTCTTGTTGGGTGTTTCGGATGATCGTAAAAATTCCCTCCGGCGGCGGCGTCCATTACCCACAGTCAGCGGCCGTGGTCCGGGGGGGTATTATCGGCTACTTGGCAATTTTGAAAGGAACACGGGTTAGACTCTATGATTAATGGGGTCTGATGGACCCTGAATAATATAATATGTGAGATGTATCGCCACCTATCTCCCTCCCATTGTGTGACGCCATTACATAAATCTGCGAATCACTTGGGTGGAATCACGAAACAAACCGCCGTGTTTACCTCGTTAAAAAGACGAGGAAGTATGTAAAAGAATTCGTACTCGCGGACAATGGGGCAAATATTAACGGGCTCGCGGAAACAATCATATATTTTTTCTCCCAGAAATATACCAACTTACTATACAACTTAATACCCCGTATTCAGTACTTTTGCAAAGCGACATTACCATTTTCTTGATCCTAGACTTTACAATAAAATATTACCTGACATAGAACACAATATCTCACGCAACGAAACAAACTTCAAAAAACTGGTAATTGACTGGCTGAAAAGAAATGGAAGAATACAATCTGCTCATGTCCTGTTAAATATCCTAACATAATCCACTGCTCTGTGCCTTCATAACCTGAAAATCTCTACCACAGCTTGGTTCCGTCCATCATTTCCACTACAATTATATGGGCTAAAATAAATGAGAGTTCACGGTAAATTTTCTGATTATATTTCATTTCTTTTTTTTTTCTTGTTTATGTATAATTATCTCTATTAATTATTTTGTATTTTAAAACATATAACCACAGGGCAAATTGAAACAGTACTTCCTCAGAACAGATTTGTCTAGTAAGGCAGTAAATTTCCAAATAGGAACAATTGTGCATACTATGTTTATGATAAGTATTTTTAAAATATAGATATTTTTTTGTAAAAATGGAAATAAATAATTTCATTTCATTTCAGTAACTAAATAAGGAACTTTCTAAAATTGTAGATTTTAGATTTATGATCTTATCTCAGCGTTATAAAATATAAACTTGGACTAATATTTTATTTTATCTCCCATACTAAATATGTGATGAAATAACCTTCTTAAAATTTAAATTAATAATCTTTTATATATAGCATTTGTTTTGAAAACTTATGAAAGAATCTAATCATATTTTTACTATTTTTTTTTGTAAATATGCCATTGAAACAATAAATGAACATTATTTATGATATATGTAAATTATTTCCGATTGTGTATCTAGTGTCATGTAAATAATATGCAAGTACCTCTAGACAAGTTTGTAAAACAAAAATATATCATTCACTCAAATTGAAGCTTTGCCGTAAATCTCAAACTCATCTTTAATTCATTTTTTTACTCATATAATGTATGTGACGTTAGAAAATATTTCCTGCCCTAGATATTATGACTCCACGACTCCGTAATATCTTTATATTTTCAAGACTTTTTTCATTTTTTATAGACAAGAATATATTATTTTCTGTAATGATATAGTGTCGTCGGAGATATGTTCTTACTCCAAGTGAAATAGGTATGTTTTGATTCAGATCATGAGCATTGAAAAAATTAGGTCAATCCGTTGTTTTTATTATAAAATAATATTCTTCTTTTTATGTCATCGGCTGGTTAACGTGATCATTTTATGATGATAGGTCGTAACCAGCCGATGACAGGTCGTCAGCCCTGTAGGGGCCTAGAGTTCCTGTTTCTATATAATATTCCAACTTTGTCTCTATTGAAATGTTAAAAATTGTCAAAAAAATATCATTGACTCCCGACAGGGAAAGAATCCAATGTTTTCATATATGCAACTTTAAAAATATTCGATGTAATACAATATGTTTACTATCTTGCATCAACAAATGTTATTCCACAAAATCACATCTGTGAATACAAGCTATTCAAAAATTAGAATAACTGTTTACGAAAAAATCGAATTGTGAATCTTAACCACTAAAAAAATCGTCCACAGCCGTTTAGGAATTCAGTGACTTACACACACGCTAATGAATTATATGTAGGTATAAAAATTACAATGTGGATACATTCAATTGAGTGCGTGTTGAATTAACATTATTTGACATAGTACATGCGAGTTCATTTATTTATTTATTTATCTTTTTATTTATTGAGTTATTTAATATCTATTTATTACTTATTTTTTTTATTTATTATTTCATTTTTTTTCTTTTTTCATTTATTTATTTATTTATTTATTTATTTATTTATTTATTTATTTATTTATTTATTTATTTATTTATTTATTTATTTATTTATTTATTTATTTATTTATTTATTTATTTATTTATTTATTTATTTATTTATTTATTTATTTATTTATTTATTTATTTATTTATTTATTTATTTATTTATTTATTTATTTATTTATTTATTTATTTATTTATTTATTTATTTATTTATTTATTTATATATTTATTTAATTAATTAATTATTTATTTATTCATTATTTGTATATTTATTTAATATAAAAAAATAATAAATCAGTTGCCCAAAAACCAAACCAACTCAAATAAAATTAGTTGAATTTTAGTTTAAAAATAACTGATCTGTATTACTTAGTTCAAAATGACCATAAGCGATGCACTTGTCAGAGATAAATCAAAATAATTCGAAAGATTTATTCCCCAAAGCCATTTGAGTAGAGGCCTATTTTCCTAGGGTGAAATTTCGTATTTTTATGATACATTTCTTGAGAAGCTATCCTTTATTATACCAGATAACACTATATCACGTTTCATGTAGAAATATTTACAGGACAACTATCGATAACACGTGATAAAATGTTTGTGTATAACTCAAAGGAGTTTTTCACATAAAAATATATTGATCAAGTTTACTGCGTACGAAGTAAATTTCGCTATTTATAAATGTTTCAGTTTTACCAACTATTATTCTTTTTGAACCAAAAAACATGTTAATAATAAAAATGTGGACATCCTTTTCCAAGTTTACGATATCAAGGCGTTTTAAACAAATAAGTCGATGAAACAATGAATTGTTCAATTTTATCAAATTTTATCAATTTTATCAAAAAATATGGTAATGATTCGATTTAAAATCCCTCGCTATACACATCATTAATATTTCGAGCCGTTTCTGCAGCACTGGTGCCACGGTGGAACTCGTACTCGTAAATAACGCGATATTTCATGTTTTCCATTTTGTAAACTGAGTGACGCAAAGAAAAAACAATTGAGGAAAACACAAATGAATTATAATTTTCGAAACACAAATACATGAGTAAAATAGCTGTATAAATTTGAATTTGGAATTCATAACCAAAGAGAAGATATTTGAGATCAAATTTGCCAGTACGGCGAAACGCCAATTTCATATGGAAGGACCTACATAATATGTATACAACGTAATATGTATTCAGTAATTATGTGTAGGCCTACTCATTCCTTTGTGTTATTGTGAAATCAAAATATCTGCACCATCATACTATGATAGTGGTTTGAAATTTGATTGAATTCAAGCGATGTAACAAGTTTAGTGTTGGCCACATCTCATTCGTTTTTATATATTGTCTTAAAGTGTGCATTATTTAATTTAATTTTTTTAATTTTTTTTACTACTATTAGACTATCATTATTGATTTTATGTATTTATTGATATTTTCAAAAGGTAATTACGCGTATTACATGATAATGAAATAACGAAACATTTTTTACTTACAAAAAAGAGTACCTTTCACTTACTCACCTTTGAATATTATTATGTAAAATATTCCTTATTTTAATTGCAACAAAAATCGACGAAAAAAACGTGGTAGATTTGATTGAATAAAAACTTTATAAAGATTATAGAGATTTTGTGTTTACAGAGTGGAAATCCAATTTAAAATTAATAAATAAATAAATGTGTATTTTTCATGACTCAAATTTTTTTATAAATTGTCATCGGACAATATATAGAAATTTTTTACAATATTTCATGATAGAAAACGGTTTCGAATTTTGATTGAACAAAAACACTGCAAGAGATCTGGTGTTGACCGCAACCCATTTAGTTTGTTGACTGTCATCAAAAACTAGTAATCAACTTGGATGAAGAAATACATTATAGAATTTAGTGTTTGCCACAACTCATTCGTTTTTATACATTTTCATCAAATTTGTATAAACCAAATATCAGTAAGGTTATAATTTGACTTGATTTTCTTATTGTGATATATGCGGTCAAACGTTAAATAAATAATGCAGCCAGGTTGAGCTTGAGAAAGTGGTTTTAAATTGTATTGATTATAAACGTTGTCAGAAATTTGACGTTGGCCACAAACCTTTCGTTTCTAAAATATATTGTCATAATGTGTATATGGTTCATTAATTTTTGCAATATTGGACTAAAGTAATTGGTTTTAATTTGATTTAATATAATAGTTGTGAAGAGCTGAGTGCTGGCCACAGCCCCCACGATTTTAAATATTGTCATCGGAAGCAATGTGTGTATGCAAAGTTTCAGCAAGATTGTATTCAATTTAATAGAATATTATGTAAGATTTGTAAATAGTTGAGTGTTGGCCACAATCCACTCATTTTTATAAATTATCATCAAGTGTGCATAGTGTTTATAATATTTTTGCGAAATTGGTGTAGGTATACGAAATTTCAGCAAAATTAGAGTGTGTAAAGTGAAGTAAAATTTTATTAAATATAAACATTGTGAATAATTTAGTAAAATAGTTTCGAATATTTCTTTAATTATTTATTTATTACAGTGAGGAAGTTACAAATACAATTACATAATAGAGCTTTAGTCAAATATTGGTAATAAGTACCTATGGAATTTCAATCATTTTAGAAATTATTAGGTACCTACCTAAACCAAAGTTCTATATATGAGTATTCGAATTTGAATCATAGAAATTCAATTTGAATATTGTATTCTGTGTGTAACCATGGAAACAAAAAATAACAGAATATGTCAGAAAAATCGAATATTTATGAAAAATTATATAATTTTATTATGCCTGTACCTTTATTTAAAATTAAACAGAACTTTACTATATATATAGTATATCTTAAAACTGGCTCAAATGTCTCATGTACCTATCATATTATTATTTCATAATCTCATTTATTCCAAAGGTTTTCTTATAAAGTATATTTTTATCAGTTTGGAATATCAAACATTTTATGAAAAACTTTCAAGAGTTGTATGTCTAAAAATATTTTTTATATATATATTTGAGTGTAATATTTTTTGCTTAGTACTTATGCTCGAATTTCATATATCAATTATTAATTTGCAAAAGAGTAAAGAAGTTTTTTTCAATTTTCCAATGATGGCAAAAAAAACAATGAAATTATTACAGCAACATAGGTACTTTAGAGTACCTACGTACAACTTGAATTTAAAATATTTATTCTGAAGTGTATCAATGACTAGGTGAGGTGGTTATCACAAATTGTATAGTCGATTCACGTGGAGACAGTCTGCCACCAACACCTGACGTTACCTCACGTTAACTCACGTTACCTCACGTTCTGGTAATATATTTCGCAAATTTGCACCCATTCGTCCTAGGCTTGCTTCCACTGGATTTTAAATTTGCATTAGGTACATACTTATCTTCTCTTTGGTGAAATTTTGTGATTTACGTCGATTTAGTTTGCATTTTGTTAGTGAATTTCTTGAATTTAGGTTGTATCTGAAAATTTATTGCTACGTAATTAAAAATAATATATTAAATTTACGGATATAACTTTGTATTAACCACGTTTTTTGGTTGAAACGATGCGACCGGTTTCGGAACTAACCGTTCCCTCATCAGGCTAACTTTCAACATTTCGTTGAAAGTTAGCCTGATGAGGGAACGGTTAGTTCCGAAACCGGTCGCATCGTTTCAACCAAAAAACGTGGTTAATACAAAGTTATATCCTTAAATTTAATTTGTTAAATATGTACCACAAAGTTAACATTCAAACATTTGAAAAAATAATATAAATTAGATTAACTTGCAAGATTATTTCTTATGAGATTTTATTATCTATAAATCAGTTTTAACATACTGTGGCATAAAACATAGATTTTTACAATTGTGTTATTAATATTATTATAAATTGACGAGTTGATCTATCTGAGAAACATGTTCATGGATGCATACGAATTTGAAAGAAGAGTTATGGCAGAAAACTGGAGCAGTTATGAAAGATCGCAACATGTCAAAGGATGCCAAAATTACCATTCATAAAGCTATAGCATTGCCAACCTTGACGTATGCAAGTGGAAACTGAACATGGCAAAAGGCGCACAAAAGCAGAATATATGCAGTTGAAATGAGATCGCTAAGACAAATTTGTAAAAGAACGATGTATGACAGGGTTCAAAACCCTGTAATTTTAACATTTATTTTATTTTATTTTATTTAAACACTTTATTGTACATTACTTAATAGCTAGTACAAATGGCGGACTTATTGCCTAATGGCAATTTCTTCCAGACAACCATCTGTGGCAGTTATGAGACAAAATGGTACATGTACAAAAAAGAAAATATATATAAAACCATAAACATATTACATTTAAACACAAGAAAGTAAGAAGAATAAAAATATGTACATCAATGTAAATTTATCAAATCATAGATAAAACCTGTTACAACACTATGGGAGGGAAGGAAAAAAAAAGGAGAGGAGATATGACTAACTACAAGAATAGGGAAATAAATGGGAAGTATGTAGGTTAAGAAATGGAAAGTAAGAGCGCGCGTTTTAATCTGGTTTTGAAGGTTCCTAACGTTGGTGCAGTTCTAATGTCAAGGGCCAAGTTGTTCCATAACCGGGCAGCATGGACAGTAAACATTAAGATGGTTTGGGCACATGGAGATAATGAATGAGGATTGCCTGACGAAGAAAATATACAAGAAGGACAGGAATGGATTAAGAGATCGGGGACGCCCAAAAAAATGATGGCACGACCATGTAAACGATATTCGGAAAGGTGGAAATGTAATAAGCGTTAATAACAGACAAACATCATTATATGAATCGACAAGGTGACGAATGTGTGTCAAGATGGAAAAATATGGCGTTCGGTTCTCTCTGCCTAGCCCGTGAGGGACATGGCACGATGGTATGTATATATTTGTGTGTATACTTCAGGTTGTTAGTCACAATCATTTGGTCTTCAATACATTCGCAGGATATTGCGCTCTAGCCAAAGATTCACACTCTTGGCCCTAGCCAAAGCCTATAGAACATGTGCGACGGATTCTCTCCCTATTCTTACGGGACTGGCTCCGTTGGAATTGGAAACTGAGAGGCGTGGCGCTTCTTAACATTTAATGAGACAACAGTCATCTGAAATTTGTGAGATTCGGCTAACGAACACGTATCAAGAATGACAGACTAAAGAACCGTCAAAGTGGCCAGAGATAATGTTCCCCAAAAAAGCAGACCTCCAGGACGTCCTCCCAAGAGATGGATAGACAGCTGGCAGTCCACGTCACAAGAGAGAAGCTGACGCAGGAAATAAACAGGCGAACAGGCCTAAACTTTAGATGGGTCGGTGGCAGAGCGGTTAGGTTAGCGCGCTGGGTTAGTAATCCAGTGGTCGCGAGTTCGAATCCTACCTCGACCGATTTTGTTCACCTATAGCACAAGCATTTATTACTTATTTTAGGGAACGTAGGAAGATGTATATGTACTTGTTTAACAAGGACATATTCATTTTTTTATGTAAAAAAAAAATAATAATAATAATGATAATAATACAATATTACTCAATACATGATACTTGTTGATAATTTTATATAAAATAAATAGGTACGCTAAACATCCATTGTAGTAGGGGGTGAAAAAAAAACGTACGAAATTATTAAGCATTGAAAGAAATTAAGAAAGAAAAGAGAAAAAAAAACACCAAAGACAGAATAGAAAGGTCTAATTTTCATCTTTGTGACGAAATTCATTTAAAATTTTGTCACGATTATTAATTTTTCAGTCATTATTCCTCCATCTCGGTACCTTCTTGAAATTATTACGTCTTTTATGTTTTTTTTTCAACCAGGTTAAAAGTAATTCTGTTTGTTTTAAATGAGAAAATAGGACCTGCTTATTAGGGGAGTACATTTTTTAATAAGCTTCTGTTAAACGCCTACGAAATGTTAATTTAAAATTGTACATTTCCAAGTAAATCTCTCGCAAAAACAAGTTTGTGTAATCATTTCCTAAAAAAATACTCGCAAAAAATATTATTATTCGAAACGCAGTCTCGGATATTATTATATTTTTGCCCCAGGGTCAATGTTTTAATACTCCATAACCACAGAAAAACAATATATGCTCTTAATCACAGATATCTAAAAAAAAGAGAATTAATAATATTTTTACTCCTCACTAACCCATGGAGATGTAGTGGGGAGTTGTGATTTCGCTATTTAAAAGCAGATTATCAACAAGTTTAATGCTTTATGTGTGTGTGTGTATGTGTGTGTGTGAGGTGTGTGTGTGTGTGTGTGTGTGTGTGTGTGTGTGTGTGTGTGAGGGTGTGTGTGTGTGTCAGAATGTGTGTGTGTGTCTCTTATAACTTTTGATCCGCTCAATTTACAGAGCCCAAAATTTCAGATTTTGTAAATTTGTATATCTACTACTCCCTTCGACCCCATTAGATTTCGAGTGATATCTGAACAGTACTTCTCATTTTGCTAACTGTTAATTATTTCAAAGTGATTCCAAGCTCAGGAACCTTAATATTTAAAATTTGTATGTCAAATTGATGAAAAGACACGTCACTTTCAAAAAATACAATATTTGAATACTTTATGGAGTGACTTGTTAGTGAGGAGTTTGGCGTTGGCCACAACCCACTCGTATTTTTATATAATAAGAATAATTTTTAATATTTTTTTATAGTCAGCATAAATATATTGTGAATCATTTTAAACATATAACTACTTTTGTCTTGTGTCCAACGGGTATCATAAAATATGGATAGTGCATACTTTGAGTTTTACCGAGGTGGTCTGTGGTCATGAGTATGCTCTTACAAGTATTGAAGTCTCTCAACTTCTACAAACAAATTATTTATATTTCTGTTCTACCCCCACCACCCGTTCTACTTATGGGGAATTATATCGGCCGCTTGCAAAACTCTGGAAGGCCATAAGAAAATTCTATTTATATTTATTTATTTATTTATTTATTATTAACAATACAAAGTGGAAGTAACATATTAAATTACATACTAGAGCTAGAAGTTAAGTATGTGTGTACATATAAGTGTGTTATTTATTGATTAGTATGTAATTCCTAAGGTAAGATGAACACCTCATTACCTCATTAAAGGAAGTATGACACATGCGTGAATACCCTAACACCAGTCTACTATAAATAATAATAATTTGATAAAGCGCCGTTTATTTTAACAAGATCACTCTAAATAATAATAATAATGAATACTTCCTTGCACCCTGTGCAAGTGGCGAGTTTATTGCCGTATGGCAATTTCTTCTAACGCAAATATTGTATTATTTTCATCTCACGCAAATATTGTATGTATTATTTTAATCTCACACAAATATTGCTTCTAGCCCTAGGAAGCAATATTTGCGTGAGAAATGAATTTAAATAAATTTCTCCTCTGCTGGGAATCGAACCCAGAACGCCCGCACAGAATCCGAACGGCTTTCCAACTGTGCCACTCTAAAGGTGCTAATGCTTATTTATTAGCTCTAAGAAACCAGGCTGTTTCTAGTAGTCTACCGAAGGTGTCAATGCTCTGAGCTTCAAGTACGTCAATGGGTTATTTATTCCACTTTAAATGCCCGTTCACACTGAAACTGCGATCATAGTAAGCCGCCTTATTGACTCTGTCCAATTCTTTTAAAAAATTGGTACTCTGTGATCCAGGTGATTAGAATGTAAGCTGTCATCCGGATGGAACATTCTTTTGACACAGTTCTTGAATGTAGTGTGGAGCCAAGTCGTTCAGAGCCTCAAACACCATCAGGTATTCCTTATAGTCTACTCGTTCTGGAAATTTCAACCAGCATAATTTGTTAAGAAGAGGTGTCATGGCTGAGCTGCTTATATGAGATGTTATTGTTGCCTGTTGTATTTTCGCTTACCCGATATTTACGAGACACCCAAAAAAGCATAAGACATCACGAGTCTCATTACTTTTATGAGAACATTCAAAGCCAAATATCTCCTCCGAAGTGAATTAAAAAAATAAACGAAAGTAGAGATTTGATAGATTCCCAAAAACGAAAACAAATAGGTATTTTATTTTCACCAGACCCCATGTTCAATTTCGGCTCTAATGATGGGAGAGTGCGAGCCTAAAAAACTACAAAAAGTAGCGAAATGCTCAAAACCATTAACTCGGTGACACAATGCTATCAAATTTTCAACTTTTTTTGTCGACGTGAGTTCCAGGCGTTTAATTTCGACAACTCAGCCACATTCGAACAACGGAACCTACTTTCTTCGCGCGTTTCTAACTCGCCCCCGAGAAACATCTGCGCCGACTCGCGGACACCTGCTTTGGGTGGAGCATCTCGTGAGCGCAATGAAAACTTTCCGCACTATGGAATCGATTTCCTTCGCGTATTGTGATCTCGCAGCTTTTAGACGTCGGCGCCGCGTCACGGAATCCCGCCGCCTGTGGAGCGTCTCCAGAGCGTGAGGACAATTTCATTCCCAGTTTCCAAATGAAAGAGTCTAACGGGCAATTTATCAAATAAAAATTCAGTTTTGCCGAACACCAATCCCCTCTTGCTCTACCATAACCCCTTTTGCCCCCCGTGTGTGTATGTGAGTGAGTGCATGTATGTGTGTGAGAGGGTGTGTACATATGTGTGTGTGTGTATGTGTGTGTGCGGGTGTAGGTGTGATTTGGGTGTGTGTAGAATCGGACCGTCTGAAAAATATAATATTATCAAGTATCATTATTTTTCAAACAAAGTAAAAAAATCAATATATTTACATTTTTCCACTTATAAAAATATACTTGACCAATGACGCGTTTCGTTCAAAGAGCGTCTACGGAGTGATCAGAATAACCATTCTGTAGATGCTCTGTAAGCGAAACTCGTCAGTGGTCAAGTATATTTTTATAAGTAGAAAAAAGTTAAAAATTGAGTTTTTTTACTTACTTAAGTAATTCAATTTAATTGATACTTAATGGAATTATATAGGTACATCAAGAATTTTCAGACAGATTTTTTTTTATTGATTTGTTGAGTATTGAAAGAAGTAAGTCTTTCTATAAAAACACGAAAGGGCCTGGATAATACGGGACACATAACTCCAAAATAAACAACCGTATATTTTTCAGATGTTTCCAACCGAACACTCGAGGTCATCGTTTATCTAAACAAATAATGCACTGTCAGATTTATGCGTGACAATCCATTTATTTTACTGACGTGTGTGTCTCGACTATGGGCCACTCGGGACATCTAACGGGCCCCGCTATGACAAAGGGTTGGAAACTTGTGACTCAGGGAAAAATAATTTACTTTTTTTTTCCTTTTCGCATTTTTGCGTGGCGTTTATTTGAAAGCAGCTGAGTGATATCTGCTATCCAGGGACTATTATGCTAAAATAATACTTTTTCAGTTTATTCTTAGCACATTTTCTCTAAGATACAGGGTACATATACAAAGTGGTCCAAGCCGTAAGCCGTGATTTCTTGAATCATTTTGAGTAATAATCATATCTTCAACAGAAAATCAAAACGAGTCAAGGATTCAGCCTTAAAATATCTGTATTCTACGGTAGACCATTATGTATACGTATACAAATTGATTTAAAAAATATATTTTAGGAACACGTCCTCACATTCTCATATTTCTCTGGTATCGTTGTATGAATGTCCCCACATTATCATATTTCCCTGGCATCGTTGTATGAATGTCCCACATTCTCATATTTCCCTGGCATCGTTGCATGAATGTCCTCACATTCTCATATTTCTCTGGTATCTTTGTATGAATGTCCCCACATTCTCATATTTCCCTGGCATCGTTGTATGAATGTCTTCACATTCTCATATTTCTCTGGTATCGTTGTATGAATGTCTCCATATTCTCATATTTCCCTGGCATCGTTGTATGAATGTCCTCACATTCTCATATTTCTCTGGTATCGTTGTATGAAAGTCCCCACATTCTCATATTTCCCTGGGATCGTTGTATGAATGTCCTCATATTCTCATATTTCTCTGGTATCGTTGTATGAAAGTCCCCACATTCTCATATTTCCCTGGCATCGTTGCATGAATGTCCTCACATTCTCATATTTCTCTGGTATCGTTGTATGAATGTCCCCACATTCTCATATTTCCCTGGCATCGTTGTATGAATGTCCTCACATTCTCATATATCTCTGGTATCGTTGTATGAATGTGTTTTTTCCAAATCGGTTCCCGTTAGAGACACAGTTTTTGATATTGTGTTTTCAGTCTAGATCTGAAAAACGATTAACATCATTGTTATTAAGCGCGAATTAAATTATTTTTAGACATACTACGTCTAAAAATAACTAAATACTATACGAATAGGTACAATACAAAGATAGTAAAATTATTACGTTTTTCTGTTAGCCGACAAAAACACTTTCTCATAAGAATAAGAAGACCAATAGCTTCAATTGAGAATAATTATCCCATCAACATTAGTAGAAAACAATGAATTCCTTGTATTACTTATCAACATTATAGTTTCCTGAATCAATTTTTACTACCCCAAAGGAAAAGTGGGGTTTTACATATTGCAGATTATCATCTAGTGTAATACTGAGATTGTATTCTGAAAGTTTCATCACAATGTTGAAGAATTATCAAGTTTTCATAATAATATATTTAAATAAAAAATATTAAATAAACTCATTTCATGAAAATGCTGAAAATTTTCCGTACAAAATTTGAATACCAATCACAACATTGTTGCAAATGTTTATTGAAACTTCATTTATTGTGAGCGACTTGGTAGTGAAAAGTTTATCGTTGGCCACAACCTACTGGTTTTAATCTCAATCTCGGCGAGTGGTTGGTCATAAAGGAATCAAGGAATACTGTTCAGAAAAAAATTGACATGTATATATCTATATCTATGAAAAAGAATTCAATTTAAGTTAAATCAAATAAGTCTTCTTCTTCCGCTTTAGTTAGGACTGTGTCCTGTTATTCTCGGAGTCTGCTCTTGTGAGGTGGACGTCCAAATATCCATCCATAGCTTTGGTGATCTTCCAGGGAGTCTGCTATTTGTTATCTCAACTTGCTATCCTCACCACTCGATCCGAATCTGCTCTCCCCACATGAAAAAAGTAATAATTCAAAAATAGGTATTAATTAAAATACACATCAAAAAGAAGAAATAAGGTGAGAAGACGTGGCATTGCCTGGGCAGCTCTTGGGAAATTATCAGACGTTCTAAAATCCCGTAAATACTCCCATTATTTGGATGGGTGGATGGCAGAGCGGTTAGCGCGCTGGGTTAGTAATCCAGTGGTCGCGAGTTCGAATCCTGCCTCGACCGATCTCGTTCACCTATAGGACAAGCATTTATGCTTAGTTTAGGGAACGTAGGAAGATGTATATGTACTTGTTTAACAAGGACATATTCATTTTTTTTAAAAAAAAAAAAAAAAATTTGAAGAAGAAGCTATTCAATGCATATATTCTCCCAGTGCTTGCTTATGGAATGGAAAAATCAGTCCTAACAAAACGAATAATAATTAGTAACACCTAGAGCTATGGAGAGAAAGTTGCTGGGTATTTCAATATGGGACAGAATACAGAATGTTATGATAAGAGAAAGAACCAAAGTAGCCGATGTAGAGGAAAGGGTCGCTGGTGGAGCTGGGCTGGGCATATTGCCAGAAGCTAGGATTCACGATGGACCAAAAAGATCGTAGAATGGCTACCGAGAACAAGACGAAGAGGTGTCGGCAGACCCCAGGCAAGGTGGTCTGATGACATCAGTAAATGTGCCGGAGGAAGATGGATGCAGTGTGCCTAAGACAGGGAGTTATGGAGGATCAATGGTTAGGCCTAGGTCCAAGAATGGAAAAAAAACAAGCTAAAGAAGAATAATTTAAAATACTTACACATTTTTTTCCGTAGAATTCAAATTTCACAGATAATTAAACACACCAGTCAAATATACATATCATTATGTGTAGTTAAATACATTTCCTTATATGAAGTTCAATGGAGTGTGTATAACTAGGATAATTACATATAATTAACATGCTTTAAATAAATATTATACCATTTATATTATGAGTATTGATAATGCCTAACATATATTTACATAACATTAAATTTCACATTTAATGGGATGTTATCACAAAGTAACCACTAAGTGATTCCACTAAGTACCAATATTTATGACAAATTTTTACATCTCAATAGAGACGAAGACGGAACATTATAGGAGAACCAGGAACTCATGGAACCTACAGGGCTCACTATCTGTGATCGGCTGGTTTTATGTAATCACTCTAATGCACTTGCGCAACGTGCAATAATTATGCCTTCTTATTGAATTCCCTAGCAATTATGCTTTATATAATTAATCATGAGTATCTGTCCATTTGAAAATTAGCTGAAAAAACACCATCGTCATCTATTAAATGCCAAAGAAAACTTTTTGTTACAGTCCTTATACATGAGGTGACAATGCTTTCGCACATATGTCACCCCTGAACCGCGCCAGCATTATAGGTTAATTTTTGGCTTGGTTTTCTTGCTAGTACCAATGTGTATGTTAATCGAATATGTTGGAATTTGTCATACACTATCATTGACTACCAACAGGGGAAAAAATGCAACGTTTGAGTATATGCAACCATAAAAATATTCTATTTACAAATATTTAATTTATACAAATCAAATTTTCATACCAAGATTGTGCCCGTAACGTGGATATAAGAAAAAGGTGTACGATAAAAGATATAGAGACGAGTAGATGGAGAAGATCTAGATAAAGATTCTGAAGAGACTTGGGGAGCAAGTCTGGTCCAACCGGCGAAATCAAAACCCTCGTGATTACCCATAGGTATCGTGGATATAATTATGATATGGAGTTCTATGACATCTAAAGATATTATAGAACTTCATATATATGGGTAAACATGGTGGGTTTTAATTTCGACGGTCGACCAGACTTGCCCCCCAGGTTGCTAGGATGAAAGGTAACCAACTTGCATATACCTTAGATAGTGAGATTCCATCTGGACATCGTCCACCTGGAATACCACTATGAGATAGAAGGATACTTAAAAGAAGGATGAAAGGAGGCTCAGGAAGCACACTTTTTGTATCACAGTCCAAAATCAAAAAAAAAGTTTTGGTCTGTTCTTTCTCCACCACCACCCGTTTTGCTAATGACCCTTTACAAAACTCTGAGAAAACACATAAGAAGAATCCCGAGAACTCTAAAATCTCGCATCAGACACTGCAATTAAAGTGCCACAGAGAGCTAATAATGCGGAAACAACAGGCTCACTGTTCACTGATTGTGAAGAAAAGAGTGCACCGTATTTAAGACAGAAAGTCTTGAAAGCCCCAAAGCTGCTCTTCGTGGCTACAAGGTCCGAGTGTCCAATGGTTCCGAAGAAATTCCCCCAGACATCGTTGTAGAGTTCTCGTCGGAAAGTTGACACGGAAAAGTTAGTGCATTCCCATAGGATAAACTCAGAAGTCTCTTTAGGGTCTATCAAAAGAAAAGAAGAACAAATAATCATTAAGAAAATTTTTTTTTTATATATATAAAGACAAGATAATTATTTTTAATTGATAAGATATGGATAGATCTCATTTAAAAACTGATCAGCTGTTCAGCCCCCGTGATCTTTCAAGTTGTCTGCCGATGGTTAAATGGGTGGTTGCAGAGCGGATAGCACGCTAGATTAGTTATCCATTGGTCGCGAGTTCGAATCCTGCCACGACCGATTTCGTTCACCTATATAACAAGTATTTATGCTTTATTTAGGAAAAGTATGAGAATGTATATATATTATGTAATTCTGTCAAGGACATATATTTTTTTAAATAATTTACTTTTTATACTTTCTGCTGTTCTGGATATACATAAAAAAGACATCAATTAAATCATTTACGTGTTAAGACAGATCGGCAAGGATGCACCCACCACCCTAAGTAAACAGCGATCCTCACATATGAGTTATCAATTCTGTTATATAATTTATTTAACTAGATAGACATGTTTATAAAAAGTTTCTAAAATAAACGTCCAAAAAATATTAGATATATGTCATAACTTAATATTATTTTGCAGGCTTTTAATATAATGATCTCTATATTTCAGTTCTTAAGAAGTTTATGGCTTAGATATCAAAATGAACCCCGATAAGTAAAGCACCTATGAAAATGACATTAATTTATCTAGATATTATAATACTTTCTCCATAAAAAATCAAACATTCATCATATTTTGATAATAACACGTACCTACTAAAGTTATGGAAAATTTATTCAATACATCAAGGATGTGAACAGTGGATCTAAAAAAACGTCACATAAAACTCATTGTATACACTTTCAACGTGACATTCGTTGACGATTGATTGAAAAACTTCATAACAAACCTCATTATATGCACTATCAACATGATATTCGTTGATAATTGATTTTAAAACTTCATAACAAATCTCATTGTATGTTCTTTCAACATGATATTCGTTGAGAAATTGATTTAAAAACGTCATATAAAACTTATTATATGCACTTTCAACATTATATTTGTTGACAATTGATTTAAAAACTTCAAAACAAATCTCAATGTATGCACTTTCAACATGACGTTCGTTGAGAATTGATTTAAAAACTTCATAACAATATTCATTGTATGCACTTTCAACATGACATTCGTTGACAATTGATTAAAAACTTCATAACAAAATTCATTTTATGCACTTTCAACATGATATTCGTTGACAATTGATTTAAAAACTTCATAACAAAACTAATTGTATGCACTTTCAACATGATATTCATTGAGAAATTTATTTAAAAACTTCATAACAAAACTCAATGTATGCACTTTCAACATAATACATATTAGTTAAAAAAAATCTTTAAAAAAACGCTTATTATTGTTATGCAATCATTACAATCGACAAATTTAAATTTATAATGGGAACCAATAAATTATTTAAAAAATGGATTATTGTTTTAACGATAAATGAATGGTTCAACGAGTATTCTAGATAAGAAAATATATAATTACTAGTGAACCCCCGGCAAACTTCGTATTGCCTGTATAATTAAAAACCGTCCTCCATAACCACCCGTCGCTTCACTCTTCAATACCTACCATCCCTTCAGTACTTCCCGTCCCTTCAGTACCTCCCGTCCCTTCAGTTACTCCCGTCCCTTCAGTTACTCCCGTCCCTTCAGTTACTCCCGTCCCTTCATTTACTCCCGTCCCTTCATTAACTCCCGTCCCTTCAGTTACTCCCGTCCCTTCAGTTACTCCCGTCCCTTCAGTTACTCCCGTCCCTTCAGTTACTCCCGTCCCTTCAGTTACTCCCGTCCCTTCAGTTACTCCCGTCCCTTCAGTTACTCCCGTCCCTTCAGTTACTCCCGTCCCTTCAGTTACTCCCGTCCCTTCAGTTACTCCCGTCCCTTCAGTTACTCCCGTCCCTTCAGTTACTCCCGTCCCTTCAGTTACTCCCGTCCCTTCAGTTACTCCCGTCCCTTCAGTTACTCCCGTCCCTTCAGTTACTCCCGTCTCTTCGGTTACTCCCATCCCTTCAGTTACTCCTCTCCCTTCAGTTACTCCCATCCCTTCAGTTACCCCGTCCCTTCTGTTACTCCCGTCCCTTCAGTTACTCCCGTCCCTTCAGTTACTCCCGTCCCTTCAGTTACTCCCGTCCCTTCAGTTACTCCCGTCCCTTCAGTTACTCCCGTCCCTTCAGTTACTCCCGTCCCTTCAGTTACTCCCGTCCCTTCAGTTACTCCCGTCCCTTCAGTTACTCCCGTCCCTTCAGTTACCCCGTCCCTGCTGTTACCCCCTGTCCCTTCTGTTACTCCCGTCCCTTCAGTTACTCCCGTCCCTTCAGTTACTCCCGTCCCTTCAGTTACTCCCGTCCCTTCAGTTACTCCCGTCCCTTCAGTTACTCCCGTCCCTTCAGTTACTCCCCTCCCTTCAGTTACTCCCGTCCCTCAACTTCTCCCATCCCTACAGTTATTCCCGTCCCTTGAGTTACTCCTGTCCCTTCAGTTACTCCGTCCCTTCAGTTACTCCCATTCCTTCAGTACCTCCCGTCCCTTCAGTACCTCCCGTCCCGTCAGGTCCACCAGTACCTCCCTTCCCTTCATTACGTCTCGTCCCTTAAGTAGGTGAAGAAAAAGTTTAATTCCCGAGACAATACTGGGAAGACCTACGAAGAGACAGTTGGACCTTCTTATTCCAGGATTCTCCGACTTCATAGGTAAAATGAACAAATACACGATAAAGAAGAAGAAGAAGAAAAAAGTTTGAATCCAGAATCCGTTCTGGAAGACCTGCGAAGAGATGGAAGGACAGTTGCATCTTATTCTCCCAGGATACTCCACCTTCATAGGTAAAATGACCAAAAACACGATGAAGAAGAAGAAGAAGAAAAAAGTTTAAATCCAGAAACTGTCCTGGAAGACCTGCGAAGAGATGGAAGGACAGTTGGAGCTTCTTCTCCCAGAGTATAAGGTCATTTTTCCTTCATAGGTAAAATGACCTAATACCCGATGAAGAAGAAGAAGAAAAAAATTTTAATCCAGAAACCATCCCGGTCATATGCTCGACAATTTACCAAAGTTTCATTGTAATCGGATGAACGGTTCTCAGGATAGTCCACCTTCATAGGTAAAATGACCTGATACCCGATTAAGAAGAAGAAGAAGAAAATTTTTTTAATCCAGAAACCATCCCGGTCATAAGCTCGACAATTCACCAAAGTTTTATTGCAACGGATGAACGGTTCCCAGGATAGTCCACCTTCATAAGTAAAATAACCTTATACCCGATGAAGAAGAAGAAGAAGAAGAATTTTTTTTAATCAAGAAACCATCGTGGGCATATGATCGACAATTCACCAAAGTTTAATTGCAATCGGATGAACGGTTCCCAGGATAGTCCACCTTCATAGGTAAAATGACCTAAAACTCAATGAAGAAGAAGAAGAAGTTAAAATTTTTTGATCCAGAAACCATCCCTGGTATACTCTCGACAGTTCACCAAAGTTTCATCGCAATCGGATGAGCGGTTTAGGAGCGCATTCAACACATACATACATAGATACATAGATACATACAAACATTCAAATTTATAATATCGACTAGTGAACCCCCGGCAAACTTCGTATTGCCTGTATAATTAAAAATGGTCCATAACCACCCGTCGCTTCAGACCCTTCAGTACCTCCCGTCCCTTCAGTGCCTCCCGTCCCTTCAGTGCCTCCCGTCCCTTCAGTGCCTCCCGACCCTTCAGTGCCTCCCGTCCCTTCAGTGCCTCCCGTCCCTTCAGTGCCTCCCGTCCCTTCAGTGCCTCCCGTCCCTTCAGTGCCTCCCGTCCCTTCAGTGCCTCCCGTCCCTTCAGTGCCTCCCGTCCCTTCAGTGCCTCCCGTCCCTTCAGTGCCTCCCGTCCCTTCAGTGCCTCCCGTCCCTTCAGTGCCTCCCGTCCCTTCAGTGCCTCCCGTCCCTTCAGTGCCTCCCGTCCCTTCAGTGCCTCCCGTCCCTTCAGTGCCTCCCGTCCCTTCAGTGCCTCCCGTCCCTTCAGTGCCTCCCGTCCCTTCAGTGCCTCCCGTCCCTTCAGTGCCTCCCGTCCCTTCAGTGCCTCCCGTCCCTTCAGTGCCTCCCGTCCCTTCAGTGCCTCCCGTCCCTTCAGTGCCTCCCGTCCCTTCAGACCCTTCAGTACCACCCGTCCCTTCAGACCCTTCAGTACCACCCGTCCCGTCAGACCCACCAGTACCTCCCTTCCCTTCATTACCTCCCGTCCCAATATAGGTTAAGAAAAAGTTTAACTCCCGACACAATACTGGGAAGACCTACGAAGAGATGAAAGGACAGTTGGACCTTCTTTTTCCAGGATTCTCCAACTTCATAGGTAAAATGAACAAATACACGATAAATAAGAAGAAGAAGAAAAAAGTTAGAATCCAGAAACCGTCCTGGAAAACCTGCGAAGAGATGGAAGGACAGTTGCATCTTATTCTTCCACAATACTCCACCTTCATAGGTAAAATGACCAAATACACAATGAAGAAGAAGTAGAAGAAAAAAGTTTAAATCCAAAAAATGTCCTGGAAGACCTGCGAAGAGATGGAAGGACAGTTGAAGCTTCTTTTCCCAGAGTATTAGGTCATTTTACCTTCATAGGTAAAATGACCTAATACCCGAAGAAGAAGAAGAAGAAGATTTTTTTTTTAATTCAGAAACCATCCCGAGCATACCCTCGACAATTCGCCAAAGTTTCATTGCAATCGGATGAACGGTTTCCAGGATAGTCCACTTTCATAGGTAAAATGACCCAATACTCGATGAAGAAGAAGAAGAAGAAAAAAAATTTAATCCAGAAACCATCTCGGGCATACGCTCGACAATTCACCAAAGTTTCATTGCAATCGGATGAACGGTTCACAGGATAATCCACTTCATATGTAAAATGACCTAATACCCGATGAAGAAGAAGAAGAAGAATTTTTGTAATCCAGAAACTATCCCGGGCATACGCTCGACAAGTCATCAAAGTTTCATTGCAATCGGATGAACGGTTCCCAGGATAATCCACCTTCATAGGTAAAATGAAGGTGGATGAAGAAGAAGAAGAAGAAGAAATTTTTTGTTCCAGAAACCATCCCTGGTATATTCTCGACAATTCACCAAAGTTTCATTGCAATTGGATTAACGGTTTAGGAGCGCATTCAACACATACATAGATACATACAAACATTCAAATCTAAAGTAATAAAGCAATCAAAATGTTAGTGTTTGTGTGTGTGTATGTGTGTGTGTGTGTGTGTGTTTGTCTCACGCCTTCTGAAAAACCAAGAGCATCTAAAAATCTAATTTATGTGCGAACGTGTACCTGTATACCTGATGCAGTGTCACGCTAAAAATAATGCGATAAAAATGCTGAATTTTAAAAATATTTCATTAATTATTTTTTTCATACAAAATTTTCCAAGTCGTATCTGTCAAAAAAGTGTACATTTTGCACGCAAATATCTGTTAGTTTAAAAGTTAGAAGTACGTATTTACACGAAGAAAATATATTTTCAAGTATAACTTAGCGTTTAAGTGAAAAACATGGTGAATATTTTGTATAATTATAATGTTTAACTTATTTTTAAAGTAAGCGTTTTGTACATAAACGCCGCCATTTTAATATCTTTTCATACAATATTTCATTTTCCTACCGAATGAATATGTTCTTGAAAATAATAAACCTTTGAAATAAATGTAATTATGAAATAATAAAATGAAACACAAGACATTACAGCAAGTTTTAAGACATATATTGTAAAAATGTGCTTATTATTAGTAAAGATATAGGCATAATAAAATTGCATAATTTGTAAATAATATTTGATTTTTCTGACAATTTTCATTTTTATGGCATCGAACAAACCAATGTAGGTACCTACCTACATATCCAAAAAAATGTATCGAGCCCATTTGATAGTAATATTTTATATGTTCGATGGTTACTATGGTTACGGAAAGATTCTGATATTCAAATAAAATTTGTTATGAATCGAATTTATTTAGAACATTGTTGTAGGTAGGTACCTACCTAATACTATTTACTTACAAATCAAAAATATACTGATTTCCTATAGGAAAATTATTTTATTTATTTATTTATGTATGGATGCATGTATGCTATGTGCTCCTAAACCGTTTGTCCGATTACAATGAAACTTTGGTGAATTGTCGAGCGTATGCCCGGGATGGTTTCTGGATTTAATTTTTTTTCTTATTCTTCTTCTTCTTTGTGTATTTGGTCATTTTACCAATGAAAGCGGAATATCCTGGGAAACGAAGGTCCGACTGTCTCTCCATCTTTTCGCAGGTCTTCCAGGTCGGTTCCTGGATTTAAACTTTTTTCTTCTTCTTCTTCATCGTGTATTTGGTCATTTTACCTATGAAGGTGGACTAACCTGGGAGAAGAAGGTCCAATTGTCCTTCCATCTCTTCGCAGGTTTCTGGATTTAAGCTTTTTTCTTCTTCTTCTTCTTCTTCGTGTATTTTTGGTCATTTTACCTATGAAGTTGGAGAATCCTGGGAGAAGAAGGTCCAACTGTTCTTCCAACTCTTCGCAAGTCTTCCAAGACGGTTTTTGGATATAAACTTTTTTCTTCTTCTTCTTTTTCTTCTTCATCGTGCATTTGGTCATTTTACCTATGAAGGTGGACTATCCTGGGAGAAGAAGGTCCAATTTTCCTTCCATATCTTCGCAGGTATCTGGATTTAAACTTTTTTCTTCTTCTTCTTCGTGTATTTAGTCATTTTACCTTTGAAGGTGGAGTATCCTGGGAAAAGAAGGTCCTTTCATCTCTTCGCGGTTCTTCCAGGATGGTTTCTGGATTTAAACTTTTCTTAAGCGGCTGAAGGGACGGGATGTAATGAATGGAAGGGATGCACTAAAGGGCCTGAAGGGATGGGAGGTATAAAAGGGCCTGAAGGGACGGGAGGTACTGAAGGGCCTGATTGAAAGGGACGTAATGAAGGATTGAAGGGACGGGAGGTACTGAAGGGCCTGAAGCGACGGTTCATGGAGTCTAATTCTTTTTCTTCTTAATTTTATGTAGACTTTACAGTTTTTACACAAACTATTTCCTTTAGTCTTTTTCTTCGTTTTCTTATTTTATGTAGAACTTTGGTGAATTTTATACAAAACTATTTCCTATGGATTAATCTTCTTCTTCTTTTATGTAGACCTTTTAGTCAGTTTTTATACAATCTATTTCCAATAGTCTAATTCTTCTATTTTATGTATTTTTTCTTATTTTATGTAGACCATTGAAATAGTTTTTTATACAAACTATTTCTTTTAGTCTTATACTTATTCTTCTCTTTTTTATTTAGACTTTTGGGTTAGTTTTAAGTCTAATAGTCTATTTTCACACTTGATGAAAATACATATTATGTACGAATGGGATGTGGGATGTGACGATGTAATCTGCACTAAAATCTTTTCAATACTTTTGTTTAATCAAATTTAAACCATTTATATCATCCTATTTTGAATAATTTTCAACACCTTCATATTTGATTTCGTTGACGATATTTAAATAATGGGGGTTGTGGCCATTACTGAACTCTTCACAACGTTTATATTCAAATTAAAAACTATTTACTATAGTTTAAGTCTTTTTCTTATTCGTTAATGTAGACTTTTATGTCTATTTTAAGTCTATCAGTCTAATTGTGCAAAAATATAATGCACACTTGATGAAAAAATATAAAAACGAATGGGATGTGACCAACACTAGATCTTTTCAGTACATTATTTAATCAAATTTTAACCACATTCCAACATCCAAAATTACTAAATTTTCAATAGGTATATATTACAATTTGTTTTCGATGATAATATTTAAAAATGGGGGTTGTGGCCAAACCAATCTCTTTACAACGTTGATAAACATTCATATTTAAAACCATTTCGCGTAGTCCATGCGTGCAGAAATTGTATATTATACTTCATTCACACTTTATAGCAATATATAAAAAAGAATGGGTTGTGGCCATCACTTGAACATTTTACAATGCTTAAACTCAATCAAATTTCAAACCACTTTTCATAGTCCGATATTGCAAAATAATTGGGTGACAATATTATAAAAACGATTGCTTATTCCTTCACAGTTTTACATTCTTGGCCAACGGCGGGACATAAAGGCTAGTTTATAATATAGACTAGTGAACACCCGGCAAACTTCGTATTGCCTGTATAATTAAAAATTGTCCTCCATAACCACCCGTCGCTTCAGACTCTTCAATACCTCCCATCCCTTCAGTTCTTCCCGTCCCTTCAGTACCTTCCGTCCCTTCAGTACCTCCCGTCCCTTCAGTACCTCCCTCGGTTACTCCCGTTCCTTCAGTTACTCCCGTCCCTTCCATACAAACATTCAAATTTATAATATAGATACATGAAAATTAAAAAAAACTCAGTTTTACTTCACAAATAGTAAATTATACTATAAAAAACTTTGGCCCTTTTGCTAGATAAAACGTTAATAACATTATATAATTATTAAAAAAAAAAGTTACAATAGATGCATCAATAACGCTTTAGGTTTTATACAAAGGTACATATTTATTAAGGTTTTGAAATAAACCAAGTTATTTTTATATTTGAATTATATTTCACTATCATGAAGTTTCAATGTGTTATCCAAAATATATTTAAAATATTAAAGTTTATGAATTTTGTGTAGTTCAATTATACTTCAAAAATGTGAGGGTCTGTTTGTTATAAAGCTACCTGAATTTGTTTTATTAGAACAATTTAATAAGACATATTAAATATTACCTTCAGTTTAATTTTGTTGGTATATACATAGTTTGAAACTATTAGTATCTCTCATAATCGTTAAGAGCACATGTAAAAATAGTACCTTAAAATCTCTCTTATCTGGGTCAAAACTTTTCTGGGATTTGTGTATGTTTTAGGCAAAACCCCGTGTACCCCATTTGTTTACGAAAATTCGTGTTAATCTCTTTGAAAAATGTAATGGGGTACGATAGGGCAAATGCTAACAAGACCGTATACTCAGTTAAAACCTTAGGTTATAATCGTATACACACCACGGATAAAGATATCATCTGACATTTTAACATAAAAGTCTTCATACATTCATATTATCATGTCATTCCTCCACTGGGCTTATGAGCAAAACGAAATTCTCGCATAATTATTTAAACAACATACACAGGTACTTATTAGCCGTAAGTTTTCATTAATTTATCCGCTTTTCATACTGAAATGAATCTGTAGGGTCCAAAGTCCAAAATACAGCATACACTAAACGGCTAATATCTTTAAAATAGTGATGATCTTAGCACATTATGTACTTTGTATAGATAACTTAGTACTGTCTTTTAACTTTCGTTTAGCTATCATTTCTCGGTAACTTTTAAATATTATTTATTTTAGGTTATTGATATATTTTTTTTTTATTTTATTAAGACCTTATGTTGACCTCTACTCGGCTAGCTTAAAGAATGGTAAAGGGGATCCTTTCGTCTCAGGTTCATAGGTTGGTGGGTGATCGGAATCAGAAAAGACACTTTTTCTGACAAGATCTGAGGTTTATTACGTAAAGAATGTCAAGTCAGAAAACCATGAAGATGACACATAGAATAATAGTATAACCATTTAAATTAAATTAATCTTAGTTGAGAAAGACTAAAACATATATTCAAATTCAAGGCGAACGCGTTCTGTGTTCCTCGTCCAGAGATACCTTGGAACAATGAGTAATACATGAGCTACTTATCGTGCTATGCATTTTTTTGTTGCTTACATTGCGTTCTGTGAAGGGGCCGTCCCCATTTGCAAAGCGGGTTTTAGTTGGAGTACGGATATATACTTATTACTAGTATTATAAAATTATACTAGTAATAATTAATACCAAATATTTAGATAGGATCTTATTAATAAAGAACTAGAGAATAGTATGCAAAACTGAAGAGATAGAATGAAAATGACTAGAATACCCCACGCACAATCATTCTGGAATACAGCCCAAAAGAACCAAATCGTTTAACTACCTGTCGATGGGCTAGAACAAGAGGAAGAAAAAGGAAGAAATAGCTTTTCTGCATTCTTAATTTAGTAACGAAAAAATAAAATCATTTATGAAATGATCAGAAGCGCGTTTCACTGTGTCGTTTATAT
This sequence comes from Molanna angustata, assembly GCA_963576475.1. Taxonomy (NCBI): domain Eukaryota; kingdom Metazoa; phylum Arthropoda; class Insecta; order Trichoptera; family Molannidae; genus Molanna; species Molanna angustata. The sequence continues at coordinate 36,115,710 of OY754969.1, read as the reverse complement.
CTGAACCTATCTCTTGCATAGCTCCTTCTAATCCCTATTAATTCGCAAGTAAATATGAAACTAAGGAACAAAATTAAACCGGGACTTTTCCTAGCTACGGCATCGTGCAGAGGACTAAAGCAAATATCAACCACATAGAGACTAGAGACCCAGCCTGTAGAGGAGAAACTTTCATACTGGGGATAATTTCCATCGTTCATTTGTGCACCACTTCACTCGATTGCAATCCGGGGAACTGATAGTATTATTCTGCGAATTCTCGACAATTAATCCGTGGGATGATATGGCTTAATCCGCGTTTTTGGCACTAGGAGTTTTAAAGTATTATCCACAGTAGTTGGAGTGAATTTTATGGATGAATAGTTCAAATTATCTCCACGAAACTTCTGTCACTCTGAGCGCCGCGTGCCGTGCCATTTGGAAATGTTAATTAATTATATATTTCTGTATGGAACTGTTTTAGGTATGTATATCTTATTAATTTCTTTTTTTTATATTTATTACATTTTATACATTATTACCTTAGTGTAATTCATTTAGTAATGTAACAAAAAAACAAAGAATAAAAAATGAGTTACAAGTTTAAACATAAAATGCAACCATGTGTGTGTATATGTTTGTGTGAGTGTGTATGAGGGTTAGGGTGTTTGTATATGTGTGAACTTATGCTATGCACCCAATTAATCAGCGTAGGAAGTTAAAAAGATATATAACACTAAATCTAGTGACTAAAAACACTATATATTAAAACCGCCTAATGCACTATGAAGTTACGCGTTAGTAAGGATAACTATCGCGTGCGTTAAAAAAGGTTTATACGTGGTTTAAACTATCGGAAACCCAAAATTTGTAGATTTTTTGCATTTCAAGAACAAACCTTACTTGAAACGAAAAAAAATTATCGGTCATTCACTTTGATTTTACGCACTCTTATAGCAAATACAAGATTTATTTCACTACGACACATAGTTTTGGAGTAATTTTATAAAAATATGATGTAAAAAAGGATATTTTTAATATTTCTTGTGGGGGAATTTAGGCTGAATTTTAAAATTGTGTAACGAACATTTACTAGAGAAATATTGAATTCACTTATGGTATTTTTTCTAGAAACACACTGCTTAATATATTTCAGGAATTTTACTTGAAATTGGTGTGTTTTGGTTGATATTCCCCCTTAAGATTAGAGTGGAATGCTCAATAATTTATTCTTATTTGTAATCAATGCGGAGTTAAAAAGATCTGCATTACTTGTGTCGGAATTGTAAAAATGGAAAGTGCGGTATAAGCAGGAGTTCTGTCTGGCATTAGTATTGCAGATGGGAAGGTAAAGTCAGTCAGTCTAGTTGGTCTTGTTGGCACTCTAAGCAGAGTCAAGCGTTCTAGCATATCAGGGTAGTCAACCGTTAAGTTCGCAATTTTGAACTAAAAAAATGTATGTTCTGCGGCTTTCGAGTGATGTCATTTTGTAATACTTCAAGGAATCGGAATACCTGACGTGGTCTGTATGCGCAAGAAAGTCAAGATATTTTGTGATACTGTCCGTTGTGTTCTCTGTCTATCTCGAATTTCTATCTGAACGCAGCATCGGGCGTTTTAAATGTAGTTTATTATACATATGTCTTTTATATAAGGTTATATTTTCATCGAAAGACAACAATTGGGCAGTGGAGTAAATAATTTATTTATTTATTTATATAATTTATGTACATGTGTACAAAGGCAGGTTTATTGCCATAAGGCAATTTCTTCCAACCAACCCGAGTAACGTGAAGTCTCTTAGTTAAATTGGTACAGTACTAATTAAATGAGAAATAAATTGATAAAAAATAACATAAAAGAGTAAGAAATATAAAAATAAAATTACAAAGAGAAAAAAATGAAAAGAGAGTTTAAAAATAAAAGAACAATAAAAATAACACTGATCATAGCAAAGAGGAAAAGGAGGTTACGGAAGGATATAGAAGGAAATTAGGAACTATTTGACAAATAAAGTTTTTTTAATTTACCTTTAAATATTTGAATGGATTGAGATGACGTTACTTCATCACTTAGGTCATTCCATAGTCTAGCTGATTGTACTTGAAAAGAGGAGCTGAAAACTTCTGTATTGTGAATGGGGATAGCTAGTATAGTACGTTCAGCAGATCGAAGGGATAGGCCGTGACTTGACAAGAAAACGACGTTATTTTTTAAATATTGTGGTGAATAGGGATCATAAATAGTCTTATAAAGTAATGACAGAATGTGAATGTTACGACGATCTCGTATCTTTGGCCAACGAAGTATATTTCTACAAGTCGAAACATGATCATATTTTTTAAGATTGTAAATGAACCGTATACAGACATTCTGTAATCGTTCCAGTTTATTTAATAATTCTTGATTGGCATCCAGATAACACACATCACCGTAGTCAAGCAATGGAAGAAGTAAGGATTGAGCTAATGTAATTTTACAATGTATTGGAAGAAAGTTCTTCAATCTATTGAGAGAATGGATATTATAAAACAGAGTTTTACTGACATGAGAAATCTGTCCATGCCACGAAAGATCTTCATCAAAAAGAATACCAAGATTTTTCACCATTTTTGAGAAGGGTATGTGTTGATTGTTAATTTGAAGAGATGGGAGGGGTGAATTTTTAAGTTTAGACAGCAATCGGGGACTACCAATGATAATAGCCTGAGATTTAGACGGGTTGACAAGAATAATGACCTTATATTGGAAATTTTAGAATAATATTTTTTTAAATTAACCTATTTGTGAATGCATATTGTCATCATAAATAATGTCAACTGAGATTAATAGATATGTAGGTACCTCAGAAACAAATAAGTAGAAGTCATCATTCCACACTTAAAATAGAAGTTAACAGATAGTAAACTATCAGAGCGTTTTCACCCGACAATTTTACAGAGCGTTTTGTGGGTGCACTCGACGTTCAATCTGAAGACGTTCAATCAGAGTGTCTTTCGAGCGTCTGTTTCCCGTAATTATGAACGGCTTAGAGCATCACTAGTGCACACGGCGTTCATTGTAAACGTAGCCATGAGCCTTGTAGTTTTTTCCGCAATGTGAAAAGTTTTATAAAGGAAAATATTATGTACAATATAATTAATTACATTCACTGTGAATAAAAACATACTTTAACACCATTTATGTGTAGGTTTATTAGCTTTGTGCGTATACCTCAACAAACACATATGTAGTTAATTTTTTTTTCAAAGAACAATTATGTGGGAGGGGAAATATTGTATAATATGAATTCGAACAAAGGGGAAATCCCCAATCCTCAATACACCGGGATACGGATATGTTCTATAATAAATACACACAGGAAAACGATACTTGGGCAAACAATGAATGGATTGATACAAAGCTATTAACACAAGTTATTGTCGAACGCCAATAAGCGAACAATAAATATGGCGGAAGCGATCAATACTGGGAAGATTGATGGTTAGAATTGGATGTATTGGAAGAGCATTTGCTCCATAATTACTTAATTAATGATGCCGACACAATTTTTTGTACCCTTCAATCACACTTTATTATTAAATCCAATTTCCTCGTCCCCGTTTCACACTCACGAGGGAATGATTGGCATTTTTCGAAATAAATTCCATGCGAAATTTACTAATTTTCTTGTTTAAACGTTTATTGTGAATCTCGCAATGGATTTCTGAGATTGCTGCTTCTGAAAAAACTAATTATTTTTTTTATCTCAATTGGGACGAAGTTGGAATATTATAGGAAAACCAGGAATTCATAGCACATACCGAGCTTACGACCTGTTTTACTTAATCACTTTAAATTCTCGCACAACGTTCACGTGTTATGTCTCTTAATTGAGTTATGTAAATGTTACTTATCAACATATATTAGCTTTAAAATAAACTAAAACTACCATCGCCATCTATGTAAGTGTTAAAGAACGTTTTTTTCTAACGCCATGTACCTATTATATAAAAAAAACATACTTGGACCAATGTGTTTGTTAATCGAATATTTTATGATTAAAACTTCGTCTCTATTTAAATATGAATTTGTCAAAAATATATCATTTGACTCCCAACAGGGAAAAAATCCAATGTATGCGATCGTAAAATATTTAAACTAATTATTGTTTCTCAATTTTTATTTTATTGTAACCATTTCTCACTATCTTTTAGTCGTATTTCTTCATTCGTCAATCTGGAAAGGAATCGTTGCCTTCCTCACAAAATTCCTCTAGACATCTGTCCTCTGCCATTCCAAGAACTGAGGCTTTTGAGAGACTACCAATTATGTCAATGAAAATACAGAAAATAAAATTCATTAGAATCAAACAGCGTTTCACATTTTTTTCCTTCGCTAGGAACCGAATAAGAAGCTGGCATTAAAATCAAACGATTTTCAACTATGCTATACCAAAATGCTTATATATGTACCTTTGATTTGATATACACATGAAAATAAAATATCGACTTCAATATGAAAAAGATGCGATGTTATATACATATTTCGTTTCTTAAAAGAATCCAATTCAATATCACAATAGCCATTAATTTCCCAGATTCAGATCAAACTGTCCAATCCGTCACATCTTTAATTCTTTTATCAGCTAGAATGTCAAATTCTGTATTTCAGATCTAACTTATCGAATGAATTATCTTTAATTTACAACCCGAATTTGTTGAGATTATGAATCAATTACTCTTCCTACAAATTTGACCTTTCTCAAATTTCTAATAAATTTTGCTTAGACAAAATCTAGCCCATAAATCATATTATCTAACTATATAAACTTAACAAAATACGACAGTTATTTAAAACTATATTTCATAGGAATATTATACTGAAAGACAGTTAAAATAATATGCAAAAAAAAAATCATGTACTGCTCAGATCTGGTTATTAACCTAATGAAACAGTTAACGTTTGCATCTAGGTTAAATATTTGTTCTTTATTATTATTAGTATTGCAAATAATAATAGAGAAATGATTATTTTTAACAGTTCTATTTTGAAATAACTTGAAAGCTACAACGTTTTCGAGTTTGCGCTCATCTACAGTAATTCCTTCTCACTAGCTCGAAAACGTTATAACTTTGCTTTCAAAGTAAAGTAGATATAAGATAAATTTTTATTTTTTCAAAATGAAAATCTGCAAAATTACTGAAAATATTATGCCAAAGTATTTTCCCACAAAAATCTGTTATATTTTTTTTATAATTATTTATTTCTTTTTACAAAAATACATTAATAAAACAACATAATATATACAAAACATAATCTTATACAAAATCGCCTCCCTCTTAAAGCTGACAAAGCTTGTATAGGAGGTGGCCGTGTGTAGCTTCATATCATAAAGGCCAAAATATTGATTTTTTAATTATAAGCTACATATTTATTTATTATTACATTTTATTTTTTGTACAATACCCATATAATACAAGTCCTGATGTCTGTTTCACACAGGGTAATTTTTTGTCTTTATGTGGACTCTTCTAGACTCCAAGACTGGTAAAAGAGATAATAATGCTTTGTTACCTGTCGCTATCCACCATTTTATTTCTAGGGTATCTTCATACAAGAGTGTGGAAGGACAGGACCGTCACAAATAACACGAAGGCTAGAATCATCAGTGCTCTGATATTCTCGATGTTCCTGTATGGTGTGGAAACAGGGACACTTAGGGAGTCAGAGCGAAATATGATCGATGCTTTCGTAATGTGGTGCTGGAGGCGTATGTTGCGCATCCCATGAACAGCCAGAAGAACGAATGAGTGAATTCTGGACGAGCTTAAGATTTATTTTATTTTATTGATTTACAGAACCAACTGTTTACATTACAAATTCACAGTAGCTGTATTATATAAATCAAGTGATAAACCTTTTAATGGTTCTTTTAAGTAATTTAATTAAAATTATGAAATATATTTAACAATTGCAATTCTTTTTAAACATAAGTAAATACTTTACAACATATAATAGAAGAGGTATATTATCTAATTAGCCATCCACATCCGCACCCAAAACAAGCAGGTTACTTCAATACTGAACGACCAGTCAATATTGATAATATGTTACAGACGTATCCTTCAATTCTTTGGACACATTGCCAGAAGGGAACCAGACTGCCTCGAGAAGCTTGTTTTGATGGACAGCGTGGAGGGAAGGAGATCTCGTGGTCGCTCACCGACCAGATGGAGCGATTTGGTTAAGTCAACAATGGGGTCAATGGGGTAACTGGTGCTCTGCGTTCAGTCCAAAATAAATTGGCATGGAGGCGGGCCATACATGTGGCGACAGACTGCAGCCGCTATCCTCAGTCATGAGGAAAATAACGAATATATATCTTCATTATATTTATTGATAGTAGAACTCAGGTATGATAAATCCTCTATATTTTCAAAAAGGTACTTCTTGAATATTATATTACTTTGGAAAGAGTTTCTAGCATTTTATGCTTCATTATTGTTTTTTTTTTCGTTGATTCTACTTTAACAAAGTTATTTACGTAGAATAAGACTTTTACAAAGTTATCCACGTAAATAAAAAAAATATACAAATGATATTTTTGTATTATTTTTAGCTGTTCAAATTCTTTGTATACCAAAAATAATTATTAAAAATATATCAAATGTAGAATACACTCAAAGCAATTTGAAATGTAAATTAATCTTTTACTTTTAGTTGCACTTTTCAAAGGCCTTTTAATATATTTTCTTTTTAACAATGTGAAAAGATCAAAATGTAAAGATTACACAAGATTTAAAAGAAGATAAGAAAAGTGGCAAAGGTATTTTTGAATCAAAAGTCAAGGACATCCATTTCTGTCGACGAGGAGTTTTGATTGATGATGGCATATTTCGTTTTGAATCAATTTTCTTTCATGCTTTTATGAAAATCTTTTCATGGTTTGTTGAAAATCTTCCTACCTGTAAGTCAACCTGTTTTTTTTAAAATTAATGAATCATCGTATGATGAGTAAAAAAAGTAAACTTCCACTGTCAAAGAATCAGATACAAATACACAGGGAGAAAGTCAGAAAGTATACATTTGTTTCTACTCTCTTTCGCGATGTTCATTTAAAACGATAAAGGTCCAACTCTATATTCGTATTTAAGTGTTTGGTATACTTTTTGCTAAAACAGATTGCTAAAAGTGTATTTACTTAGTGGTCATAAGTTTCTTAAAGACGAATGACATTTTTATTTCTTTTTTATGATTTCATGTTTTAAAAACTTGCTCACCTTCTATAATTAGATTATTTTTTATTGAAATAATTTAACTTCTTAAGAATGTATTCAAATATTGTCAACCTTTAAAAAATCTAGCTCTACCTCGATTCGATAATTCAGAACTCCAATTCAAATCTTGTAAATCTGTAAATAAATTTCAGAAATCATACTTATTCTATCAAAAAATCACATAAGGAAAAATGTAGGTAAGTACAATACATGCAACTTTTGAGATTTGGAGGTATTTCATTAAAAATATTTCGAAAATATGATATTTCAAATTGAGCCACTTCTTTCTGTTTTGTTCAGTTTTCATATACTTACGGAGATGTGAAAATTTCGAAAATTTCGCGGAAGTAAAATATTTATTCTATTATATGGGCGTATGTTGGTTTTCGAAATATTTAAACAGATTTCCATATAGCTCCTAAGTAATTGGGTTTATTTAATTTCAACTCGCTCACATCCTATATTATGGAATACCAAATTTATTTCCCAGAAGATACAAGTAGATATGACGGGCAAAGAAAGTAATTATATTTTAATACCTCAGCTCTCAGCGACATTTCAAAAGTTTTTCAATATTTCCAAGAGTAAATTTTTAGTTCGAAAACTCTCACATAAATAATTCGCGCACAAACACATATCTTCTGAATAACAAAGCTAAATGAGATGGACGAAAATAACTGAAAATATTTTTACTTACATACATGTTTAAGATCTCGTTTTTTTTCTATTTGATATTATTCACGACTCACTTTGTTGGGATAGTTTGCCGTTTTGTAAACTCGTTTTTATATAAAACCAATTGCTATTTTTCCAGAAAATGCCAAGTGTATCCTCAGAAGTACCTAAAAGCTGGCAATGCGTATATAGGGTTACCAGATGAAAAAATCAAAATCCCGGAGAAAAGGCCTGATTTCCATGGAAAAGTCCTAAGATTTTATGCGTTGTGGGCAAATATTTTCAAGACAATAGGCATTTCACGATTACCAGAAACACTGCGTATTTGTCAATATGTATTTGTAATTACAGCCCAAAATGCAAACGTAGAAAGAGTTTTTCTATCATGGGGGCTCAATGGTCGAAAGAAAGAAACCGACTAAAGGTGTCTTCAGTTCGGGCTATACTTTTAGTTCAATATAATTTGAAGAGTTTAACATGCAGCATCGAAGCATTGAAGCATTTATAAATCAACAATTAAAGAAAAACCCTTCTTAAAAAGGTATCTTCATATATTAAGTAGGTACGATAAAACTGATTACATACTTGGATTATTACCAAAGGAAGATTATTTTTAGTTTGTTTAACTTTTAATTAATGTGATCTTTAAAATGTAAGCTGTGTTTTATTGAAAATCCTGAGATATCATGAGATTTGCAAAATCCGGCCGCAATCCTGAGAAAAGTCGAAAAATCCTGAAATCTCAATACAAATCCTGAGATATGGTAACCCTATGCGTATATCCATCAGAGAAAACACTGGAAAGTCTTGCATTGGTTTGCAACCTTAAAAGAATGGTCTGACAAAAAAAAATATATATAAAAGCTGATAAAAGAGGAACGAAAAGTAACGGAAGGAAAAGTTGGCCACTATCACATAAATGGGATTACGAAGGATGGAGATGTAAGAAGTAATAATAATAGAAGAGCGTACATGAGACAATGCATTGACGTTAATGAAGGAAAATGTGTATGTCAATTAAGAGGAATCTTACGTTCGGCTCTCTATGTCTATACCAAACAAGAAAATGAGAGTTATCACAGAATTCCATTCTCCGTTAACCAAGACATACACCAAAAACAGTTGCTCGTTGGTTCAACGATCATTACAAATTTGAAAAGATCACATCATAATGAGACTTAGATAGATTTAAATTTTTAAAGATAACAATAAGATGAAACTTCCATTCATGTTGTGTAACAACGTCCTTGATAACTTCACAGAAACATGTTCGATGAGCCTCAGATATGTATACGCTTGATTGTTTATCTTAGAAAACCAACATGCTTTCGAGATGACAATCTAAAGCTAGGGAAAAACAATAAAGCACAATTATTGACCATGGAATAGAATATTTATTTCTCATTTTGAGTTTATACAAATAATACTACTCCAGCTCGCTCCCTTCTCGAGCATTAGCCACACAACATTAAGCCCGATTTTCTGAGCGCAACAGGCTTTGTGCGATTTCGAAAGCATACCAAAAAGAAAGATTTAATTAGTTTATTTATTTATTTATTTATATAACACTTCTTTGTACATACATAAAATTACATAGTACAAATGGCGGACTTATTGCCTGGAGGCAATTTCTTCCAGTCAACCATCTGAGATTAAAAGTACATAACATAGTTTCGGCATATACATAATAACACAACCAGTATAAGACAACAAAACAAAAAGTGAGAAATTACACAAATTCAGAAAGGAGAGGAAAATCAGAAAGGAAAGGGAGAGGATGAGGAGCGATCAAAAGGGATGGAAAGTGAAATTGGGATATATGTTCGTTGTGGAATTGAGAGGAAGAGTGAGCATTTAAGACGAGATTTGAATATTGGAAGTGATGTGGCAGTTCTAATATCAAATGCTAAATTGTTCCACAGCCGGGCAGCATGAATAGTGAAGGAAGATGAATAGTATTCTGTAACGTGAGGTGGGATGGCAAGGGTTCTTTCTTCTCTAGACCGAAGTGGGAGTCCATGAGAGGCCAGCGGTTGAAATCTTTCTTTCAGATATGTGGGGGCATTCGGATTGTTTAATACATTAAACAGGAGGCAGAGGGTGTGCTGATCTCGGCGCAGATGGATGGGAAGCCATTTGAGTTGTTTGCGAAGATGCGATGTATGATCGTACTTACGGAGGTTAAATATGAATCGTATGCAGACATTTTGTAGACGATCTAGTTTGTTAAGATGTTCTTGATTGAGATCTAAGTAGCAAATGTCAGCATAGTCAAGAATAGGGAGAAGTAGTAGTTAGTTCACAAAAAAATGGCAAAATATCTTCGTTTGAACCGTCATAGTCGATGCTAACATACATTTGCCAACCGCCGTGGCACAGTTGGTAAGCCGTTCAGTTTCAGTGCGGGCGTGCTGGGTTCGATTCCCAGCAGAGGAGAAATTTATATAAATTTATTCCTCACGCTGATATTGCTTCTCTGGGCTGGAAACCCTGGTTATTTGGAAAAAATTGCCATACGGCAATAAACTCGCCACTTGCGCAGGGTGCAAGGAAGTGTACATTATTATTATTATTTGATGACGATATTCACAGACATAATACGTCTTCAAAGATTACAATCGTGTGCGCCCGAGTTAGTGTTTACGTCCTCAAAGATTACAATCGTGTGCGCCTGAGCTAGTGTTTTGGACTCGAGCGTTACGTAAAATAATATGGTTTATTTGATAAATAAATAAAAAAATAGTAAGATCATTGCGTAAAAACACATCAGACCAGTTTTTACATTTATAATATAAAAAAAACATTCATTATTCTGAACCTCATATTTTTTGAGTATAAAGGTAATAAATCGGATTAAACAAGTATTCCAACTGTCGATTTGTTCAAGAGACTTTGTTCTTTTAACATATCGGCAATGTTTTAAGCCAGGATACGCGAGAATTGTATGCAGCACTATATTTTTACGGTTTTTCCAACTTTGAAGTCAAAAAACACCAAATTAGAGGCTTCACTTTATTTATTGAAAATTTGGAGTAGAACATTTAGTGTGTCTGTGTGTGTGTGTGTGTGTGTGTGTGTGTGTGTGTGTGTGTGTGTGTGTGTGTGTGTGTGTGTGTGTGTGTGTGTGTGTGTGTGTGTGTGTGTGTGTGTGTATGTGTGTGTGTGTGTGTGTGTGTGTGTGTGTGTGTGTCCTATTAGCTTTTGATCCGCTCAATTTACAGAGCCCAAAATTTCAGAATTTATATACAGTAACAGACCTACAAAACTTTTATACTCAGAATTTTGAATTTTTGTTTCAGTCAGGGGTTATCAAATTTTGAATTTTTATATTTTTCAAAAAAAAACTCTCAAACATTTTTTATTACGAAAAATATTTTTTATATGACAAATTTATGTGTTTAAATGCCTATATTTCCAAAGTTTTTAAAAATATCGAAAAAAGCCGAAACACCCCGACTAGATAATTTAATTTTCTATAAAAAATATCAGAATCATAGTAGTACATCTCAATTTTTTTTTAACAATTTTTATAAAAAATGAATTGAGTGACCACATCGCTTCATAAAATTTGTATGGCAGTCACCTATACACAATATCTAAGAAGACTTAATAGTTTGATACTTAATCTCTAAACATAGGTACATACCATCATGCTGTTTTCATATTCCGGGTAGGAAAAAAGGACTGACCTCCATACTATCCTATCTTGACATATATACCTACATGTGTTGTATAGAAAACAAAAATATCTTAAAATATTCAATAATTTGGAATAATGGGTTTATAGTTTGGTAGGTACTTATTCTTCAACTATACAATCTATCGCTATCGACAGTTGGATCTCATGTGTTACATGCAACTTGTATTAAAAAAAATATTACGAAAAAGTACACAAAATAGGAAAAAACGTATCAAGCTAATGTAATAGACAAATTATGAAAAAAATAGTATAGGTACATTCATTGTCGAAGACGTAACTTTTAAAAGTATGGAATAAGCATTCAAAAATTACATTAAAGCCTATCCCGTCGCCTTAAATAATACATTTTAACTATACAGAAATCATAATGACTCAGTGACTCAGACCAATTATCCGATATCGGTCTAACAAAGTATCAATTTGAACAGATGTTTTTCAACTATGTTAACAATTTATGGTGCAGAATAACGATGTCACATAACACTTCAAATAAATTAAACAAGTTGAATGTTCAAAGCGAATTGACAGAAACCAGTTTTTCCAGTGGTTGTATATTTTTAACGTAAAACGGTACGAAAAAAAAATCGGACAGAATTTTTTTTTTCGGCAGTTCCCTGTTTTCATGTCTTGCTTCAAAAGCAGAGATTTGACTTTTGGTAAAAATCTAAATGGTCTCTTAATTGCGTATGTCTTTTCATGCATTTGGTCATCATTAAAACAATAATATGTGACAAATTTGACACAAAAAACCTCAAACAACTAACAAATTTGCTAAAATATATCTACAGCAAGACTGCTAAAGTGTTGTGAAGAAACAATAGCCAAGGACCATTGTGGTATCAATGGGATAAAAACGACCAACTATTATGCAAAGAAAAAAACTCTGATTATCTTTGGTTATGATGATAATCATTGTATGATCCAGACTTCGAGATTTACTTATTCAATTTATTATCATTCATTTTATGTATAATTATTGTATTTATTTCATCTCACTTACTCTCTAACTTACTATCTCGTTATTTCCTCTATCAATTTAGTTTACTTTATCTAATTTGTGAATACTTTTTGTACCAACCATAAAATATGTAATATTTCAAGTATAAATTCGTATTGGAATACATTTATATTTAAAAGATTATGTCCAAAATGTTTTATAATATATTCTGTAAATTTTACCAACAAAAAAAACTTCTGTTTTGTAATATATTCTGTAAATTTACCAACAAAAAAAAATCTATAAATTTACCAACAACACTATTTATTTCATTTGTAAATACTTTTTGTACCAACCATTAAATATGTACATAATATTTCACGCATAAATTCGTATTGGAATACATTTATATTTAAAAGATTATGTGCAAAATATTATGCACCTAATATATTCTGTGAATTTACAAAAAGTAAAAATAAAATAATCTAAAGTAATACCATCAATCACACTATTTATTTTATTTGTGAATACTTTTTGTACCAACCATAAAATATGTAATATTTCAAGTATAAATTCGTATTGGAATACATTTATATTTAAAAAATTATGTGCGAAATGTTATGTAATATATTCTGTGAATTTACCAACAAAAAAGTAAAATAAAATAATCTAAAGTAAGACCATCAATCACACTTAATAGTCCACTTACTCTAGATACTTCAACGATGTAGTTCGTTTAATTGAAGCATTACATTGATAAGCCTTTCATCTTTAAGCCGATATTTTGATATACCTATACGGCCATTTTCGTCTCAATATGCGGAGTATATACATAGCGTCGATTTAAGCAAAAAAGTACCCAAACACTAAAAATTTGTCTTTAACAATATTAATAAATATATAACAATTCATATTGTTGTAGTATGTGTATGATTTTGTATGCTTTCACTAATTTGTATGGTAAAATAACAAGAGGAGAAACATTATTATATGTATGACACAACTAGGTGAACTTATTTCATACAAGCAAGGAAATCTGTTATACTTAATGTTCATAAAGGTCTAACATGTTTGCAACACAAAACAAACTTATCAATGCGAACTAACTACTATTCCTACAACAATTAGCTATTAAATATAAACCAAACATAAAACGTGACGTTATGAAGGTGAGTCTTAACGTCCAGTTAAATGCTGTAAATGTTGGAAACGATTATTTTATTAATGAATTTGAATAAAATACACATCGTTTACGATTCAACGACACTTCCTGGAATTGATTTAATTTATACTTTTATATATTTGGTCTTCATTATGTATAGATTATAAGCCAGATTAAGTAAATATTTTTGAGAAGGTACACGGAAGCCTCTGTGAAGATCCTCATTACGAAGATCCCAGTTTAGTAATTTCAGACCGATTGCATAATTAAACATACATGAAACAAAATTCGCTTTTCATCATCATCATAAGCTCGACAGCCCTGGGTGGGCCTTGGCTGAAACCAGGAGTCTCCTCCATTCCCGTCTATCCGTTGCCATCGTTCTCCAGTTTCTAATATTAATTGTGGAAGCATCGTCATCGACACTGTCCATCCATCGAGTCCTTGGTCTTCCTGGTCTCCTTCGACCTTGTGGCACAGAAAGTGTGAGGCGTTTTGTGGGGTTGTCGTCGTCCATTCATATTATGTGACCAGCCCATCTTAAGCGCCCTATCTTGATGGAACTGATCACACCGGACTCTTCATAGGTATCGTATAGTTTCCTGTTATATCGACGACGCCAACCATTATTCTCTTTTATTGGCCCGTAGATCGTTCGAAGGATCCTTCTCTCAAAAGCCGCTATGAAATTCGATTTTAATTTACATGTAACTCCAATTATCAAATACTAAGGTGGTGACTCCGACACATGGGTAGGTTATTAAAACCTATAATGGTGACACCGGCGTAATATACCTACACGATGTTAAATAAGGGCCAGTCTTATAAATGAAAGACCAAATAACAGTCTAATTAGACTACAATGGATTTTCAATAGATTTGTAATGGATTATAATAGATTGTAATAGATAAAGCGGTACTGTCATTGCAATATATAAACAGAGAGTGTTTACATATTTTTTGCGTACTTCAAACATTATCAAAAATTAAAAAAATGGTGATCATCCTGTATTTTTCAATTAGGTATAATATTTTACAGTGACTATTGAGTGAACTCCTTTAACAAACGAAAACGATGTATAAATAAGTCGGTGGCAGAGCATCTAGCATGCTGTATTTGTAATCCCGAGGACACGGGTTCGAATCTCCCCTCAACTGATTTAGTTCGCCTATAGCACAAGCATTTATGCTTAATTTTTGGAAATAATTTAAAGCCTAATACATACATAAGTACTTCTCACAATTGCATATTCATTTATTCTTTTAATAAAAAAAAATAATATAAAAAAACAATATTCAGCGTCATCAATGTCATGTTGAAATAGAATGTTTTGTACAGTTTTGGTCGTCGATATTGCTTGAAATCATCAAAAAAACTTGTTATCAAATTCGTTTTGGTAATTCAAGATCACTGTCGGACGACATTTTTTACCGAAATAAAAAAAGCAATTCAATATAAAAAACCAAAAAGTAAAAAACATATTTCAAAATATTCTTAACATTAAAAATGTACCGCAACATAAAAAAACTAGTGTGGAAAACTCAACCATCCGACCGTCAGTAAAGGCTATCGGTATAATTTTACTAAAATTCAACTAACGGATTGTTATAAGACGAAATATAGAGCATTTGTATCAAATTTCGGTTTGTTTGAGCTGAAATCTAACTAACGGACGTTTATAAGACCGGCCCTAAGTAAACTTTTCCTTATTAATAAGTCGTTCAAATTCGCAAACAATAATATAAACACAGCTCAGATATAATTTCATCTGGTCCAACCATCTATCGAATGAATGCAAGTCTAGGAAGCCAAGTCATATCGGTTACCAACTTTTAGTTTAATGGAAAATGAAGTAATTTATAGCATCCCTCTGAGCCACAATCAGCACAGAAAACCGCCGTTGCCCCCCCCAACCATTTCGTCTTTAACCGCCATATTATACAAAATATCTGAATATTTTATATTGCGAGGGATGGGAGTATGGGGGGCCTCAATGCGGTAGCTATAAATAAATCAGTTTCCAATTTATCTCAGTCTGACTAGAGGTAAGTTTTAGCTTACAACTAAAACCAGATGCTATTTTCTTCAATAAATTAACAAACTTACATAATACTCATTGAATAAGGGAAAATTATTTTAATAAGACTGTCAACGATGCGCCGTTTTTCAAAGCCGTGTATAAGTTTGCATTTTTTTAAAATATTAGACTGCAATTTGATATTACGGCAATTTTTTTATGTGAATTGAAAATTGCAAAATAAAACATTACATATAAAAATAAGATTTATTTATTTATTTAATATTGCTTCTCGGGCAACTAACAGCTGTACTATGTCAAATATTAATTTAACACGCACCCAATAACACGTTGCCACATTCTGGAGACTTACGATTTTAATCGTTTCACAGATCCAGGCTGAAAACACAATTAAAAACTGTCTCCACCGGGAATAGAACCCGGGACCTTTGGCTCAGCAGTCAGATATCTAACCAAATGAGCCACGAAGGCCGACAAAGACTTAAAAAATGCATTATTACAGTATTATCGTAGAGATCTACGGTTTTACTTATTAGATTTCGTTAGAAGCTTACTTTTCGCTAAAATAGTAAAGATCGGTATTAAAAAATCATACATTCTTATTAACGTATACTAAGATGTGACCAACTAGTTTACCGAATCATTTACGAAAACTCATTTATTTCTTTCATATGGCCGCATAGGCTTCACTGATATCAAAAAACACCGCGTTGTACCGTGTTCAGTCAATTTAAATACGATTGCGATGAAGAATAAGACGTTATAAGGATTAAATTATTCTGTCAATCTCATATACAATACGTCGGATCATATGTGAAAGATCCGCCATTTTGAAATATATGGTATGACGGATTAGTTAAGCATTAAACAACCTCTCGACCCATCCTAACTTAACGTCTACTAAATAAAGGTGTAATAAAGACATTCACGGTTTATAAGTAAACATTTTCGTTTATCACACTATTATCAGGTTCTATCGATAGTTTACGTTTATCAGTATGACGGATTATGTATAGAGTTGAAATCCTTTCATATTATTAGGTTGACACCTGCACCATGTGTCTGTGGATAATGAGTTTTTATTCCAAAGTATAAGTTCTTACTAACAACCACCATTTTTTTTTTAATTTTTAGCATTTTTAAGAACAATCCTTTACCGCTTAATTATTGTATGATCGTGGCCATATCTAGTCGTGTTTTACATAGATACCCAATCAAAACTTTATGCATTACAATCTCCATGATATTTAGAATCACCCTTTTTACCTGTATGATAACACGAACGATAAAGTTCTCACAAGAATCGAAGAAAGGAGGCAACTGCTCAAAACTATCTCAGTAGAAAGTTCCAGACAGATGGGGCACAACATGCGACAAGAGAGTCTTCTTTATAATATAATAGAGGGGATATCTTACTTAGTGTGTCCGGCCATACATATTAGGCCTCTCTTAATCCTTTGCCGCGTCATTTGCCACAACCAAGTCTTACTCTGTAACATGTTTCGGCAGACAAGAATATACTTATTTTTTTCCAAAAATAAGGAATATGTCATTGAAAGAAGTCCATATACATCCTTATACATTCCCTACATTAAGCATAAATTATTGTACTGTATGTGAATGAAATCGGTCGTGGAAGGATTCGAACTCACGACCACTGGATTACTAATACAGCGCGCTAACTGCTCTGCCACCATCCATCTATATTTTATTGAAGCAAAGTTTAAAAAGAAATTGATCATCCAATAACACCCATCTGATCATCCTAGACCTCCCTGCAATCTCAAAATACATATGTTTCTCGTCCCCACCCGCATGACTGAGGGAACAAATTCCAGGGGAACCCTGAATTCTGAAATAGAGACCATGGGATATGAAAAGGGGAATAGGTCTGCCTTAGAAAAGGTGATATTGTCCTTGTCGCTGGAGGGAGATCAAAAAGCTCAAAAAAAGACGAATGGAAGAACGAAGACGAGACCTCCATCCAGCAGTGGAGAGGTGGCTAAAGGAAAAATAAAGTATATATTTTAAAATCATACATTTTCGATTCTTCTTCTTCAATGGCTCTACAGCCCATATCGAGCCTTGGCCTCCAGCAACTTTCTCCTCCAACCTCTTCTGTCACCTGCTGCGACCCTCCAGTTTGGCACATTCAAAATCTGGGATGCATCCCTCCCAATATCATCTTCCCATCGCAGCCTCGGTCTCCCGACCTTTCTTTTACCACCTGGGTGCCCCTCTAAGACTCTTTTTGGTACCCGTGATGATGGCATTCTCTGAACATGCCCGGCCCATCTTAGCCTTCTTCTTCTTCTTTCTCAGCCATCTCTCCACTGCTGGATGTAGGCCTCTTCTAATAGCTTCCACTCGTCTTTTTTCTGGGCTTTTCGAACCCATCCGCTTCCAGCGACAGGGACAATATCATCGGCCCACCTTTTCTGGGGCCGGCCTATTCCCCTTTTCATATCCCATCTTAGCCTGCTTAGTCTTATATGTTCAGACAGTTTGGGTGCTTTGTAGATGCCGTACAACTCATCGTTGTATCTAATTCTCCATGTTTGTCCATCATTCACGGGTCCCAGGATTTTACGCAGCACTCTTCTCTCAAAGATGTCCAGCATCTCCGCAGACCTTATTGTCAGTGTCCACATTTTCGATTATAAATTAATAATTGATTCAATGGCAAACAAAGAGTTTCCTTGCAATATAAGAACATAATTTTATGTTTTTTGAATATTTGATTTAATTTTTCTATTTCATATTCAATTCAAATGTAAGCAAACTGATTACCTTATGTATCCCTTGTGTGTTAACTTGTGAATATTTATAAAATCATTTGAAATATTTACTCGGTATTTTAATGTGAAATTAATTATTTATTAATTTCTTTGAAATAGGGACTTAGTAAATTGAAATATTTAAGAGCGGAATTAGAAATGGATGCCATAAAAAGACATCACAGGAATAAATAAGTAATTAATGATTTACAAAATGAAATACCTTTTCTAAGTATTATGACACTAAGATTAAATTCTGTTTATCTTACAAAATTGTAAGATGTACATAATGGGAGTGCTTTTATGAACTTGTTATTTACCTTCTTATGCTTTCATGAGACCTTTCATAAAATAAATTATACATAAAATACATAGATTCTCTTGATTAAATACAAGTAAATATCAAATATGTCATCGCGTATTATAATAAACGCAAATATTGGATTTGTTTCCAGCCGGTAGTCAATGAATTTTATTGACGATTATTTTTTAATAGGTATCTCAATATAGACTAATGGGAATATATATTTATAGGAGAATCAGGAAATAAGAAAGCTTCAGGGCTTACGACTTGTCATCGGCTGATCTTCGTGATCACTATAAGCGCTTGCGCAACCAATTATGCCTATTTATTGACTTCCCTTATCGATCTAAATTGATAGAGAAAAAATGCGTCTTAAACAGGATTACGGAAAAAAATGTCTGAGCTAAGTTTTTTACAATCATACATTCATCAATCAAAAGTAAATAAGTAATATTCGATTCTGAGTTTGTTGGTAAATTACAAACAATTGTCAAATGAATTCGCAACGTATTCAAAAAACACGACAATCTCGGAAGCAGTTGAAACAGCTGTAAATGTAAATCTTAGTTTAGCTGAATTGTACACAGATTGTTATTTAGTGATGTTGACCGAGATAATGTTGCCACTGCACTAAACTGAATTGATGCATTCTTACTAGTCTTTTTTTTCAAAACAGAGTCTTTCTGTTATTTGACATACATAGGTATTTTATCTTATTGCTTTGTTAGCAAACAGATCGATAACCGATTTCCCCATTTTCATTATGTATGTTCTGCTATAACTTTTTATCATGTTGTCCGATTACGTTGATTATTTTTTTATTAGAAAAAGGGTATCTTCCGATTTGTCCCATTTCAATTTGGTCAAGATCTAATAATGGGATCCATGACGAAAACATAATGGAATATGCAAAATCATCGAGAATAACAACTCAGTAAAGGAGTTGGACAGAGTCAACAAAGCGGCTTACTATGACCTATCCCTTGGTGTGAACGGTCCTATGCACTGCCTCCAAATAGGTATTCGCAGTGCTCAAAGCACGAACACTTTCACTAAAAGACGGAAAATAGCTTTGTTTCGTAGAGCACTACAAAACTGAACTATCAGCGCCATTGTAGTGATCTTGAATAATTAATGGCGCTTTGAAAATCATTATTATAATCAGTTTTGATATTTTATTCAAACAATAATATTTATGAACTGTTTTTACCATCTAATAAGAACAGTTTCAAATGAATCTTTCCCGCAAAAAAGCCCTCGCTAAATAGGCGAAAAGATACGACAAACAGATACATTTTTTTATTTTATTTGCGCATTCAATCCAGATTGAAGCCATCGGCAAATTTATCTGTGTGTTTGCAAAAAATGCTCATTTATTTTATATGCTTGTTCATGCAGACGATAAATCAGGGTTACATTTCCAAAGCGAATAAAGCGAAATTGCTCCAATCTAACCTTTCTTTGGAGTTTTGAAAAAATCACACATTCATTTTATTATAAAAAAACCTGCGTTCAAAATTTTTCAATGGTATCTTACGAAGTTGCTCAAACAAAAGAATTTTCAGAACTTTTTAATCAACAATTGAATGAGATAATTTTTTTATGGATTTTAATATAGTTTTATTTTATATTCCATTTTTTATATTGCATTATGAGCGAAATAATGTGTTTTTATATTGCATTATGAGCGAAATAATGTGTTTTTATATTGCATTATGAGCGAAATAATGTGTTTTTATATTGCATTATGAGCGAAATAATGTGTTTTTATATTGCATTATGAGCGAAATAATGTGTTTTTATATTGCATTATGAGCGAAATAATGTGTTTTTATATTGCATTATGAGCGAAATAATGTGTTTTTATATTGCATTATGAGCGAAATAATGTGTTTTTATATTGCATTATGAGCGAAATAATGTGTTTTCATATTGCATTATGAGCGAAATAATGTGTTTTTATATTGCATTATGAGCGAAATAATGTGTTTTTATATTGCATTATGAGCGAAATAATGTGTTTTTATATTGCATTATGAGCGAAATAATGTGTTTTTCTGAATTCAAAAATTTATTTACTTTATTGTGATATAGATGATCATCACACATTCTTATGCGACCAAACCATCTGCATGTACCCAAGACATTTATTTTTATATTATTCACGATTGTCGGCCTTCGTTTTCCATTTAGTTTGACTGCTGAGCCAATGGTCCCGGGTTCGATTCCCGATTCAGCCACAGTTTTTCATTCAGCCGGAGATACATAGCTTGCTCTAAATTGTCGGGAACGGAGTCAAAAATCTATTCTAGTACGGACAGACAGATGAAACCAAATAAAAACAGTGGGTTGTAGCCAACACTAAACTCTCCACACCATAGTATGCGTTCATTTGTTCTTCTTGAAATCTATAAATGCATTTCTATGAAGTATGTATATTTCTATGAGATTCTTAAACAAATATAAGATTCCCAGAGGACAAAAATCTTCACAATACACCATACACACAAAAATATTGTCACGAAACTCATAGTATGTATTTTCTACACGATGTATGATTTTAAGTAAAATTGCATTACTAGCAAGATGAGCATGTATGAAACAATGTATCAATGTTGATGAGGCGATGTATGTGTCAAGATAGAAGAATGCGGTGTTCGGTTCTCACTGCCTACCCCTTGAGGAAGATAGAAGTGGAGAGTAAAAAAATACACTTGTCTATAGAGACACATACAATATCAATATAAAGTTGATCACTCAATTTTCCCATACAGGAGCTATTTTACTTCTGTTATATACATTTTTCATACAGATATGAAATTTATTTCACATTGAGATGGCAGACCATTGATTTTTTTCTTTAAATTTTGACATTCCTAAAATGCATTTTTGGTGTATTTTTGTTGTATCAAAATTTCAAACAGTATGAAATACCTTGACATTCCAGACCGTGAGAGCATTTTGAAAATTTGGACATATGAAATCATAGAGAAGAAATTAAAGGATATCTATGAAAAACTAACACATATGATGTTAATATGAAGTCGATCGGACTTATAGTTTGGGCTGTAGAGAGGACACAAAAAGGATAAATCCGTACATACAAACACATCACGACGAAACTCACAGTGTGCACTCTCTACATGATACCCGTTGAGAAATTGATGTAAAAAAAATACGCTTAAAAATTGTGAAATCATGACTCTCCACTATCCCATAGTGTGGAGACTAAAAAGAGTGTGAAAATTCGTGTTTAATCGACTGAAATCATTTTGATGCCTACGTCTGTCTTGAAATTCATTAAGTCTGAAATATTGTAAGAGTCCCCTCTGAAAACAATACAATAGTTTGGTCGGGAAATGTCAAACGGTTTATAATTTAAAATTTGACAATAATATCTCAGGAGGTTGGACCTTCCCAACAACAACCGTCCTGATTACTCGACGCGCAAATAAAATAAAATTAAATTTGACACTTAATAATTCTTGTCGAAATAAATTGGAGAAATATTTCACTGGAGAAATATCAATTTTGAAGAGACCATTGTTGAGTTTTGATGTCCTGTTTTGTATTCAATTTCTCGATGTTTCTGTTGGCACCTTACTTTATATATTATTTTCATTGTATATTTTTGAACGGGTTGGTGTGACCAACAATCTCATCTTGTATTTTATATTGTACTAATATAATATTATTCATTGTGAATAAAGTTTTATTGAGAAATTACTATACATAATTGCTTGACCACTCCACACCAAGGATATTGTAGCTGCGCCTTGTCAGCTGCAATATATATAGCCTCATGATTCTCGAATACTCCCGAAGATTAACGAAGATCAACGAACCACAGCCCGATGCATCTTGATACAAACCTACAGATATTTATTCATGTGTCGATCCGATCGTTCAATAGGTAGACAAAGTGTAGAATTCTGCCAGTCTACACTTTGCAGATCTGATGTTGTTTGCACCTCGCGTATTTTACCGATGGTATTCCGAGTTAGCGTTTTTCATATTGCGCCGAGCATAGGTAAGGCATTACTGAAATAGACGCCAGCCAATGTGAGTATATTCACGGCAGGAATCTCTTGGGCGCAAATTAAGAATAATCCTTACCGCTCTCTTTTGCAATACAAAACTCTGTTAGAGTCAGCCGCCTTCCCCCAGAACATCACACCGTATGACATAATACTATGAAAATACTCGAAGTACACACATCTCGCTGTATCCTGGCTGCAGACATTCTTAATTTTTTTGATGGCATAGATCGCTGAATTTAGCCTGCTACAGAGTTCATCGATGTGTGGTGACCATTGTAGATTTCTATCAAAAACCAAATCAAGGAATTGACAGAACTATCGACAGCATTTATTGTCTGATTACAAGTCTTATTACTTTGATATTTATATTTTTTCATTATTTGTGTCCATTTGTTTTTATAAAACGTATTAAATAAATTATTTTATTTACACCCCAAAAATGAGGACTATCGACCAAATTATTTAATATTTTGTAATAAAAAAGAGGATGTTTGTGATTTTTCTTTGTTTTTGTAATGTAAGTAATTTGTAAATTGTATATTTGATTACGGAAATCAAGGGATTTGACAAATATCTCCACACAGTTGAAGCGAACTCAGTGGCTTCTTATTATAATATAAAGAATAATATGGGAACTTGTGCGAAAACTTTCAACATATCTGTACTTTTTAATTCTCATCGGGCCGTATTTATAAATCATTCACAGTGTTTTAGTCAATACTTAGCATACAGAAATATATAGGATTTGTCATGCTTAGCGTTGCGAAAATTCTTAGAACGATTTATAAATTTGGGCCATTTTCAGTACACTTACAAAACTCTCTCATTATTATTTCGAGTATTTTTAACAAAAATATTATAATTCAATTTGTTTCAAATTTGTTTTTGACGACGACTGTCGCCAGCTTACCTATTTTCAATTTGATATTCCATCAATACTACTAATCGAATCATTTTGAAAAAAATAAATAAGATAGTTTGGATACTCATTAAGAAAAATACGATGTTTCCATTAGTTATGATCCGTATTTATTGCTCTAAAAAATAATTAGCATACCCCGATTTATGACATTTATCTTATATTTCTAATAAACTATAAGGCTTAGAGCAATATATTTTTTTTTAAATTAAAGAACACAAAAATATCAAGAAAAATACGATCTGGCGTTGCATGAATGCTTCATGTTCAGTCAATATTTTCAAAAAACATTTATTTTGGAAATTGCGCTGACTAGAAAATAAAAGTCCCGTATGACGGTCATGCAAATATGACACTTATTCTAGCGGTCGTCACAAGGAATACTTTCTGTATTCGCTCGTTTGTAATTCAGACCCGCCCTGAGAGTTGGCCAGTTCGGACGTGTAATCTGTGTCGAAAGTTGCGCTCCCATATTTATTTATTTTATCGAGTTATACCTAACAACTACTAATACTACTACAAGCGTAAGGACAAAAAATATGTAAGTTTTAATATTATTAGATCCAGAGGCGTACCGCCGCCAGACTATACAATACCTAAGTCATATAATTTTAATGTTGAATTTTATTTTTTATATATTTATTTGTTTCAGTATAATCACATTTTTATACAGATGTATTATGTAAAAAAAAAACAAAAACGAATAAAAATTATAACTAGTTGCATGTGACACATGAGATCCAATCGTCTATGGCAATAGTGTGTATAATAGAAAAATATGTAAAACTAGTTGCATGTAACACATGATATCTGACTGCCGATGGCTATAGTATGTGTATTTGAAAAATATGTAAAACTAGTTGCATGTAACACATGATATCCAACTGTCGATGGCAATAGTATGAATCATTGAAAAATATGTGAAATTAGTTGCATGTAACACATGATATCCAACTGTTGATGGTAATAGTATATGTAATTGAAAAATATGTAAAACTAGTTGCATGTAACACATGATATCCAACTGTAGATGGCAATAGTATGTATCTTTGAAAAATATCTAAAATTAGTTCCATGTAACACATGATATCCTACTGTCTATGGCAATAGTATATATCATTGAAAAATATGTAAAAGTAGTTCCATGTAACACATGAGATCCAACTGTTGATGGTAATAGTATATGTAATTGAAAATTATGTAAAACTAGTTGCATGTAACACATGATATCCAACTGTAGATGGCAAAAGTATGTATCATTGAAAAATATGTAAAATTAGTTCCATGTAACACATGATATCCAACTGTCGATGGCTATAGTATGTGTAATTGAAAAATATATAAAACTTGTTGCATGTAGCACATGATATCCAACTGTCGATGGCAATTGTATGTATCATTGAATAATATGTAAAACTAGTTGCATGTAACACATGATATCCAACTGTTGATGGTAATAGTATATGTAATTGAAAAATATGTTAAACTTGTTCCATGTAACACATGATATCCAATTGTCGATGTCAATAGTATGTATCATTGAAAAATATGTAAAATGAGTTCCATGTAACACATGATATCCAACTGTCGATGGCTATAGTATGTGTAATTGAAAAATATATAAAACTTGTTGCATGTAGCACATGATATCCAACTGTCGATGGCAATTGTATGTATCATTGAATAATATGTAAAACTAGTTGCATGTAACACATGATATCCAACTGTTGATGGTAATAGTATATGTAATTGAAAAATATGTTAAACTTGTTCCATGTAACACATGATATCCAATTGTCGATGTCAATAGTATGTATCATTGAAAAATATGTAAAATGAGTTCCTTGTAACACATGATATCCAACTATCGATGGCAATAGTATGTATCATTGAAAAATATGTATAACTAGTTGCATGCAACACATGATATCCAACTGTCGATGGCAATTGTATGTATCATTGAACAATATGTCAAACTAGTTGCATGTAACACATGACATCCAACTGTCGATGGCAAAAGTCAGAGATTGGATTTATGACAGGTATTATGGCGGACATTAGGATCTGGTTGATCTGTTTTGTGTGAGCCTATATGTTTGTTGTGATAATGATTGTGATTGCAGAAAGTTGAGATTGTGTACATATTTAGTGTGGAACGGGAAAAATCACCTGGTTCATAATTGCATATAATTGTCAATATAAATTGTTAACTGCTAGCCCTAGAACAGGATTTCCTAGTTGGGCACCATTAATCTACTTATGTATTGTTATCATTATAAATATGGTGTGATAAATAAATAAATAAATAAAATAAATAGTATGTTTCATTGAAAAATATGTGAAACTAGTTGCATGTAACACATGATATCGAACTGTCGATGGCAATAGTATATATAATTGAAAAATATATAGGTATAACTAGTTGCATGTAACACATGAGATCCAAATTTCAATGGCAATAAAATGTATAATTGAAAAATATGTATATCTAGTTGCATGTAGCACATGAGATCCAATTGTCGATGGCGATAGTATGTATAATTGAAAAATATTTATAACTAGTTGCATCTAACACATGACACACAACTGTCGATGGCAACAAATGTTATGTGCCTTCAAATTATATCACACATTTGTTTTTAATTATGAACACACGGTATTTCATTGTATTTTCAGGCTGGATCTATAGGAGACGATTAATGCCGTAAGTCTTTAAAATATGACAACTTTTTATTGGTTGTGTGTTAAAATAATATTTGACATAGAACCTATATTATGTTATTTGCCCGAGAAGTAATAAATAAACCTATTTCATTCTATGTTTTAGATAAAAAATGGGAAGACAAATAAAATACTTGGGAAAAATTTCTCGCAAGAAGAAGAATTGTATGACAAGGACATCCCGCAAAAGGATTTTGTGAGTATTGATTAACGTATTAAATAATTAACTAAGGTAAGTATGGTCATACACGGTGAATATGTAGGATCGAAGGATTACAAAAAATCTGTATATGATGAATGAGGATGTGTTAGGAAAACTTCCTTTGTTCGATCAAGTCAAGAAAATTATAGATTTTCATATTTAATAACGTATTTTTGGTTAAATAATATTTTTTAACAGATTTTTAATTATCTCAATAGAGACGAAGTTGGAATATTTATTGTAGGAGAACCGGGAAATCAAGGCACCTACAGGGCTTACGACCTGTCATCGGCTGGTTTACGTGATCGGCTGGTTTACGTGAAACCAGCCGATGACAGGTCGTAAGCCCTGTAGGTGCCTTGATTTCCCGGTTCTCCTACAATAAATATTCCAACTTCGTCTCTATTGAGATAATTAAAAATCTGTTAAAAAATATCTTTGACTCCCGACAGGGAAAAAATCCAATGTTTGCGCATATGCAATAATAAAAATATTCGATTAAATAATATTGTTGACGAACAAAATTATGTATCTACATCATCAGTGTCAAAACCCAGGTAATGTTATTTCTCGTCTTCGCGATTCTAACTTATTTTTTAAAATGCTTTATTTACTTACTAATAAAATTGGATATTTTTGAAGATGCTTTAAAAGATGTTATTTATGTAAATTTAAAAATGTATAAATCTGGATGTGTTATGAAAAATGCTAGTAAATTAAAGACTAGGCTACGACTATTTACACGACTCAACCATAGACGAAAACCAAAAATAACCACAGAAAACGCAGATAAATCAAGTTATAAAAATATTTACCTTTGTTTATACTTTGTTATAATTGTAGATCTCGATGAAAAAATTATTTAAAATGATGAAGTAAATGTAAAAAGATGCCAATATTATTTATTTTTTCTTCAAGTTGGTTTCCATGATGCATTTATGACCATTGAAATAATGACAAAGGTAAATATTTTTGTATTTTGATTTATCTGCGCTTTCTATGGTTATAAATGACCTTAAAACATAGACGACGTCAGAAAATTTGTCGTGGAAATAGACACTTTTTGGCGGGAAAACGCTTTTCCCGCCAATTCCGGTCGTAACAATAGTGGCACCGTAAAGATTATCATATTTAATAACTCATTTAAGGTCAAACAATGTTGTTGATGAACAAAATTATGCATCTGGATCTACGTCAACGTCTAATGCTGCTGTATATTATAATAGAGAAGAAGTAATTCCGACAGAGGAAACTGGACTGTGGGCAGCTCTGGCCGACGATCTTCAAGTGTCAAAACCCTGGTAATATTTGTTCTTGTCTTCGCGATTCTTACTTATTCATATTATTAGTTTTTTTAAAAATGCTTTATAAGATGTTATTTATGTTAATTTAAAAATGTATAAATCTGGATGTGTTATGAAAAATGCTAGTGAATTAAAGATTATCATATTTAATACTCATTTAAGGTCAAACAATGTTGTTGATGAACAAAATTATGCATCTGCATCTACATCAACATCAAATGCTGCTGTATATTATAATAGAGAAGAAGTAATTCCGACAGAGGAAACTGGACTGTGGGCAACTCTGGCCGACGATCTTCCAGTGTCAAAACCCAGGTAATGTTTTTTCTTGTCTTCGCGATTCTTACTTATTCATATTAATAGATTTTTTAAAAATGCTTTATAAGATGTTATTTATGTTAATTTAAAAATGTATAAATTTGGATGTGTTATGAAAAATGCTAGTGAATTAAAGATTATCATATTTAATACTCATTTAAGGTCAAACAATGTTGTCGATGAACAAAATTATGCATCTGCTTCTACTTCTAATGCTGTATTATGCTTCTACTTCTAATGTGTATTATAATACAGAAGAAGCAATTCCTACAGAGGAAATTGGACTGTGGGCAACTCTGGCCGACGATCTTCCAGTGTCAAAACCCAGGTAAAACCCAGACTGTCAAAACCCAGTGTCAAAGTATTTATGTTAGGTATTAATTCATTTAAAATGATAGTCCTTGTGAGCTTTTAAATCAAATACATAACTACTTATTTTTAATTTTCTGTCTGTCTGTATATGGGATGGGATTATATTTATGTAGCCTGAAAAGTTTAAAATTATTTTTAAATAAGTTTCCATTGTATGTTATATTTATTTGTGTGTACTTATGTGTAATAATTTAGGAGTAAGGAGAAGTTTTAAGTATACTGTATTATGTAGGAATTTTGTTAAAAAAATAATATTGTCATCTTGTGTAGTATTGAATTTTATATATTTCCTCCATAAATGAACAAATTACTGTTTATGTAAACTATTTTGATGTAAAAATTAACCCTTTATTTTCTTTTTTTCGTTATGTTTTTGATATGGTGATATGATTTTTTAGAAATGTGTTTCTGTTGTGTGGATACTTCAATACATAGTAATGTTTTCAAAATTATGTGTTTTGTATTTTGTCAAAAAAATCCTATTAAATTTTAAAACGCTGGGTTTAAAAAACTAGTCATAAATAATGTACATTTTTATAAAAGATTTTACTGTCAATTAAATTAAAATAAACCATGAAAGTGAAAAAATTATTAAAAGTTTAATATGTGAAGTTAACGTTGAAAAGGGTGACCTCAATTTTATTTTATTTACATGTTTATGTATTCTAAGGAATACAGCAAGAAGATGATCTCCTTATCATATCCTTATCCTCTTTTCTCCCCTTCGTCTTTTTATTGTTTTTTTTTTTTATTTTATATGATTCTACAAATATACATTGAATTATAAATAAGTATTTTATTCACATAAATTGGTACGTTTCATAGACACAATTTACTTCACAAAATGGATGTGGTTGGTTGGAAGATATTGCCATATGACAATAGGCTCGCTGTTGTGTACTTATTACGTAATGTGTGAAAAATGTTTAAAATAAATAGGAAAATAAATAATATTATGTGGGGATATATCGATATTTTCATATATAATATTGAAGAATAGGTACCAAACTATACACACTTAAACATAAATTAATATTTATTATAAGATATTTTTTTGACATTTTTCAATTATGCATACTATTGCCATCGACAGTTCGATATCATGTGTTACATGCAACTGGTTATAAATATTTTTTAATTATGCATATGTACTATTGCCATCGACAGTTCGATATCATGTGTTACATGCAACTGGTTATCCATATTTTTCAATTATACAATTGTATAATTGAAAAATATAAGAATTATACAAATACATATATCAAAATATTGTATAATTGCCATCAACAGTTTTATCTCATGTGTTACATGCAACTAGTTATACATATATTTCAATTATACATACTATTGCCATCAACAGTTCGATCTATGTATTACATGCAACTAGTTATACATATTTTTCAACTATACATACTATTGCCATCGACAGTTGGATGTCATGTGTTACATGCAAGTAGTTATACATATTTATCAATTATACAAACACATCGACAAATCGACAGTTGAAATACCTGCTGTACCTACCCCCACAGTGTAGTTACAAAAGCAATATTTTACCGGACGGCACTGGCAGTTTCTGTATATTGCGTGCACTTATAGGTACGTAGTGTATGTGGGACGCCACTCACACACTGCTGACATAGGCCACATCCCCCTTTATTTATAGAACCGCCCACCAAACAAAAATCTTAGGAACAGTATCCCTCTTAAGACGATTTTAGAAAAGGTAAGCGAAGATGTTTTGTTACATTGAAAGATACATTTTGTCGCAAAGAAATATAATTCATTGAAGGAGAACTTGTTACTTATTTGAAAGATTAATAATAATGTTTCTTTATAATATTGTAATTAGTTTTAAAACTTTATTTTACTGCTTTCAAAATGTTATAATATAATAATAATTTGTAATAGGTACCTATTTTCTAAGTTTTGTCTGTTTTGAGAGAAAATTTCATTTACTAAAGAGAATACTCTCGTAATAAAATTTGACGAAGATGAATCTCAGATTAATGGGAATAATTTAAATAAATATGTTTCTGTGTCTTGATGCGATAAAATAATGTTTCCGAGATTCTCCGTCCAAGATAAAAAAGTTTATTGTACATAGATGGGTAAGCGTGCTGGGTTTAGTAATCCAGTGGTCGCGAGTTCGGATCCTGCCACGACCGATTTCGAAGAATTATAATAAAATATTTAAATAAAAAAAATAATTTGACAAACTCATTTCATGAAATTGCTGAATATTTTCCATACAAAATTTGAATACTTTTTCGAACGACTTTCTAGTGAGGAGTTGAACGTTGGCCACAACCCACTCTTTTTTTTTTACATTATGTGACGAATTTAATGCCCCCGTAGGCTATTTCTATTTTTTTCCAGAGCAATCACAGTATGAAATGAAACGCAATGATTATAAATGCATTTTTCTGTATAAAGCCATCATAAATATCATATCTCTATAGTCAATCCCAATAAGTATATTAAGTATTTGATACAAAACATGGTTAAATGCTACGTATAGTTCATTGGATATATTTTTTTATTCCTCTTCTTCTTCTCTCGTGTCAGCAGCAATCAAACTCTTTTCAGCCAACAATTAAAGCGACTCGCGTGAGCGAGTTGCTATAATTAATAACAAGTTGCCACATTCTGGAGACTTACGATATTTATCGTCTCACAGATCCAGACTGAAAACACAATCAAATACTGTGTCTCCACCGGGAATCGAACCCGGGACCCTTCGATCAGCAGTCAGATACCTAACCAACTGAGCCACGAAGGCCGACTAATGATATAAAAATACAAATTGGTTTAACATATTATGTAAATATCAATACATTTTGTCAGCGTTTGTAGTACTTACAGTTAGTTGCAAAATTCGATGGCAGAGCGGTTGACACGCTGGGCTCCAGTGGTCGCGAGTTCGAATCCTGCTTCGACCGATTTCGTTCACCAATAGCACAAGCAATTATGCTTAGTTTAGGTAATGTAGGAAAATGTTATTGTACTTGTTTAACAAGGACAAATTCATTTTTATAAAACGAAAATACATTGTTTATGAAGGTTTATAAAATATCATATGAATTTTTGTTAGTGTTAATATTTTATGTTAATTTTGTTAAAACGATTTGGCAATCACACAAATTAATAAAGCGTTATTCAAATACACCAGCTATGGATCAAATGCGTTCTATTCATAATTTGAATTTAATCCAAAATCAAAAACGAAATTATCGTAAAAATGATAAAATGAATCGGGTTCGTTTGGCTTAATGGTCGCTAATGAAAGCAAATGGACTTAATAAATAGAAATTAACAAGCAAATATGACTTCTAAAATTTTATTAAATAGCTTCGGTTATATTATTAAATTTGGAGCTAATGTTACAGTCGATTTGGGGGAATTTGGCCTACAACGTAAATTCGGCACGTTTTAAATTTTAATCATTAAAAAAATACGATATTTTTAATTACTGTATTTACAACATAATTTGTTGGAAACTGTGCGACCGGTTTCGAATTCAACTGTTGCCATAACAGGCTAATTTTCAACTAAGACGGAATGTGATGGTGTGCTTAAAAGAGGACTATGGAGTTGGAGGTTCGGGGGTGATAATTACGGGTAGATTAAAAAAGATTGAAAACATAATTATTTTGTGAAGTCATCTTACAAATGTTGTTTTACATCTTCGTATATCCGCCATTTTGTTTTGGAACTATGTGTTAGGTAACAAATAAGATGATATATTATGGGAAGGAATGTATGGGACGGAAGAATTCAACATTAACTGCATGATATGTTGTGTACTTAATGTACGAAAAATTCTTCGCTGAGAGCGATTTAAATGATATATAAGGTGTAGAGAATACGTTACGGACGTACGGACGGTAAAATGCATCACAACTACAGGTATGTTTGCACAAGTATACATAGGCCCAGTATTTCAGTCGGCCCTTAGGAGTTTAACTCAAGTTTAACCAAAATATTGCGTATTTCAGTACCTAATCTTCCCTTAAATACGTCACTAAACGACAAATATTTAACTCAACGTTTCTGGCGGATCGCGTGTCTTGAGTTAAGTATTGTTTCTAGTCTTTTTCGCCAGGTGGCGTACTAATCGCCGCACGCTTTAATGTTTCATTTCATTTTATACTATAAATAACTATGCATAATAATTATAATCATGATTTATTTTTGTTGTTAAAATAAAAGACTTGATATAGAAGTGGTTCATGTATTTAATATTTATTTTCTTTTTTACATAATTATAATGTATTGCCCTTGGTATTGCCTGACAACAAACGAAATAAACTGTCAGCCATAATGAAACGTCAGGCACGCAACTTTATTTTTGCGATGTTTTTTCATCCCACTTTTTAAATATTGATCCATCCTGTTTCTATATATAATGTGTATTCTTAAATTTTCTACATAAGACACTATTTTACCATTATCACTTAGTTCCATATCCATCTGTAAAATGTACATACATTTTGCATTGTAGTACTACGTACGTAGTACATATTCAATGACATTTTTTCACTACAATGTTTGATTTTAATTTAAAAAAACATCGATCGGTATAAAAAATTGAAAAGTAACATGCTGTGGAATGAAACAAATAAAATAATGTGTTGTTATAATAATAAAATAATATTTAGTCACAGCTTCGCGTCACGTATCATTTAAGGTTATTACAATTTTGACAGATGCGTTATAGACAATAACCATAGAAAAACGTAAAATATATCTATAGTTGAAGATTACGTAACTGACGTTTCACTTTGCACTGAAATACGCGAATGAAATTTAATCTTCCCTAAACTTTTAACTTGGATTACCAAATCCAACGATTTAAGGGCCAACTGAAATCTCGGGCCATAGACATATTTATTTTCATAATTTAAATACACATAAACAACACAAGGTTAAAAATGTACTTCTTCTTCTTCTTTTTCGTTTAGTAGACCTAGTTGGTCTGTTCTTCAGAAACTATGCCTCCTGGGATGACGAAGTCGAGCTATCCTTCCATCTCTTGGGTGGTCTACCGAGTAGGTGGCGGCCAGAAGGAATTTCATTTGCTGCTATTTTGCAAGCCTCTGTCTGTCCATCCATTACTGTCCATCCTGGCTACGAGGTCCCTCCATTGCCTTCTTCCGGATCTACTCCATCGAACGATGTCCTGTATTCCACATGTTTTCCTTATTTGAACATTGCGAACACGATCTCGGAGAGTTTTACCAGTGATTGACCTTAGGACATCTCCGTTGACCTTAGGAGCCCCTTGTTAAAAATGTACGATATATTGTATATTATTTGTGGATTTATACCCATCAGAATTAATACTTTAAAAATTTGAGGTCCTTGATATAGACAACTTTACATAAAAAATATTACCCAATGCTATACAAACGAGTGGGTTGTAGCCAACACTAAACTCTCTACACCAGACTAATTGTTCATTATTTATTCTTGAAAGGTTGACAATCTCTAAAAGCATTAATATGAAGTACATTTCAATTAGATTCTTAAACAAATATTAGATTCCCAGAGGACGAAATTTTTCACAATACACCATACACACAATAACATTGTCACGGAAATCATTGTATGCATTTTCTACATGATACCTCTTGAATGTTAAATTGTATTTCAAGCAAGATGAGCATGTATGAGATAATGAGACAGTGTATCAATGTTGATGAGGCGATGTATGTGTCAAGATAAAAGAATGCGGTGTTCAGTTCTCACTGCCTACCCCTCGAGGAAAATAGAAGTAGAGAGTAAAAAATACACATTTCTATAGAGACACATACAATATCAATATTTATGTTGATTACTCAATTTTATCATACAGAAGCTATTTTACTTCTGTTATATACATTTTTCATACCAATATGAAATTTTTTCACATTGATATGGCAGACCATTGATTTTTTTCTTTAAATTTCGACACCCTTAAATGCATTTTTGATGAGTGTATTTATATTGTATCAAAATTTCAAACAGTATAAAAATAAGTTAAGTGTGTAACACAAAAAAAAATATTTTTGCTAATATTTAGTATAAAAATACCTCGATTTTCCAGACCACGAGAGTATTTTGAAAATTTGGACAGATGAAATCATAGAGAAGAAATTAACGGATATCTATGGAAAACTAATCAGTTCTAAGTTTATGGACTTTACATACCTATATGATATCAATATGAAGTCAATCGGACTTATAACTTGGGCTGTAGAGAGGACACAAAAAAAAACAACGTTAATGATGAATTCATCGAATCAGCTCTAAGTCTATGCACTTTACATATAATACGATGTTAATATGAAGTCGATCGGATAAAGATTATTATTTTATATTTACCCGCTTCGCATATTCAAACGAGTGGGTTGAGACCAACGCTAAACTCATAACTTTTATTTTTTATAATATGTAAATTTATTTTGATGGCTATGTTTGTTTTATGTTATTTTTAATGATATTTATTGTATGCAAGCAAAAATTAGACATAGCAGAAGTCGTTTGAAAGGAGAATCAAAATTAAATCGATTCGTAGTAGAACAATATATGACAGGGTAAAATGTATTTATTCATTAAGGAATACAAGCAATTAAAGAATATAAATGTGTGTATAACTAATAGCAATATATTAAGTCAACGTTTAACTGCAACTTTACAGTATTCACAATGTATGTAAGTGAAAGTTTGCAAAGTAACACAATAAAACTAAAAGGCCATAAATAATAAAACAAGTAAAAAAGTACCTAATTAAAAAATATCATTAATGGAAATAAATAGTTAATAGAATATACGAAAACATTAGGGGGCAAAAAAAAAAATAATAACAATTAAACAAAAACATTAGAAGAGTTAAAAATTTAAATAAAAATTATGAAGCCATAATTCAATAGTACAAGTGATGTACATATGTGTATGTGTATTATGTCATCGCGTATTGTGGTGATGATTTTTGAATGTGTCTTCATATTTCATGTTTGAATGCTGCGTATGATTTGGAGATGTGTGTGTGTCTGGGAAGGTTTTGTTGTATTCAAGATATGAGAAGATTAGGAAAGAATATATGATAGAGAAAGATGTCATTGAAATAATGCATGTGACTCATTGAGATGATTTTGTCACATGGGATGAATGAATGAGTATAACCTGATGAGGAAAATATACAAACAAGAGTTCAGTGTCATCCAAGAAAAGATAGCACGACCATTTGAATAACATTCTCAAATAAGACATGACGAACATGTATGAGACGATGGATTCCTGTCAAGATACAAAAATATAGGGCTCAGTTCTCTCTTTCTACTTCGTGAGGGACATTGCAACGTTTCACAGCTAAAAACATTGAATTTATAAGTGAATTATTTTTATGCTTTTAAAATAAGCTAAAAACAGACATTCCTGTGTCATAGTTTCATTATACTATACGTACAATATAATGAAACATCATCACGGCATATCGCACAATGAGGGGTAACTAGCAACAGGGTAGCGGGTTTGGGTTGACTTATAAAATTATGGCCTCGTCACACCTATAAATTCAATATTTAGAATGGCTGGCATACCTCATTGATGAACTATGTGAGATGATATTTTTCTGGTTATATTTTCAATTACTCTAACAGGTCACCCAAAACAATGATAAATATGTGTAGAAGTACTATTCCAAGCCGGTGCCTCCCAGTAAATAAAATACGTTAGTCTTTAATTTAGCTAAGGGTGTCGCCTTTTGGTAAACAACATGAATATTTTTCAAAGCACTAGATTGATTGCGGGAACAATGGTAGCTAGCTGTCTTTTACCAAAATTTCATTTTTTCATAAAAATATAACCCTTTTTCCTGGTAGGTAGAGGTACTTTTATCCTTTGACAAATTACGAGACCCTCTTTCCTTTCTTGGAATAATGTACTTATGGCACAGAATATCTTTGATGTTGATATAATTACATAGCAAATAAACTGTACAAAAGCTCGGACTTGTACGAGCTTCGTCATACTAAAATCGACCCTTCTTAGCTTTACGATAAAAATAGTAATCGGTATTATAAGATATTAATTTTGATAGTTTTTATATATTAAATACAACCAATTGAAGTAATTGACTTCTCATGAATTGTAAAAGAATGAAATTGTAAACTAAAAACAATAATTATTGAACAAATAAATCCATAACTCACGATGACTTTACGAGTTTATCAACTATGCATTTTTTTTACAGGGCTGACATTAAAGGTCATTAAAAGTATATTTAGTTGTGATTCTTTAATAAACTATATTTAGTTGTGATTTTTTAATTTTCCGTGAAAAACGGTGCATTTTTATACATTTTTTTTATACATTTTCTTCTCGGGCAACTAACAGGTACTATGTCAAATATTAATTTAACACGCACCCATAACAAGTTGCCACATTAGAATGTGGCAACTTGTTAGACGATATTAATAGTCTCACAGATCCAGACTCAAAACACAATTAAAAACTGTGTCTCCACCGGGAATCGAACCCGGGATCTTTGGATCAGCAGTCAGATACCTAATACTGAGCCACGAAGGCCGAAAAAAGTAATATTGTTATTTTTTTGTTACTGTAACATGTAAAAATAATGGAAACAAATTATTTCATTTCATTTAATTTCACTTGTCGGGCAAAAATTTTATTTATTTATTTATTCATGTACAACAGAACCATAAAATAACTAACACCGTAAGGTAGGCGAAAATCTACATGTGTTCCGGGTCTTTATTATTTAACATTACTAGCTTTTATGTCCCGCCGTTGGCCAAGAATGTAAAATTGTGAAAGAAAAAGCAATCGTTTTTATAATATTGTCACCCAATTATTTTGCAATATCAGACTATGAAAAGTGGTTTGAAATTTGATTGAGTTTAAGTATTGTAAAATGTTCAAGTGATGGCCACAACCCATTCTTTTTTATATATTGCTATAAAGTGTGAATGAAGTATAATATTTATACAATTTCTGCTCGCATGGACTATGCGTAATGGTTTTAAATATGACTGTTTATCAACGTTGTAAAGAGATTGGTTTGGCCACAACCCCCATTTTTAAATATTATCATCGAAAACAAATTGTAATGTGTACCTATTGAAAATTTAGTAATTTTGGATGTTGGGATGTGGTTAAAATTTGATTAAACAAACGTAGGTACTGAAAAGATCTAGTATTGGTCACATCCCATTCGTTTTTATATTTTTTCATCAAGTGTGCATTATATTTTTGCTCAATTTGACTGAAAGTCTTCATTAACGAAGAAGAAGAAGACTTGAACTATAGTAAATAGTTTTTAATTTGAATATAAATGTTGTGAAGAGTTCAGTAATGGCCACAACCCCCATTCTTTAAATATTAGGTGTTGAAAATTATTCAAAATAGGATGATATAAATGGTTTAGATTTAATTAAACAAAAGTATTGAAAAGATTCTAGTGCAGGTTATATCGTCACATCCCATATCCCATTCATTTCATATGTATTTTCATCAAGTGTGCATATCGTTAGTAATATTTCTGCACAATAGACTATTAGACTTAAAACTAACCCAAAAGACTAAATAAAAAAGAGAAAAATAAGTATAAGACTATAAGAAATAGTTTGTATAAAAAACTATTCCAATGGTCTACATAAAATAAGTAAAAATACATATACCTAATAGAAGAATTAGACTATTGGAAATAGATTGTATAAAAGCTCACCCAAAGGTCTACAAAAAAGAAGAAGAAGAATATTTAGACTATTGGAAATAGTTTGTATAAATACTGACCAAAAGGTCTACATAAAAGAAAATGAATAAGACTATTGGAAATAGTTTGTATTAAAACTCTCCCAAAAGTCTACGTACTTAAATGAAGAAGAATAATAATTAGACTAAAGGAAATAATTTTTATAAAAAAATGACCCAAATGTATACATAAAAGAAGAAGAAGATGAATTAGACAATAGGAAATAGTTTGTAAAAAAACTGCCCTAAAGGTCTACATAAAATTAAGAAGAAAAAGAATTAGACTCCAGGACCCGCCGCTTCAGGCCCTTCAGTACCTCCCGTCCCTTTAATCCCTCATTACGTCCCTTCCCATCAGGCCCTTCAGTACCTTCCGTCCCTTCAGGCAGTTTTATACCTCCCGTCCCTTCAGGACCTTTAGTGCCTCCCTTCCCTTCATTACATCCCGTCCCATCAGTCGGTTAAGAAAAGTTTAAATCCAGAAACCATCCTGGAAGAACCTCGAAGAGATGAAAGAACCTTCTTTTCCCAGGATGCTCTACTTAATAGGTAAAATGACTAAATACACGAAGAAGAAGAAAAAAGTTTAAACCCAGATACCTGCGAAGAGATGGAAGGACAGTTGGACCTTCTTCTCCCAGGATTCTCCATCTTCATAGGTAAAATGACCAAAAATACACGATGAAGAAGAAGAAGAAGAAATAAGTTTAAATCCAGATACCTGCGAAGAGATGGAAGGATAATTGGACATTCTTCTCCCAGGTTAGTCCACCTTCAAAGGTAAAATGACCAAATAGACGATGAAGAAGAAGAAGAAAAAAGTTTAAATCCAGAAACCTGCGAAGAGATGGAAGGAAAATTGGACCTTCATCTCCCAGGATAGTTCATCTTCATAGGTAAGATGATCATGTACACGTTGAAGAAAAAGAAGAAAAAAGTTTATATGCAGAACCCGTCCTGGAAGACCTGTGAAGAGATGGAGGGACAGTCGGACCTTCTTTTCCCAGGATACTCCCCCTTCATAGGTAAAACGACCAAATACACGAAGAAGAAGAAGAATAAGAAAAAAGTTTAAATCCAAAAACCATCCTGGGCATACGCTCGACAATTCACCAAAGTTTCATTATAATCAGACAAACGGTTGGTAAATAAATAAATAAAATAATTTTCCTATAGGAAATCAGTATAGGTATATTATTGTTGATTTGTAAGTAAATAGTATTAGGTAGGTACCTACCTACAACAACTTTCTAAATAAATTCGATTCCTAACAAATTTTATTTGAATATCACATTCTTTCTGTAGCCATGGAAACGATTCGAACACGTAAGTAATATCGAATGGTTCGGATACATTTTTTGAATATGTAGGTACCTACATTGGTTTGTTCGATGCCATAAAAATGAAAATTGTCAGAAAAATCAAATATTATTTACAAATTATGCAATTTTATTATGCCTATATCTTTACTAATAAATAACACATTTTTACAATATATGTCTTAAAACTTGCCGTAATGTCTTGTGTTTCATTTTATTATTTCATAATTACATTTATTTCAAAGGTTTATTATTTTCAAGAACATATTCATTCGGTGGGAAAATGAAATATTGTATGAAAAGATATTAAAATGGCGGCGTTTATGTACAAAAGGCTTACTTTAAAAATAAGTTAAACATTATAATTATACAAAATATTCACAATGTTTTTCACTTAAACGCTAAGTTATACTTCAAAATATATTTTTTTTGTGTAAATACCTACTTCTAACTTTTAAACTAACAGATATTTGCGTGCAAAATGTACACTTTTTTGACAGATACGACTTGGAAAATTTTGTATGAAAAAAATAATTATTGAAATATTTTTAAAATTCAGCATTTTTATCGCATTATTTTTAGCGTGACACTGCATCAGGTATACAGGTACACGTTCGCACATAAATTAGATTTTTAGATGCTCTTGGTTTTTCAGAAGGCGTGAGACAAACACACACACACATACACACACACACACACACACACAAACACTAACATTTTGATTGCTTTATTACTTTAGATATATATATAACACATTATGTATATACAATTTGGTATCATATTATATGAAATTTTCTCAAATTTCCACAAAATCATCAACACAGTAAATAACACAATAATATAATTGAAGACATATTATGATTTAGGCATGCAATTATATATTTATATAAAATAAATCGATAAAAGTATTATTGTGTGTATCATTCAGATATTTCCTATATGTATAAGTGTTTTTTTTTGTGTATATACATTAGTCACTGAGACGTATCATTTAAATATCTAAATAAAGTATTAAATAAAACAAGAAACATTTTACAATTAAAGTTAATTTTTTTTTTCTAGGCAATTCACTATAAGGATAAGGAAATAAGGAAACACAATAAGGAAAGTTATTGATCATAATATGTTTAAATTATTTAATAATATGAATTTTGAAATGACAGACAATAGCGTTAATTGATATTTAAAGTTTTAACTTGAATCAAATTATGTACATATATACCCTGACAACCTTATGAATATAATGAATGACTGGGGCCGAAAGTAAGTATCCCATACCTTATCATGTTTATCATTATCTAAAGTAATAAAGCAATCAAAATGTTAGTGTTTGTGTGTGTGTGTGTGTATGTGTGTGTGTGTGTGTGTGTTTGTCTCACGCCTTCTGAAAAACCAAGAGCATCTAAAAATCTAATTTATGTGCGAACGTGTACCTGTATACCTGATGCAGTGTCACGCTAAAAATAATGCGATAAAAATGCTGAATTTTAAAAATATTTCAATAATTATTTTTTTCATACAAAATTTTCCAAGTCGTATCTGTCAAAAAAGTGTACATTTTGCACGCATATATCTGTTAGTTTAAAAGTTAGAAGTACGTATTTACACGAAAAAAAATTACTTTCAAGTATAACTTAGCGTTTAAGTGAAAAACATGGTGAATATTTTGTATAATTATAATGTTTAACTTATTTTTAAAGTAAGCGTTTTGTACATAAATGCCGCCATTTTAATATCTTTTCATACAATATTTCATTTTCCTACCGAATGAATATGTTCTTGAAAATAATAAACCTTTGAAATAAATATAAATATGAAATAATAAAATGAAACACAAGACATTACAGCAAGTTTTAAGACGTATATTGTAAAAGTCTGTTAATTATTAGTAAAGATATGGGCATAATAAAATTGCATAATTTGTATATAATATTTGATATTTCGGACAATTTTCATTTTTATGGCATCGAACAAACCAATGTAGGTACCTACATATTCAAAAAATGTATCCGAACCATTCGATATTACTTACGTGTTCGAATCGTTTCCATGGCTACAGAAAGAATGTGATATTCAAATAAAATTTGTTAGGAATCGAATTTATTTAGAAGGTTGTTGTAGGTAGGTACCTACCTAATACTATTTACTTACAAATCAACAATAATATACCTATACTGATTTCCTATAGGAAAATTATTTTATTTATTTATTTATCAACCGTTTGTCCGATTATAATGAAACTTTGGTGAATTGTCGAGCGTATGCCCAGGATGGTTTTTGGATTTAAACTTTTTTCTTATTCTTCTTCTTCTTCGTGTATTTGGTCGTTTTACCTATGAAGGGGGAGTATCCTGGGAAAAGAAGGTCCGACTGTCCCTCCATCTCTTCACAGGTCTTCCAGGACGGGTTCTGCATATAAACTTTTTTCTTCTTTTTCTTCAAAGTGTACTTGGTCATCTTACCTATGAAGATGAACTATCCTGGGAGATGAAGGTCCAATTTTCCTTCCATCTCTTCGCAGGTTTCTGGATTTAAACTTTTTTCTTCTTCTTCTTCATCGTCTATTTGGTCATTTTACCTTTGAAGGTGCACTAACCTGGGAGAAGAATGTCCAATTTTCCTTCCATCTCTTCGCAGGTATCTGGATTTAAACTTATTTCTTCTTCTTCTTCTTCATCGTGTATTTTTGGTCATTTTACCTATGAAGTTGGAGAATCCTGGGAGAAGAAGGTCCAACTGTCCTTCCATCTCTTCGCAGGTATCTGGGTTTAAACTTTTTTCTTCTTCTTCGTGTATTTAGTCATTTTACCTATTAAGTAGAGCATCCTGGGAAAAGAATGTTCTTTCATCTCTTCGCGGTTCTTCCAGGATGGTTTCTGGATTTAAACTTTTCTTAACCGACTGATGGGACGGGATGTAATGAAGGGAAGGGATGCACTAAAGGGCCTGAAGGGACGGGAGGTATAAAACTGCCTGAAGGGACGGAAGGTAGTGAAGGGTCTGATGGGAAGGGACGTAATGAGGGATTAAAGGGACGGGAGGTACTGAAGGGCCTGAAGCGGCGGGTCCTGGAGTCTAATTCTGTTTCTTCTTAATTTTATGTAGACCTTTAGGGCAGTTTTTATACAAACTATTTCCTATTGTCTAATTCATCTTCTTCTTCTTTTATGTATACATTTGGGTCATTTTTTTATAAAAATTATTTCCTTTAGTCTAATTATTATTCTTCTTCATTTAAGTACGTAGACTTTTGGGAGAGTTTTAATACAAACTATTTCCAATAGTCTTATTCATTTTCTTTTATGTAGACCTTTTGGTCAATATTTATACAAACTATTTCCAATAGTCTAAATATTCTTCTTCTTCTTTTTTGTAGACCTTTGGGTGAGCTTTTATACAATCTATTTCCAATAGTCTAATTCTTCTATTAGGTATATGTATTTTTACTTATTTTATGTAGACCATTGGAATAGTTTTTTATACAAACTATTTCTTATAGTCTTATACTTATTTTTCTCTTTTTTATTTAGTCTTTTGGGTTAGTTTTAAGTCTAATAGTCTATTGTGCAGAAATATTACTAACGATATGCACACTTGATGAAAATACATATGAAATGAATGGGATATGGGATGTGACGATATAACCTGCACTAGAATCTTTTCAATACTTTTGTTTAATTAAATTTAAACCATTTATATCATCCTATTTTGAATAATTTTCAACACCTAATATTTAAAGAATGGGGGTTGTGGCCATTACTGAACTCTTCACAACATTTATATTCAAATTAAAAACTATTTACTATAGTTCAAGTCTTCTTCTTCTTCGTTAATGAAGACTTTCAGTCAAATTGAGCAAAAATATAATGCACACTTGATGAAAAAATATAAAAACGAATGGGATGTGACCAATACTAGATCTTTTCAGTACCTACGTTTGTTTAATCAAATTTTAACCACATCCCAACATCCAAAATTACTAAATTTTCAATAGGTACACATTACAATTTGTTTTCGATGATAATATTTAAAAATGGGGGTTGTGGCCAAACCAATCTCTTTACAACGTTGATAAACAGTCATATTTAAAACCATTACGCATAGTCCATGCGAGCAGAAATTGTATAAATATTATACTTCATTCACACTTTATAGCAATATATAAAAAAGAATGGGTTGTGGCCATCACTTGAACATTTTACAATACTTAAACTCAATCAAATTTCAAACCACTTTTCATAGTCTGATATTGCAAAATAATTGGGTGACAATATTATAAAAACGATTGCTTTTTCTTTCACAATTTTACATTCTTGGCCAACGGCGGGACATAAAAGCTAGTATTTTAATCAAATATAACAAGGCATGTCTTTTGTGATCACAATCTTACAAAATACTGGGAGTAAGATATACCAGTGGGTAATTATT
The DNA here is from genome assembly GCA_963576475.1 of Molanna angustata. Taxonomy (NCBI): domain Eukaryota; kingdom Metazoa; phylum Arthropoda; class Insecta; order Trichoptera; family Molannidae; genus Molanna; species Molanna angustata. Next base: position 36,071,499 of record OY754969.1, on the reverse strand, counting down.
ACTCCCAGGGTTGAAAAAGATATTGGAATCTTCTAGATCATCAATTTCTCAACAGGTATGAACAGAGTGCATAATACTATGAGATTTTGTGTGTATGATGTATAATGAAAACTGTTGTCCCCAGGATAACTTATATTATTTGAGAAGTTAATAGAAATAACAATGCATTTAGGGATTGTCAACTTTAGAAGAAAAAAAATTTACACTTATGAAGTAGTGGAGAGTTTACGACCACAACTCACTCGTTTTTAATAATTTTTGTAAAAAGAATATTTTAGTGACGACCTTATTTCATACAATTTGTTTGGCAGAATGCATAATAATGTACGGACACTCTTATAAGATACCTTAACAATATTCATATATACCTACATAACCACAAATTTTACCTATTCGGTTAAATTCCACATCCTATCCTGACTTATTTTTTTTTTTTTTTTAGAAAAATGAAATATCTTAAAATTATCATTAATTATGATATGAGGTTTTATAGTTAGATTTTACTTTTTGATCGTCAGTTCTTGATGGAATTCCATTTAAATTAATTTATATTTTTAATAAATAAAAATAAAAAACTTGTTTAGAATCAATTCCACTATTTATTTAAGGACTACAACCTATTACCGGTTTCGTGCTAAGCACATTTTCAAGTAGTAAATATACATAAGTTTAACAGAGTATTTATACAAAGACAAGTTAGATTTTTTCATGAATAGTAAACAAGTGAATCTGGAGCTAGGTTATAATTAAAAACAATAAGTTAAATACTATGTGAACTAGAAACAATTATATAAAACAAATACACGTCTAAAAAAAGAAAAAGTTATATACTTAAAAACAAAATTTTTCGAAAATAAGTTTAAATATGAATAAATATTAAATAGAAATTATATAATAAACAAGTAAATTAGTATAAAAAATAAGAAACTAAAACAAGTAAATAATATCAAACAAGAAATTATATAAAACAAGTGAATAAGTTTAAATATGAACTATAATTGAGGTTTTATAGTTTGGTACGTATTCTTTATCTATACATACTAATGACTTCCACAGTTCGATCTCATGTGTTACATGTAACTAATAAATTATTATCTCTGTTGGTTCAAAAATAGAAATTAAGTACTTGTGGATATTTTACGTAGTAGAATTCCATTTAAAATTATATTAAAAATTAAACAATTTGTTTTAAATTTTACGTATATTTGTTGATTCGTCGATAGCTCTTTCGCCTTGCTAGGGCATCTTCAAGACTATGACGGCGTGGAGTTTCTGTCGGGTTATATAGGTAAAGGGTTGAGCTTACAATTTTTTGATTGGTCAGTATCTACAAACAGAGTATTATATAATGCCACTGCCATTGTTTAATACTCTGTTTGTAGATACTGACCAATCAAAAAATTGTAAGCTCAACCCTCTACCTACATTATAATTCTATGCCTCTACCTATATAACCCGTCAGAAACTCCACGCCGTCATAGTCTTGAAGATGCCCTAGGAAGGCGAAATAGCTATCGATGAATCAACAAATATACGTAGAATTTAAAACAAATTGTTTTATTTTTAATATAATAGAAATTAAGGAGTGGTCAAGAAAAATAAGCGGAACATTCAGGAATAAATATTTTATTTTTCTCCCTAATTTTGATGTTTAACATGTGATGTTTGTTCTGATGGAGATATTATTATAATATAGAACAATTTAAAAAAATAATATAATAAAATAAAACTATATAAATTAATGTGCTATTTTAATTAATGTACAGAATATGTATTAAATCCAATTAGGTATGCAGAAACACCCTATAAGTTTTACGATTGGAGATAAATATTGTTAAACAAACATGCGTACTGGCACTTTGATGTCTGAAGAGGAACTGATTTAAGCATGTGTAGCATGTGTGCGCATCGGACCAACTAGCGTTCGCACAAATTATTAACAAATAATGTAATTTACTGTGTTGCGTTCGCACAAATTATTTACAAATAATGTAATTTACTGTGTTGTGATGTCTATGTAATATTGTAATTTACTGTGTTGTGATGTCTGTTGTCCGCTCTATGTAACTATGTATAACCAAAATGTCAAATATTTGGCTTGGTAAAATTGTAAACTGCTAGCCCTAGAACAGGGTTACCTAGTTGGGCAGCAGTAATCTTCATAATAGTCTTTGTGATAAAGGTGTGAAAAATAAATAAATAAAAAAAATAAAATAAATAAATAAATAAATAAAAAAAAAAAAAAATGTTAAAATCTGTAATTTTCACCTATTTCAAAGAGAAAGTGCACTCGAAAACACGACCACTCCCAGGTGCCAGACTGACTCTTTTCATAGGTACCTTTATTTATTTATTTATTTATTTTATTTTACCAAGGACAGCACACAGTACATGCATACAATTATTGAAATTAAATAAATAAAAATACAAAAATAACATGTACCTCTTACGTACTATACCTAATATCAAAATAATACAACAAAAAAAGTGTGAATTAGTGGGGTGCGCGCATGAGAGAAGAGTAATGCATGTGTGAGTGAAAGAGATATCTAGAAAGAGTGTGAGTGTGTGGGTGTGTATGTGTGTGTGTGAGAGAGGGTGTGCATGTGTGTGTAGACGAACATATATTGACAGATTCATGATTTGGGAAGAAAAAGAAAATATATTGCTGAGGGTGGTTGGGAAAAATAAAATTAATCAGTACCTAATTGTTATAATGTCACGATGTTAGATATAAGTTTATTTTTGAATGTTATATGTGAATCGAAAAATATGTCTAAGTCGGCATTTTTTTCGTAAGAGTTAAATAAGTTTATCATTCTGTTAATCGGAGCGTTTTTGGAAGCATTTGTTTTACAGATATTGGAGAAGAAAAGTGACGTATGTCTATTATTCAATAAGAAAGATTATGTATATCAAAAAACCATCTATAAAAAAAGATTAATTGAAAACGTTGCTATCTTTTGGACTAAATAAAACGTTATATCTATAGTAAAAAGTAAAAACTTTTTGATTCTACATTAATTTTATTGTGCGCGATAGGCCTATTTCGCCTTGTTAGGGCATTAACTATCTTATGACAAGGCGAAATAGGTCTATCGCGCACAATAAAATTAATGTAGAATCAAAAAGTTTTTACTTTTTATTATAGATATAACTTATAATGGAATTCTACCAAATAAAAACTTCGTCGATAATTAAATAAAACGTGTTTATAAAAGTGTTATAGCATTATTTTCTTAATAAGTAGGTAAGCAAAATAAGTGACACCTAAAATAAACTTAGCTTAATTAACACTCTAAAAGCCGTAATGATGTAATGAAAATGTTTTAAGTTGAAATTTCCGGAGCTGAATGGGTTAATGGTTCTTTTTGTATAACTCAGCCAATTAGCTATTGGATTAGCGCTGCCATTGTGGTTCAGCTTACAGGGAGAAGAGTGAATTGCTGAATGTTGGGATGCTGTAAACTCACCTACCTATATTTTGTACCAACCAACTATGGCTACTGCTGCTTTATCCACCCTACACATCCACAAACACATTCCTAGACCAGTTGAACTAGTTTCATACTAACATATTTCCTTATATTTTACCCAGAATAATTTATTCGTCTAGCAACAAAGGCAGCAATATCATGTTTTTGCTACACTCATACAAATCAGCTGAAAATAACAATGTTGATATTTTTTTCAGCCCTGATGGTGGTAGTAATTTTTTCATTCATTCAAACCATAATGGCATATCTCACAGTGTGACATATGCGTGTATCTCCATACAGCAATATCGTCTAACCTAAAAAGCCATCATCGACATTTTTTACCCTCCACACTATGGATTAGTGGAGAGAATAAATAAAAACGAGTGGGTTATGGCCAACACTAAACTCTCCACACCATAGTAAGAGTTTATTTTTTCTTCTTGAAAGGTTAACAATCTCTACATTCATATTTATGAAGTTTATTTCCATTAGATTCTTAAACAAATATAAGATTCCCAGAGGACAAAATTTTTTACAATAAACCATACACACAAAAACATTGTCACGAAACTCATAGTTTGTATTTTCTACACGATACCTGTTGAGAAATTTATGTAAAAAAATGCATAACTATCAAGATGAGACAGTGTATCAATGTTGATGAGGCGATGTATGTGTCAAGATAGAAGAATGCGGTGTTCGGTTCTCACTGCCTACCCATTGAGGAAGATAGAAGTGGAGAGTAAAAAATACACCTATCTATAGAGACACATACAATATCAATATGAAGTTGATCAATCAATTTTCCCTTACAGAAGCAATTTTACTTCTGTTATATACATTTTTCATACAAATATGAAATATGGCAAACAAAAAATATATTTTTTCTTTAAATTTTGACAATCCTTGAATGCATTTTTGATGAGTGTGTTTTTATTGTATCAAAATTTTATATAGTATAAAAATACCTCACTTTTCCAGACTGTGAGAACGATTTGAAAATTTGGACAGATGAAATCATAGAGAAGAAATTAACGAATATCTATAGAAAACTAATCAACTCTAAGTTTATGGTCTTTACATATATGATATCAATATGAAGTCAATCGGACTTAAGGTTTGGGCTGTTGAGAGGACACCAAAAAAAACAACGTAAATGATGAAATCATATAAAAGAAATTAAAATTTGTCTATGGAAAAGTAATCAGCCCTAGGTCTATTCATTTTACACATATGATGTAAATATGCAGTCGATCGGACTTATAGTTTGGGCTGTAGAGAGGACACAAACGGCGGTACTAATAACGAAAAAGTAGAAAGGTTGAACCATGGAATAGAGTGACTTAAACCTAACGGCCAAAAATCTTACTAATAACCAAGTTTTAAAACTTCTATTTTATTCCATGGTTTATATCACCATGGTAACGCTTAACCATCCGGTCCCCTAGTTTAGTGGTGGAATAGCGAATTCGTGAGCTGTCAAAAGTCAAATAGACCGCGCGTATTGTATATATTTTGTCATTTTTAAAGAAATACTTTTCTTAATTATGGACAACAATCTGTTTGATTATAGAATTGGCGATTTTGAAAGATCGTTTCAAGAAATAGAGCAGCAGGTGGAAACAATTTTTCGAAGACGCAAAATTTATAAGGTGCGTTGTAATCCGTTTGTTGATTACGACGA